>CM042411.1:24931514-24946514 GCA_023634145.1 Thymallus thymallus | reverse complement strand
GCTTTTATTAGAAAATGAATGGCATGCCACTGTGATCATTTTCTGTGACGACAGAGTAAACTATTAAGCAGCCCAAACTTTTGCATACGACTGTATGTTAACATATGTTTCCCATGCCAATAAAGCCCCTTGAATTGAGAGAGAGAGAGGTAGAGGTAGAGAGAGAGAGAGAGAGGTAGAGAGAGAGAGGTAGAGAGAGAGAGAGAGAGGTAGAGGTAGAGAGAGAGGTAGATAGAGAGAGAGAGAGGGGTAGAGATAGAGGTAGAGACAAATAGTCAGAAAGTAAAAAGATCAACATTAGATCAAACATTTGGCACTACCTCAGAACGTTATAGCACAAGTTGTTCAAAAGTTAGTACTTTGGCTTTCATACAAAAACTCAGCTCTTTACCGCTCACACTACAGAGCCATGCTGAGCCGAGCTGTACTGAGCTCGGCTTGGCCCTATTCTGTGAAAACGGTATTAGAAAAGTATAATCTTTGAGTAAAGGGCAACGTAGTTACCGGACTCCTGATCTGCGTGGTGTAGCAGGGACTCCTTCATGGGGAGCCAGACCAGGTCAGCCTTGTGCTGGTCCCACTGGGTCAGCGAGCGGTCACACTGCAGCTCTGGCACCTCTGCCTGGTACTTCAGCCCAATGTTAATACGCCTGGGAGTGGGGAGAGGGAGAAGGTGGGGGAGAACGAGGGAGACAGAATGTGGGCTTGATTCCTGGGGCCACCCATATGTAAAATGTGTGCATGCATGACTGTAAGCCGCTTTGGATAAAATGGCATATATATATTATAACTGCATCATACCTGCAGGAGTTGGAGTCCAGTGTTAGGGGTTTGTACTCACGGTTCAAAGCTGACAGGTGTGGCGTCGGTGATCAAAGGGAGTACTGGGGGTGTGATGTCTGTAGAGCTGGCTGTACAACACAAAGGAACACAGGACCTTTAGGACGCTACTATATGGACAGCGATAGAGAGCCTGTAGAACTTGAGCTGATCACAGAATGTATTTATTTTTTATTTTAATGCAAGAAGTCATGGGGCCATTTACCTCTGGAGGACTGTGGGTGTGCGTCTCAAATGGCACCCTATTCCCTACGTAGTGCACCGTTTTTGGCCAGGGTCTATAGGACTGGTCAAAAGTCATGCACTACATAGGGAATAGGGTGCCATTTTTTATGCAGCCTACACTTTAAGCGCTGGTTTCAATGTTCAATAGCGATTTCTCCATAAATGCTTTTTTAGTCCAGGACTAGGCTTAACTACTCTGTGTCTGGGAAACCAACCCTAAGAGTAGTCGACTATTGACAGAGAAATACATTGTGACAAGGATACATGCAGTGCATGGGAAAAGAATGGAACAGACTTTTTAAAAACATAAGAACAAGAGGTAGGGGACATCTAGGAGAGAGAGAGATACAGTGAGACTCCTCAAGCTTTCGTGACAAGACTTACTGGAACGCAGGAGGCTGCGCGAGGCCGACTTGGGCGTGATGGGTGGCGGCTGCAGGGTCTGGTTGCCTGCGGCGATGGAAGACAGGAAGGTGGAGAAGTAGAGACCAGAGCCCTGGCGCACCGGTGACAGGATGGGCGGCGGGGTGTAGGGCGGCAGGGTGAAAGGGCAGGGGTGGTCGGGTAGGCGGACGGGCGACCGCAGGTGGCTCTGGTAGGGAGTGATGGCGGAGTAAACAGAGGGGGCGATGAACGTGGCCGGTTTGGGAGGAGGGATGAAAAGGGGCTCGGGACGAGGCCGCCGTTTGTGTTTGGATAATTTCCCATCATCCTCCTGCTCGTCCTGGTTGGGTGAGACGATTGTGAGGACTTCAGGGGATATTTCAGAGAGAAGGACAAACAGACAAACAACCAACTGCAATGGTTTCAGTGGAAGGCGAGAGGGAGATTATGAGACTTGTGTGGGAGTGGGGGAATCACCACTGGGATTACTGAAGTCGCTAAATAATCATGTTGTGAAACCACATCAAAATGTTTTTGGCCTCTACATCAAAGAAGCTCCATTGAGTCCTATTGATTGACAGTGGTGTAAGTACTTAAGTAAAAATACTTTAAAAAGTACTACTTAAGTAGTTTTTGGGAGTATCTGTACTTTACTTTACATACATTTCCCCTTATACTCAAAAGTACACGTTACATTTTGACAGGAAAATGGTCCAATCCACAGTTATCAAGAGAACATCCCTGGTCACCCCTACTGCTTCTGATCTGACTCACTAAACACAAATGCTTCGTTTGTAAATTGTCTCAGTGTTGGAGTGTCTCCCTGGCTATCTGTCAATAAAATAAAATTAAAATAAAACTGTGCCGTCTGGTTTGCTTACTATAAGGAATTTGAAATGGTTTATACTTATACTTTTGATACTTAAGTACATTTAAAACCAAATACTTTTACTCAAGTAGTATTTTACTGGGTGACTTTCACTTTTACTTGAGTCATTTCCTATTAAGGCATCTTCACTTTTACTCGAGTAGGACAATTGAGAACCTTTTCCACCACTGTTGATTGATAGCGCATGACAACCCAACCCATTGTGGAGTTAAGGCTACATTCTAAAGCTTGTCCCCCCAGCAGATAATCATATATGGGTTCCAATTGTTTTCTTTCAAATACTTTAGCTACGCTTGATCGAGCTTGCCTGGCTGGCACAACGCAACAAACAGAATAGTCTAACAAGGGCAAACCCCCACCCACATGGAACTCCAGGCGGGCTCAATCCAATGCTCAAAGTATGTGAAAGAAAGCCAATACAATTTGGCACCAAAACAGAAGAAAACAGACAAACAGTGAATGACTATGTGGACTTGTCCAAGAAGGAACACTAAAATGCTGCTAATGCCTAATGAATACAACCATGGTCTACATACAAGAGGACCTACCTGGCTGAAGCTCTCTGACAGGGAGTTCCTCAGTGAGCGGCGGCGAGCCACAATGACTGAGGGCTTGTGTTGGGGCTGGGGCGGGAGCAGGGCGTGCTGGCCCGGGGGGCACCCGTGAGGCCAGGTGTCCGGAGGGGCTGTCTGACCCTGGCGCACTGGCACGGACACAGGGATAACCAAGGGCACCATGCCAGCCTGTCTGCCCGTAAGACCCTCCTCTTCCTCCTCCTGCTGCTGCTAGAGAAAGAGAGAGGGGAATAACAGATGAGAGACAGAAATAAGACAGATAAAAGAGAAAACATAGATATTATGTAAGGGAATAGAATACATAGATGGAGTGAATATGGCCATGAGTAAACTTTCCATTCTAAATGCTTGACAAATGAAATGAAACCCTTGCAGCTAATGTTATCTCAGACTTAGAGGCAGTCTTCAGTGTTGCAAGATCCTGTTTCACAAATAGAATCAAGAAAGCACTGCACATGTGGTATGAACCTGTTTTTTAATAAAGCAGCAAATGGTTACTGTCAGCTTACAAAACGTATTGAAAATAAACACAATTAGCAACTCCATTCAGGCCAGGCCAGAGAAATACATTTGAAATATAATTCAATTGACTCAAAATCTCAAACTCTGCACTTTGCACCATTGAACTGTACTCCACCCGACACGGCCAACTCAGCAGCTGGGCTTGTGATTCAGAAATATTTTTTAAAAACAATAAGCTCAACGTTGGAATTGTGAATAACGGTGGTAGGGCTGTTTTATTAAAGGCACCTGGTTGGGGAGAGCGTGGAGGAGTGGGAGTCTGTGGCTCCAGGCTCAGCTGAATGGCTGTGGAGGGAGAGCCCGGAGCAGCTCCAGGCTGCAGCCACGGCCCATCCCTGGCTCAGCTGAATGGCTGTGGAGGGAGAGCCCGGAGCAGCTCCAGGCTGCAGCCACGGCCCATCCCTGGCTCAGCTGAATGGCTGAGGAGGACGAGCCCTGAGGAATGTAGAGGTGTGCAGACATGTAGCTGCTTCAACAGTCTGCACCCAGCACACAGTCTCTCTCCCCCGATTTATTCAAACATCGGCATGTTTTTCCCTTTAAATTTTTTTTGAAAAAATGCAGCTGCTTCAGCGGGTGTGCCTATGGAAAAGGACACATCAGAAAATCCTGACAGCAAGGCTAGGGATCACTCTTTTCTCACAGAAGTACAGCATAAGGGGAAGTCCAGCATAGAAACCATGCTCTTTCTCTTGGAAGAGGAACAGAGAATTGTAGTGGTCACAGCAAAGTACCTGAATGACACAATCAGTTTTCCCGTCATCCGAGAACTAATCGAACTTCAATAGTCAGGCCGCTGTGGGTAAAAATCCAGCACTTGCAGAAAGAGGATGTATAATTATTATTATTATTATTATTATTAACTATATGTATTGTACAACTTAGCAAAAATAGCTGTAAGTAGCAGCTATACTTGAAATGTGTAGCTATGGCAATTTGAATTAATTATTTTGTGTCGTTTCTGTGTTTTCATGTATTGTCTTTTTAAGCACATGACGAAATTAATTTCCCTCTTTTGGAATAATAAAGTTGATTTGAATCTGAAGTATTGTTGTCTGTTAATTTACTCCAATGAGCTGACCAATTGTGTAAGCCTTTGCATACACAGTGACAATTTTGAACACTTGTTGTTCAGAGGTCTATGTGAATGATTGTTTTTTGTGTATTTCTTTAAAAAAGGAGTCTGGCAGACCCACTCATTTTTGTATTTTGGAAAGTTGATTGGAGGATGGCGCTAGAGCAGTGGCTCAGATTCAAACCAATGCTTGTAGCGGTACACAGTACATGTGATCCAGACGCAGGTGCTTAGACCGCTGGACTACCCCAGGCCACTATGTGAGCTGAACTTGGAACAGGTTTTAGGACTGGTTGAACTAAACAAAAAAGTGTAAACAAACCTTGGCTATCTTGGCGGAGGGCAGTGATTCCCTCTCGGAAGCCTTCTGGGCCAGAGTCTCCAAGTTGATCTCTTTTGACGCCCTCCTCCTCCGGCGGGTACTCTGGATGACCCCCCCTTCTCGTCCAGCCACCACACCGTTCTGGGGTACCTCTCTGGAGGTCTGGTTCCAGGGGGATAGTGAGGGAGGGTCCCCGAGGGGTGATAGCCCGTCTCTGGAGAGTCTGCGTGAGCGACGGGGGGCAGCCGGAGATGCGTCTGAGGAGGGTGACATGGGGTCCGATGTGAGCTTTGGAGGGCAGGGGTCGGAGGGTGTGCTTGACGGGTCAGTGGATGGGGTCTCTACATCTGGTGTATGCCCCAGTACCTGAGTTTCCAGAGACGGAGGCATGTCCTTCTGAGGGGCTGGGGGGCTAGCGCTAGACAGACAGTTGTCAGGGGGCTGGTTGTAACTCAGGAAATGTTGGTTTGGCTGCTGCTTTTGCTGAGACTGTGGCTGCTGTATTTCCTGCGGTGGTAAACTGTGCGGTTGCTGCTGCTGCTGGTGCATTTGTTGACGTTGCTCCTGTTGTAGTTGCTGCTTGTGGTACTGCAGCTGCTGGAGTTGGATCTGCTGCTGCATTTGGTGATGGAGCTGCTGCTGCAATTGGTGCTGCTGCTGTTGATGTTGTTGCTGCACTTGGTGCTGCTGTTGATGTTGTTGCTGCTGTTGCATCTGAAGCTGCATCAGTTGGTGTTGTTGTTGGGTTTTGGGCTGCTCGGTGTAGCTCAGGTTGGGCATAGCCTTAGTGCCCCCCTGGTAGTACCCAGACGCAAGGTGCTGTTTGGTGGGTCCGAACGGCAGCTGGATGGGCTGCATCAAGGACCCTGGTGGCATGGAGGGGTGAGAGGAGGGGGCATGGGGGGGCTGAGACTGGAGATCTACAACCTTTTGGCCCTGCTGGAAGGTCTGGAGCTGGGCTTGACGCATGGCGGCTGCCGCAGCATGCTGCCCCCACTCTAAGCCCCTAATCTGGGCCTGGGCTTGGGCTGCCTCCCTGTAAACCTCCATGGATCCTGGAGCCTGTTTCTCTGCTGGCCCCATCTGCAGAGCAGCTCCTCCATCATGGCTTCCCTTGGGGAAGGCCATCTGGCCCCTAACATTTTTCAAGCCGCCCATATACGGGCTAAAGTTCTGCCCCCATGGATTGGTTGGCAGGGGCCCGGTGGCATCCTGAGACCAGCCAGTGGCTTGGATGGGGTCATGGTGCATCCATTTGACAGGGGCAGTCTGCTGGTAGTGTGCCCGACTTTGGGGCCCCTTCTCTGGGTTGAAGACCCCAAAGCTGTGGCCTCCAGGCTCCCCGACCCCGTGAGCAGACTCCAGAGCCGGGGGGCCCATACCCCCATAGAAGACATCCCCGGCATGCTGCACTGCGGGCTCCTTCATGGCAGCTGCAGCCCGATGTTTGCCCCCACGCTTATCAGGGATCACTTTTTGCTGGGGAGGAAGACTCATACTATAATCATCAAGCTAAAAAAAAAAAACAGCAGGGGAAAAAGTTGAGTGAAAAACAGGGACAGGGCCAAGTGTTTCTGCCTACACTGCCTCGGTCTGGGACCGTTGTGGCCTGCTTTGTTTAATAGCGAGAACCGAGGGACTCAGGAGGAAACATAAGTCCTACAGGAAAGGGTAGAGGGTGGAGACCACACACACACCTCCTCCCTCAAGTCAGATCTGAAGAAGTTTGCTGCTAAATCCCCTTGTGTCCCTCATTCATGTGTGGGACCCTGAAAGAAAGATGAGAAAAAAACGACTGGTAAAATATGTATGAAGTTTTTAACAAGCGTATGTTTAGGACAGGCCTGTTTGATTGGCTCAGAGGAAGGAACTAGGCTAATTATATTGAAAGTAAAATACGTTTCAGAGAGCATACACTGTACAAGTATTGTGCAAGCAAAGTATTAATAATGCTGAAATACTTCCAAATCCAATTAATGTAATGACATCACAGACACAAAAGTAGTCGTGTCGGCCCATTGTTTACAGACCATATATGTTGGTTTCGACTGTGATAAAAGCAGGCAGCGACAGTTTGAGGCGTGGACAATACAGAATTGCCATTTCACACAACGAGAAATACAGGAAGCGAGGGAGTCGCTTTCCACCCCCCTCGCGGAGCCTCCAGTCACCAGCCAATTGCATGCACATTTCAGGCAACCTTTTGTGTTGTAGTACAGTATTATGTTGTCACACTGTTGCCTTCGCAGATTAGATACAGTAACAATCTGCGCGTGAGTTTATGTGCAATAAATGTGGCCAGGCCATTAAAATCACATCGTGGCTTCTTTAAAGTTAAACGAAACCTACAAAGCACAAATTGCATACTGGTTTTGGTTGCTGGTTTTGTTACCCATATCCATAACCTGCCATGTTTACAACTGCAACTTCTCCATGTTTTGTGATCATGTTGATCGATAACACACGTGATATGCCATTATTAAATTAATTGACACTTACCGTTTCAATATCATTTTATGTATATGACGGCGAGTTCTGCGGAGCCAATTTCCTCTGGGCCAAAGTCGAATGCATGCAGCTCCATGACTGGATCGTGCGCAACAGATAACATATACTTCGAGTTCGACTACTTTTCTTCAGGCCAAATAACGTGCATCGAAATCATTCAAACACGGGATTTGGGATGTTTGTTGTTCAATCCCGAATCCAGGTAAATACAATGTTGCACACAGTTAAATAATAACACACTTCCAAAAAAAACATGTCCAGCAACTTTCTCTCCACATCGAGTGTGTACGTACATAAACCACTGATCCCGTTGGGTATGATCACAATGTCGCGTACATTTGGTTATTTGCGTATTTTTCATAGATCTGTTTGTCATATGCATTGGTTCTATTGTATTCACTGATACGATCAGCCTACACGGATAATTTATAAATCTATGACGCTGCGCAAATGCAGTGAAGTTGTAAGCTCGTGAAGGCTCTGCCTCACCCTTCAACCGCTCAACTGACGTCTGCTATCCAATCCGATTGTCTGACCACGCCTATATCCATATCCTTATAAGGTTGTCCCACTGCTTGTGGCGTCATCTAGTAAATTGCAGCACACCCTGGCAATGAGGGGATTCGATTAATCAGTCCTGGGCGCCCGGGTGGACGTGTTTTGCACAGGGTGAAAAATGATTTTGCATTCGTTTTGGAACCAACTGCCTCCCGGGCGTAAGTCAGGTGCCACGTTCAAAGCTCACCACGAAGTCGGCTCCAAACAAAAGTGACGTAATTAAGCATGAAGTTATGAGTATGTATTTTCAAGTGCAAAAGTGATTGAGTTTGATAAAAACGCTTTATCTGCCTTTCCAATGAAAAGTAGTTTAAAAATTCAAACCTGTATTGTTTCTGGAAGATGCACCATGCTGACGTTTTTTTTTTGTATTTAACCTTTATTTAACTAGGCAAGTCGGTTAAGAACAAATTCTTATTTACAATGACGTCCTACCAAAAGGCAAAAGACCTGCGGAGACGGGGGATAAAAATATAAATATAGGACACATCACCACAAGAGATTCCTCCCAGTTCTCTGCTGCCAATGACTGGAACGAATTGCAAAAATCCTTGAAGCTGGAGGTTCCTATCTCCCTCACTAACTTTAAGCATCAGCTGTCAGAGCTGCTTATCGATCATTGCACCTGTATATAGCCCATCTGTAAATAGCCCACCCCAACTACCTCATCCCCACACTGTTATTTTTGCTCGTTCACACCCCAGTATCTCTGCCCGCACCAAAGGCATATTTGCACGTCATCATCTGTACTTTTATCACTACAGTGTAATGCTAAATTGTAACTATTTCGCCACTATGGCCTATTTATTGTCCTACCTCCCTTATCTAACTACATTTGCACATACTGTATATAGATCTTCTATAGTGTCATTGACTGTACGTTTGTTTATCCCATGTGTAACCCTGTGTTGTTGTGTTTTTTGTCGGACTGCTTTGCTTTGTCTTGGCCAGGTCGCAGTTGTAAATGAGAACTAGTTCTCA
The DNA here is from genome assembly GCA_023634145.1 of Thymallus thymallus. Lineage (NCBI taxonomy): Eukaryota > Metazoa > Chordata > Actinopteri > Salmoniformes > Salmonidae > Thymallus > Thymallus thymallus. The sequence continues at coordinate 24,937,635 of CM042411.1, read as the reverse complement.
ACTGACCTACCTGGTTAAATAAAGGTGAAATAAAACATTTAAAAAATAAAATAAAGAGACTAAACAACACTACCTAAAGAGAGACCTAAGACGACAACATAGCAAGGCAGCAACACATGACAACACAACATGGTAGCAACGTAACATGACAACAACATGGTCGCAACACAACATGGTAGCAGCACAAAACATGGTACAAACATTATTGGGCACAGACAACAGCACAAAGGGCAAGAAGGTAGAGATGACAATACATCACGCAAAGCAGACACAACTGTCGGTAAGAGTGTCCATGATTGAGTCTTTGAATGAAGAGATTGACATAAAACTGTCCAGTTGCAGCTCATTCCAGTCGCTAGCTGCAGCTAACTGAAAAGACGAGCGACCCAGGGATGTGTGTGCTTTGGGGACCTTTAACAGAATGTGACTGGCAAAATGGGTGTTGTATGTGGAGGATGAGGGCTGCAGTAGATATCTCAGATTGGGGGGAGTGAGGCCTAAGAGGGTTTTATAAATAAGCATCATCCAGTGGTTCTTGCGACTGGTATACAGAGATGACCAGTTTATAGAGGAGTATAGAGTGCAGTGATGTGTCCTATAAGGAGCATTGATGGCAAATCTGATGGCCGAATGGTAAGAAACATCTAGCCGCTCGAGAACACCCTTACCTGCCGATCTATAAATTATGTCTCCGTAATCTAGCATGGGTAGGATGGTCATCTGGATCAGGGTTAGTTTGGCAGCTGGGGTGAAAGAGGAGCGATTACGATAGAGGAAACCAAGTCTAGATTTAACTTTAGCCTGCAGCTTTGATATGTGCTGAGAGAAGGACAGTGTACTGTCTAGTCATACTCCCAAGTACTTGTATGAGGTGACTACCTCAAGCTCTAAACCCTCAGAGGTAGTAATCACACTTGTGGGGAGAGGGGCATTCTTCAAACCAAACCACATGACCTTTGTTTTGGAGGTGTTCAGAACAAGGTTAAGGTTAGAGAAAGTTTATTGGACACTAAGAAAGCATTGTTGTAGAGCATTTAACACAAAATCCGGGGAGGGGCCAGCTGAGTATAAGACTGTATCATCTGTATATAAATGGATGAGAGAGCTTCCTGCTGCCTGAGCTATGTTGTTTATGTAAGTTGAGAAGAGCGTGGGACCTAGGATTGAGCCTTGAGGTACTCCCTTGGTGACAGGCAGTGGCTGAGACAGCAGATTTTCTGACTTTATACACTGCACTCTTTGAGAGAGGTAGCTAGCAAACCAGACCAAAGACCCCTCAGAGACACCAATACTCCTTAGCCGGCCCGCAAGAATGGAATGGTCTACCGTATTAAAAGCTTTGGCCAAGTCAATACAAATAGCAGCACAACATTGCTTAGGGAACCTCCCTAGAACGGAGAGATAGGTTAAAAAGGTTGGAGATAGGCTTGGCGATGATAGGGCAGCAACCTTAAAGAACCGTTGTGGTCAAGTTTCAGGAGCTCTTTTATTACCTCGGAATCAGTAACTGCCTCCATTAGAAGGGGTGGCAGATGAGGGAATGTTGGAACCGGCAAGGGGGCATGGCTGAGTCAAATAGGAATCCTGACTTAATAAAGTGTTGACTTTAATTCAACCAGGAAAGTCAGTTAAGAACAAATTCTTATTTACAATGACAGCCTACCTACAGGATAGCCATAGTAATACAGCACCTCTAGAGCAAATTAGGCTTAAGTGCCTTGCTCAAGGACACATCAACAGGTTTTCACCTTGTCAGCTCAGGGATTTGATCCAGCAACCTTTCAGTTACTGGCCCAAAGCTCTGACCACTAGGCTACCTGCCACCCATATTAAATTGCTCAGAAATTGCTCAGATTATAAAAGAACTCAGCCATGTGCTTCTTGTCAGTAACAACCACATCATCAACTTTAAGAGACATGGGCAACTGTGAGGAGGAGAGTTTATTCTCCAGGTCTTGAACCGTTTTCCAGAATGTATTGGGGTTAGACCCACAGAGAGATAACTTTTCCTTAAAGTAACTAACTTTGGCCTTCCGGATAGCCAGAGTGCACTTATTTCTCATTTGCCTGAACAAGAGCCAGTCAGCCTGAGTAAGCATGTGCCGGGCCTTTCACCAAATGCAATTCTTGAGGTCGAGTAACTCTGAAAGATCCCTGTCGAACCAGGGGCTGAACCTGTTTTTAATTATCATTTTCTTTATGGGGCCGTGTTTGTTAACAATACCACTGAAAATATCAAAAATGAAGGTCCAAGCGTCTTCGACAGAGGGGATCAAGCTGATTCTATTCCATTTTACAGAAGCCAGTTCATGAAGGTAGGCTTGCTCATTAAAGTGTTTTAGCAAGCATCTATGAGAAATCAGGACAGGTCGTTTCACTGAGCAGCCATTACGAACACAGGCTGTAAAACAGTGATCACTAAGGTCATTACAGAAAACACCAGACTAATACCTATCATGATTATTTGTGAGGAGACTAGCCTTTTCTGGGTGTTTGGAGTCATACCTAGTGGGATTGCTAATAATCTGAGAAAGATTTAGGGAGTCCCATTGCTTTAGGACTTGGTCAGGTGGTTTAAGCATGTCCCAGTTTAGGTCACCTAGCAGGACAAATTCAGACTCAGTGTAAGGGGCCAAGATAGAGCTTAGGGCAGGTAGGGTACAGGCCTGTGCTGATGGTGGATGATAGCAGCCAGCAATAGTCAACAAAGAGTTATTTGAAAGTTTAATACTTAAAACCAACAAATCAAATTGTTTGGGGACAGACTTGGTGGAGACAAGAAAAACAATTTCCACTTCCCCACCTTTGGAAGATCTGTCTTGCTGAAAAAGTTTATAACCAGAAAGGTTAACATCAGTATTCAAAACACTCTTCCTTAACCACGTCTCAGTAATGACCAACACATCTGGATTGGAGCTGTGAACCCACACTTTCAATTGATGAATTTTAGGTAATAGCTTATAGTGTTAAGGTGCAGAAAACCCAGGCTTTTAGAGAGCAGAAATCAGTGAAGCAGATATCAGAGCACAAGTCATAATTGGGGCTAGCAACAGTAGCAACAGTAGATGGGCCAGGGTGTACATGCACATTACCAGATAATACAATCAAGGCACGGCATAGGACAGGGAGAGCTCTGCAGTGGTGATGTATGAGATCTGAATGTGCATTAGATGGCAACAAGATCATATTGTACAGCAATTGCATCAGGTAACATGAATACAAAGCCGGCGGGAGGTGGTTAGAATGGGATGGTAGGCCAAAAGTCTGTGTAGCCAATAGAGTCAGAGTCGCGCGTGTGGGAACAGACATAGTCGGTCCCACGGTTGGGTAAAGAAAGTTCGTAGTCAACAAAGCATGAATGAGACATCGGGCAAATTCCCAAATAAAAAAATGTGCACGTTTTAAAAAATGTATATAATGACTTGGGGCTAGCCATTGTAGATCAGAGTCACTCGCCCCAGCAGTGCCTGTGTGCTGGAGGCAAAATGCCAATGAATGGACTCTGAACATCAGGAGGGAGCTTCAAAGCCTCTGGATCTGGGTGGGGTGCTTCGACACCTCTCGCTTCACACGGGGGAAGTGTGGTGGGGTACCTGTACCAGACAGGAGGAGACAAGCCAGGGCAGACGGTGAACAGATCACCAGGTGGAATAAAAGGAGCAGTGCAGCAGTAGGTGTCACACCCACTAGCTTGAAGAAAATGGCAGTGGATTGCCGAGCGGCGCAGAATACTGTTCGATTTGAGAAGGGCGCTCCTCCCTCACAGCTTTTTCCCGATCCCGTCATGGGCCATGGACCGGTACCCCGCAGCTCATCATAATCGATTCCACCCAGTGCAACTGAGGGGGATTTCCGATTCCCAAAGGGGTCATATATTAAAGGGTGCACGGCCAAATCAAAATGTGCCTCATTTGGTTAGTACAGTGGTGTGGCAGGCAATGTCATACTTTGGATAGATAGATAGATAGATAGATAGATAGATAGATAGATAGATAGATAGATAGATAGATAGATAGATAGATAGATAGATAGATAGATAGATAGATAGATAGATAGATAGATAGATAGATAGATAGATAGATAGATAGATAGATAGATAGATAGATAGATACTTTATTGATCCCCCGGGGGGGAAATTTCATTGTCAAGCAGCTACAACAAAACACAGGGCAGGTGCAAAATGCCACAACGAAACTACACAAAAGACAGATACACTGTACATGATACATAGAGCGGATATGTGGATAGATATCATAATGCATCATTTGAATTTCCAAAGTAATCTATTGTAACATTTTATTGCACAACTATCATCAAAATGACATATTGGTTTAATTGGCTGTCTGAACTGTCATTTGTTAAATGCCAGTGCTCTGTCATTGTCATTAAGATTCAAGTGTCAATGCAGTACTGCACTGACTCTGCGTCGCTGTCCCGAGTGTGCCCTTTTTTTTTTGCGCATAATACTGTACTCTCACAATCTCATCACATTCCCAGCATGTGCCAGGAAACTCTGTTGATTCTAATAATGCTGAGACAGTGACATCTATATTCCGTCTCCCTAGTCCGGCAGCGGAGATAAACAGAGCATCCTCTTCTCGCAGAGAGAACCCTGCAGAGATGCAGAGGGATGATCAATCAATGCATCCAAGGGGGTGCTTGCCCGTGACGTAACCGATGCTGTTGGGTGAATGAGCGGAGGAGAAACCTCCCCATTCCGTTATGTGCACAATAGCATGTTTTAAGAGTTGAAAGCAGGACTCACAGCAATGGATATGGAGAAATGTCCGTTAACTGCCTGCATTTAAACGTGTTGCTACATGCTTGGAAATGGTGCAATCAAACAAGGTAGGTTAGGATGTAACAAGTTAGGATAAAACAGCTGCATGTGCATCTGCTTGGCTAGCTAGGCTAGCTAACGTTAACGTTAACTAGCATAATAGCTGGCTAGCTAAATGAGTTGTTCCATAGATAAGAAGAAACCATTTGCTTGAACCAGCTAAATAGCTAGGGTTACCCATATGTATTGTTACCCTAGCTACAAAATGTAGGATAATTAGGTAATGTGGGTAGCTAGCCACCTAGAAAGACAGCTAAGCTAGCATTGGTTTGTTGATAGCTAGCTAACGCTGCCAGAGCCAGAGGGTGGCGCTTTATTGTTAAGCAATGCAAGGTAAGGTCGTCCTGGTGCAGGCTAGCACATTTGACCAATGCCAGTTTCTCCATCTACTGCAAGACATCAGACCTAACGTTAGCCAGCGAGCCAAACAGCACGCCAGATATCAAATCCAATTCTTATTGACAGAGTTTGTCCAAATGTGCTGAGTAAGCAGAAATAGGATGGCTATGTTGGGTTGGTAAATGGCTAGCTAGCTATGTCTGTTGGCTAACTGAAGCGACACACAGTGTTAAGGTAAGTTATGAACAAGCAGCTCTAATGTAATTCTTAAAACCACCTAGTACAGTAAAGGACTTGGCTAAAGGAGATTTTAAAGTAGCTAGTTAGCATGCAATAGAGGTTGTAGATTCTGCTGATGGGACTATTAATATGTTGTGATGATCCAGTTTGATAGAAACAATCATTGTTATAGCTGTGGGTATAAACAAATAGATTAAAATGTTCCAATACATCCTTTACATTAGTTTATTGGTGAAGAAAATGAAATGACAGTGACAACACGCAAATTATGACATCTCTCTGAGGACACATGTAGATGGAGGTAGCCAAGGTATTCAATACTTTTGCATGATTTGTCAGATAAAACATCTAATTGTCTTTGTCCTTTCTCCCTTACTGCAGTAAAAAGCCATCGACACTGATGCCAGGTTCAGACCGTCGTTGGGAGCACTCAAGATGAGTTGCATTGTAGAGCAGGCGGCAGACATCCTGTCAGTGACAGACCTGGTCCGGGAGAGATGGAGAGTGGTGAGTGACTATAAATACTACCGGCTGCAGAAAGGGCACAGCTAGCTTCGGTCAAATCTGTCTTGTTGCTCCGCCCCTTCTAATAACCAGACTTCAGCAGAGATATTGTCAAGGTGGCTTTCTCTAATGTGTTACGTAAGTGTTCATTAATTCAGTATTTCTTTAGAATGCCGTGTATCGTACTTCTGATATTTT
>CM042411.1:24444014-24926514 GCA_023634145.1 Thymallus thymallus | reverse complement strand
ATGCCAAGAGTGTGCAAAGCTGTCATGTCATCAAGGCAAAGGGTTGCTACTTTGAAGAATCTCAAATATAAAATATATTTTGATTTGTTTAACACTTTTTTGGTTACTACGTGATTCCATATGTGTTATTTCATAGTTTTGATGTGTAGGTGTCCAAACCTTTAACTGGTACAGTATACAGCTGTATGACTACATGTTCTCACCTTGCTTACCCATCATGTGTGTGTCTGCGGTCTGCAGGAGATGGGTCGCCATGACGACCTCTGGTCTCTCTTCTACATGCTGGTGGAGTTCATGGTGGGCCAGCTACCATGGAGGAAGGTCAAAGACAAAGTAAGTATGTATATGTGTGCGCGTGTGTGTGTGTACGTGCATGTGTGTGTGTGTACGTGCATGTGTGTACATGCATGTGTATTCATGCTCTTTTCCCTCTACTCACAGGAACAGGTGGGGAACCTAAAGGAGGCCTACGACCATCACCTCATGCTCAAACATCTCCCCTCAGAGTTCAGCGTCTTCCTAGATCATATCCTGACCCTGGACTACTACACTAAGCCTGACTATGAGGTCTATAGCGTTCCATATGTGCTCGTTACCTCATAAATATCCAGTAAATAAACTGAAATTCAAATTTTCCACAAACTGGAATTGGAATTTTCTTTACTTCCTAATTTGACTGGAATTGACCCCAACCCCTGTGCCCATGTCTCTGTCAATAGATCTTCTTCCCATTGTCTCCTAATGCTAAATATCAATGGTTTGGTTTGTTCTGTTCCAGCTACTAATATCAGTGTTTGAGAATGCCATGAAGAGCCACAGTGTGCTGGAGAACGACCCGTATGACTGGGAGAGGTGCGACTCTGAGGATATGCTTACCATCACCCCCTCGGCCACAACCGCTCAGCAATTCACCCGCCTCACACCAGCTTACATGGGGTAAGAACTGCGATAAAGGTGGACTAATTGTTTAAATAAAGTAGGGGAGAGGTAGAACTTGGTGGTATCAGATGTAGGGTTGCAAAAGTTGGGTAAGTTTTGCAAAATTCCTGCTTGTTCCATCCCCATTCTAGGAATCTTTCAACCTGGATTTCTGGAAAACCTGGACATTTTGGGAAAGTTCCCGAAATGTTGCAACTCAAATCCAAAGTAGTTACTGTTCTATTCTAAGATGTAGAAATATACTTTTTCCGGCTTCGTGTTGATAGGTGTGATGCAGAATATTTGTGGGAATGCTGGTACTCAGCAGTTGCTGATTGGACTGTAATATCTTCCTTCAAATCGACGGGGTCCAACTTTTGTCCAACTCATGCAAGTCAACCCATAGGTTGTTTTTTATATTTGGGGGGAAGGGAAACCTGCATAGTCAGTCAGAGATCCCTTGGAAACCACCGGCCTAATTTGTGCTCTGGAAAGTAGCAGCTGAATGACTTTCTCTTTCCCTCCCTGCCTCCCTCTCTCTCTTCCTGTCTCTTAATCTCTCGTGTCTTTTTCATTCTCCCTTCGTCCTTCACTCTCTCCCCCCAGCATGGCCAATGCCTCGGTGCTCCCCGGCGAGCTGCAGAGGGAGAACACTGAGGACGTACTGCAGGGCGAGCGCCTCAGCGACGCCGACAACTGTCCCCCCATCCCGGCACAGCACCAACGTGCTGCCCAGGGCGCCGACGTGTGGGAAGAGATGGACCGCAAACGCAAACACACCGCAGCCCAGCAACAACAAAAACCGCTCATCAGGAAGGTCCGGATTGGAACACACACACGTTTCATTTTGTTTTACATTTGTTCACCATAAATACTGTGATTGAGACAGAGGAACACACTGTCATGCTATCAAAGAAACACCCCTGTTAGTTCCTCTTTACTGCTGCAGTGCAGCTAACCTTGTCTACGTCACCAAGAGCATTTTCTGTTCTTAGTCCAGCTGCAGAGATGCATGTTAACAATGTGCAGAACACCACTGAGACCCAATTTATGTTATGGACTTCATTGCATTACTTAAACATGGGACCCAGCGATATGACCTGACCATAGACAGCAACAGCAATCAAATATATTACAGAGGCTGAACGAGGTTAGCCTCTTACATCTTCCCCTCTTTGTGTGTGTAGGAAGTCACCTGGCTTAGCTCAACGTCATATCGTGGAATCTACCTTTTAAAATAGTATTTCCTACTCCCAACACCGTTTTTGTGACACAGCTACATTCCAACCCCTTCTCCAGGTGGGGAGTGAGGACGAGCACAGCCAGAACCAGGGGGGTAACCAGAGCCCCAACACAGGCTCCGTCCAGAGCTCCCCCAGACGAGTGCGCTCAGAGACCATGTTCCTAGATCGGGCAGCCCCCCTGCTCCGGAGGATGAGACATAGCCAGAGCCTGGCCTTCGAGAAGAGACTTGCCCCCGAACCCAAGCCCACCATCGAACGCTTCCTCGAGGCCTAGTCAGTTCTTTTGACCATTCTGCTACAGTAGTTGAATAGTTTATATTGAGCTACAGTATGCACTAGGACAGTGGTTCTCAAACCTCCTCTCGGGGACCGTTAGACATTTCACAGTTTTGTTTTATCCCTGAATTACCTGATTCACCGGTCAAGGGCTTGATGATGAGTTGAAAAGTGTTCTATCTCTGGAATAGTTCAAACACACTGTTGAGGGTCCCCGAGGACAGGTTGGAGAACCACTGCACTAGGACGAGACAGGCACAAGGCAGAGGGATATGTTTTAACAACAGTCCTTAGAATCCCTTCTGTATTCAGGTTTTTGTTTCACCCAAGCTCTATTTTGTTTGACTGTTCGTTGGCAATTTAGGTAGATTTGACATGTTGCTATTTTTTAAAATCTCATTCCCATTAGTCAACTTTAAAGATGAGTTGAACGATTACTCAAATGTCAATTCCCAAATGCCTTCTATATTTCCAGTCTGGGGAAGCAGCGTCCACAGGAGCGAGAGAAGACCATCCCTGAGAACGGCGGGGGGCAGGGGGAGCAGGTTGGCACCCCCCCCGACCAGGACCAGGACCAACAGGAGGGGGCTGGGGCCAGCAGTGGAGGCTTTGTGGCCCTCAACCTTAGTCCCGTTCCCCAGGAGGGAGACTCCCAGGAGTGGGTGATGTTGGAGCTGGAGCAGGGGGGAGGCAGCGGGGCCTCTGGGGCAGCCAAGCCTCCAGGAGACGACTCTCTGGATGGGGATAAACCAGGGGCCCAAGCAGAGGCAGAGGCCCAGGATCAACAGCCTCCCTCATCCCCGATCAGCCCTGTCCAGTCCCATATGGCCCTGCCCTGTACCTGGTTACTGGGCGGCAAGAGGCTGCCTGGAATGCTAGGCCACATGGGCCGAGCTCAGATGGAGCAGGTGAGTGAGGCTTTGGCGGAAGAACTACTCACACATATACTCCATGCATGCTGTACATACAGTTCTATTCTGGGCATTCAAATGTTACTTTTTCAAAATGTTTTGGTGCAGCATTTCTTAAATATGGCCCTGACGGTGCGTTTACATCCACTTTAAAGAAATGTTTTTTACTTCACTGCAGGTAATTTTTTGAATGCACCCCGTCTCCCAATCTTCTCTGCCTTCTCTCTCTCTTTACAGTCTCCTAACCCCGTGCCACAGTCCCTCGTAACAGAGAAGAGTGAAGCCATACCACTTGAGGCCCCATTCACCAGACCCAGCAACCCCCAAGAGGGCAATGTGCCAAGCCTCATCCCAGCCCACCTCGCCAATGATAAAGACCCAGAGAGCGACTCTGGCCTCCCCGACCGTTCCTCTGAACCCAACCAGCTCCCCCAGGTGGAGAAAGCTAGAGGCGCCGCGGAGGGTGCCGGAACTGTCTCCTCCTCACCCCCCCCGGTTCTCCTGCGAAGGGACTCCCCCTCCTCGTCCAGACTGAGCCGCATCCCCGTACGAGACCCAACCACTGCCCCGGATTCCCCCACCCCCCTCACCATGGAACGCCGTCACCGCTGGAGCAGCCCCGTGCCCGGCTCGCCCTCCCACTCGCCCTCGCCATCCCTCTCCTGCGACAACCTGCTGCCCTGTGGTGTCCGTGAGCGGCTCCTGTCCTGCTCGGACCGCGGCTCGCGCTCCGACTGGCTTGGGGAGGACCGCGACCCCCTCTCCCTCTCGCTCTCCTCATCAGGCAGCAGGAGTAAGATCCCACGTCCCGTCAACCCCCCTCCTCTGGGGCCCGAGCAGCAGCAGCAGCTCTCCTCCTCCGGCAGGTTCCTGCCTCGCCCACCTCCTGGGAAACCGCCCACCCGCCTGGCTGTAGACAACAGGTATGAAGAACATGGCATGATGGCACAGCACTGGGCCACATTCAGTAGGGCAAGCGTTATGGCACGTTTCATATAGAAATGTGATGAATACCGCTGGTGTAATTTCTCATTGGACAGCCTCTATTCTTCAGTCTGTCTGCTCTACATTATATAGCCGTGTCTGAACGTTCCACAACATTGTGCCCTGCAGAACACAACCCTAGTAGGCTGTAATAGTAAGGGTTGCAGTTTTTAAAATCTTACCTTACCCCTTCTGTTCTCTGCTCCAGTAGGCACCGGCGGTTCCGGGTGCGCGCCAGCAGCACCAGCGACGCCGACTTCCTGGCCAGCCTGACCCAGCTGATGAAGGACCGCGGCGGTGCACTCTTCAGTCCCCCGCCACGCCCGCGCAGCTCCTCCTCCTTGCTGCAGCGCTCACTCAGCTCCTCCCCCTCCCGTCACGAGCTCCGCGAGGGGGGCGGGGTCTTCCTGGGGCGCAGCTGCTCTCCGTCCAGCCTCTCGGGGTCCCCTCCCCCTCCGCGGTACCCCCAGGACAGGCTCAGCGGGCAGCAGGGAATACCGTGGGGTGCAGGGCCCGGTGCCAGAGGGAGGGCCGTCAGGCACGAGGGCAAAGGCAACGGCAAAGTGAGCCGATAAGTAGACAGAACGGGAAACAGGTTGTTTTTCAGAAGCAGGATGAATGTTGTCTTGGAGGCAGAGCTGAGCGATTTCCACTAGATAGGCCAGCTGCAAAGTCAAAATTGGCTATATATCGTAACAATTAGGACTTAATATAATGTTAGGGTTGGGTTTAAAATCATATTTTTGGACTTTGTGGCTGTGTCAGCTAGTGACTACCCTACAGAGCTGCCTCCAGTACATGAGTCATCCCAATAAAGGCCAACCTGCTGTTCAGAAGGGTATACTGTTATAAAAAGTTTTGCAACGGTAAACAGACATGAGCGTTTCTCATTGGACACATTCAGGAGGTACCTCTCCGTTTCAATGAGATTCAGAACGTTTCCTCCCCACTGCACAAGACCCAGACGGCAATGGTGACTAAGACTGTAATAATGTATGCACAGAGAATATACTAATATCTGATCTTTGATAGCATGTGTAAATATATATTATTTACTACTGTACTCCAGGGAATGTACTGTATGTAATGTAAAATGTATGATAGAATGTATATTTATTTGTTGGATGCTTCTCGAAACAAAGTACTTGACAAATGTAGCTCGATTCCGCAGTCGAAACGAAAAAAGTTTCCTAAAAAACCTTGAATGCCAACTCTTCTCCCCCGACCCTAGTCCTGTGCTTTTAACACTATGTATGTATGTATGTATGTATGTATGTATGTATGTATGTATGTATGTATGTATGTATGTATGTATGTATGTATGTATGTATGTATGTATGTATGCCATGAGACCAAAACGATCTGTATTGTATCATATTTGAGGAATGGAAAGGAGGTCTCCTTGTATATATGGACCATTAGAAAAACCTAGTATAGAGAACACTTTGGTGCTGTTCAATCAAACTACATTTTCCTCTTATTGCACCAACACATCAGCCTTCATTTGTGAGGACCAGGGTATGTAAACTTCATCCCTCCTTTCCCTCAGAAACTACTAGATGAAACAAAATGTAACTCAATCTATTTAAAAGAAATGTCACTCACTCTGGCATATTTACAATGTATTTGTATGCTTTTGTTGTGAAAAAAGTATCTTCGGTCATGCAGAGGTGTCATGTTGGAATGTAAAAAAAAAAAAACACTAATCACTCCTCATACTGAATTAATGTAACAAGTGCATGGATATCATTGCAAATATATTATTTTTTTTATCATTTGTACAGTGTCCGCTAAAACGAATCTGTATTTTTTAATAAACTGGTCCCGATTAAATATATTTATCATGCAGACCATCAAAATAAGAATATCATATTTTTATTTTCCCCCTGCACAATAATTTATCATAATTTCAGGTATACATTTGGCGTTTAGTTAACTATTACTGAACAGAATTATAAACGCAACATGCAACAATTTCAAAGATTTTACTGAGTTACAGTTCATATAAGGAAATCAATCAATTGAAATAAATCCATTAGGCCCTAATCTACGGATTTCACATGACTGGGAATACAGATATGCATCGGTCACAGATACCTTAAAAATAGGTAGGGGCGTGGATCAGAAAACCCAGTCAGTATCTGGTGTGACCAACATTTGCCTCATGCAGCGTGACATCTCATTCTCATAGAGTTGTCCCACTCCTCAGTTGCTGGGTATTGGTGGGAACTGGAACTCGCTCAATGGTTGACTTGTCTGGTGAGTATGCAGGCCATGGAAGAACTGGGACATTTTCAGCTTCTAGGAATTGTGTACAGATCCTTGCGACATGGGGCTGTGCATTATCATGCTGAAAAATTAGGTGAATGCGGCAGATGAATGGCACGACAATGGACCTCAGGATTTTATCACGGTATCTCTGTGCATTCAAATTGCCATCAATAAAATGCAACTGTGTTTGTTGTCAGTAGCTTATGCCTGCCCATACCATAACCCCACTGCCACCATGGGACACTGTTCACAACGTGGACATCAGCAAACCGCTCGCCCATACGACGCAATACACGTGGTCTGGTTGGACGTACTGCCAAATTCTCTAAAATGACGTTGGAGGCAGTTTATGGTAGAGAGATAAACATAAAATGTCCTGGCAACAACAGTCCCCAGCACAAGGTGCACCTGTGTAATGATAATGCTGTTTAATCAGCTTCTTGATCTGCCACACCTGTCTGGTGGATGGATTCTCTTGGCGAAGGAGAAATGCTCACTAATAGGGATATAAACAAATGTGTACACAAAATTTGAGAGAAATAAGCTTTTTGTGCATACAGAAAGTTTCTGGGAGCTTTTATTTCATCCCATGAAACATGTGACCGACACTTTACATGTTGCGTTTACATTTTTGTTCATTATATATGAAATAATACATTTTCAAAGTTGTAGGCTACCTACACGTTGTCTTTATTATGTTATGATTTAACCAACAAATGCGTACGAAGTGTCAAGTTCAATTGCCCCCCCCCCCGTTTTACTTAATATCTATATTTTAAAAAACAATACTGTCAAAGCTATTTAAACAGACATGTGATCTGTAACCGGGAACTGTAACAATTATTTACCCTTAACAGCAGTTAGGCTCTGTCCAGAAACAACCCCTAGCCCCCAACCTAGGTCCTATACAGAAAAAAACGTTAGACCCCAAACCTTCAATAAAGTTCATGTAGATCCGTAGGTATATGTGATACGGTAGTAGCTCCTTCTTGCGTTCTGATAGGCCAAGATGAATCTCTGATGGTGCTTATGGGGTAGGGCCCTGGGGTTGTTACTGAGTTAACTAAACCATACAATCCAAACCATACAATCCAATTCTAGCCAAATTGGACGGTCAATGATGAGTAGCATGTTCTACACTCTGTGGTCTTTGCTTACCCTTACTGCTGATGATAAGTCTATGTTAAAGAAGACTGGTATTATTTCTTCAATTTGCTGAATTTAGGACTTGACATCTTAGACAAGCTCTCCGTTCTATAAGTGAAATGTTATGTCTGGGCAGAGCCATATAGAGATGCATGGCTTTGGGTTTGAGATGTGATATGTGTTCTAGAATATCTGCTCTATTTTCTAGAATCCTAATAGTCTATCTCTTTCATGGGACTTCTGGTCCATGTTGAGCTAGCAGTTCTTGATTGTTTACATCTGGTCATCTCAGTCTGTCATTGTACTCTTGATTTCTAGAAGAGAGGGGCGGTTTGCCTGGGATCATCTGGCAGCACACTGATGGAGTCCTCCGCCTTCCCACACAGCATGCACAACATTGTGTACTCCTGGAGTGGACAGAGGATCATGACGTTACCGTCAGGAGAGCAATCACAGATAATAGTCAATGCAGTTATGAGGTATTTACCATTGTGACACCCACCTTGGACCAATATAATGTTTTATAATGGTATGGAAGTCTTCAACCCTTTTCAGACCATTGTGCCAACCCAAACCTTACTGTGCTGGCTCGGATATATTCTCTATTATTACATAGTTCTTTTCCAGGACGGTTAGTTCCGAAAACTATGGTGGATGTGTAACCAGGCCAGCACAGTACAACTATGCTTGGTTTGGCTTGGCTCAGTAGTGTGAAAAGGGTATTACTGTTATTCAGTGAGTATTTAACCTTCAAAAGGGAAGTGTTTACCTGATAATCGTCCACCACAGAGAAGGTATACTCATGCCTGGCTACGACGTGGTCACAGTTTTTACACACATCTGCCAGGTAGTAAAGAAAGACAACTCGCAAGATGAAAATCAACTCCAGCACAGCCACAGACACACCTTTTCTCAGGACCATGTTCATTTGACACAAAACAGAATAAAACTGGGAGATACTATCTGAAATTGTCCAATAATAAAAAAAAAAAATTGTTTGCTGTTGCAAAAACGTTTGACCCAAATCATCACTGGAACATTGACTCACGATCATAGGTGATGATCTCCTCTCCATCTTCATCCTCTGTGGCCTTGTTGCTGATCAACACAAAGTCCCTCTGGTGACAGTTGGCACAGCCCAGATAGTTCATCAGGTAGGAGCCATTCTCCAAACAGGTGTTCCCCTAACAACCAGAGATTAGGGTATTTTACAGTTAACAAACAATTATCTATGCCATCTAGATTCCATATTGGGTTTGACAGAAAGAAGATCCTCTTCAACGTAAAATGTATAAAATCAGTCATCATAAAATAAAGAGTAATATACTAGGTGACTACTACAAATATGCTTAAACTAGATTCTCAGTTTTGGTCAGATTTTTTAACCTTACTCACCCTGTCCGGGTACTCTTTCTGCACACAACCATTACACATTTTGCTTATCTTTAAAAAGCCAGCAATAGACACAGTAAAAACGGTTAGTATCTCTAACTATATAACGTGACTCGTTAGCTCACGATAGTAAAGTATTATCTTTAAATTCTCAACAAAAAAGGTTTTGTTCATGGAAGCTACTTCCGCAATGACAGACTATCCTAAACTTCCGGTAATAGGACCGGATGATGCATCTGATTGGCTCTGGCCAACTATGACGAGGTTGGTCAACAGCGGTTGGGTGTTTTGTGGACCACAAGTATGGCGACTCAATTGGCCATGTGAGATTTGCTGAATACAATAATATACAAACATAACTCTAGGAGGTAAGTATGGTTTGTCCACTGCAATGTATATATATCTGCATAATTCATAAACTAACATGTCTTTGGTTCTGGTATCTTGAGAATGTTTTGAAAACGTGTTTGCCATATTTAGCAAACGGAGCTAACGTTAGCTAACTAAACCTTGACAGACGGACAGTAGTAATACAATGCTAAAAATAGCTAGCTAACTAACAATATAATTGCTGTTTGTAAATGAATTTGTTTGTAAGTTAGTGTGTATTGGATAGGTTCATTGTCATGGCACATCGTCACACAGACACTCACATATTATCTTACTGGCTCAATGTGGAAAGATATGGTAGGGTAGGCAGTGATTCATAACGCCAAAGACGAGGCAAATATTAAAGCCTTGTCTTCGGAGTTTTAAATCATAGCAAGCTAGTTAGCTAGCTAAGTAACGTTAACTAATGACAGTTGCAAGCCTATCTTCAACATTTGCTGCATAGCATATCATTTTCCCATTCCAGAGATGACACCGACTAAGAAGACCCCAACCTCCTCCAACGTGAACGTGGAGGTGACTTGCTATTGCATACTATGCCGCAAGGCCTACCTGAAAAAAGTAAGATCAGTCTTATTATTGGTTTAGCCATATTTCCCAGAACACAGCACATTTCAAATGGATCTCTTGTAAAGTGTCAAACAATATTTTATAGACCTATAAAACATTATAATTGTCCATACGATATTGGCTACTATGCCATATAATTTAGATAATATGATTTGGTTTAGTGATTCCAAGCTGAAGCCAATGGCATGCTGTTGATTGCCTTTTTTCACGATTGCCGTGTCTTGAGAGATGCTATTCAGCTATTAATTATTTTTCTTCTCCCATCTATCCCACAGGACGCGCACGAACACATGCAGAGCATGCTACACCACCGAGAGCTTGAGAATGTGAAGGGCAGGTGAGCTACAATTCCTGGCATACAGGTCTTTTGTGAACTGAATATCCCTACGAGAAAATTATGCTTTCAAGTGTAAAGACTGACTCTCTATTACTTGATGGTGGTTAGTGCCACAGTGTCCATTTCTAGACCTGATATTAAGTTGATATGCATTATCAGTTTTTAATTGTAATATAAATTGTTCTTCCTGTTGTCAGATTATTTTTGCACTCAGGGCATCATTGGGAATGAAACCCTGGTCTCAATTGGGCTCCCCTGAATAAATAAATAATCAAGACTAGAGAAATGTGCATTATGAGGACAAGAGAAATGTGCATTATGAGGACTAGAGAAATATGCCTCCTCTCTCTTCTTCCCCAGGGACTGTAGGCACTGGTGCATGGTGTGCAAAGTGTCCTCGAACGGTCTGACGGAGTACGCCAAGCACATCTCCACCCAGTCTCACGGAGACAAGATCAAGAACCCGTCACGGAGGACTAAGCCCATGTGTTTGGAACACGACCTCGACCCAGAACTGCTCTCCAAAATCAAGGAAAGGAACAAAGAATTGCAGAAGATGGAGTGAGTTCCATGTTGCTTACATTGTATTTTAATTTTAGACAACAGGAGACCTGAAAGTACATTTTAAGATGTTAATTGTTGTGCCAGTTGAGAAAATTATTACAGCTTCCTTGATATAAAGCAGCTACATGCACTACATTGTCTTTGTCATACATGACACATGCAATACTAGAGTTTGCTTGGCAAAGAAGCCTGGTGTTTGATTACAGGAATAAATCGATGTGATTCGGTTTGATTACAGGAACGAATCGATACGATTCTATAGGGGCACAGTATAGGCAGGTTGGCCTTCAGGCAGACAGTCAGAACCGTGCACTAGGCCTATCTATCGGCAATCAAAAGCTGTTTCTCGCAATGCTATGATGAAGGCATAACTGCTCAAATGCGTTAGCCTGCCAGACAAAAATAAAAAGGTGAAATGAGGAATGCTGCCTTTGCCCAATGTTCTAGAACTTAGGATTACATTTTTTTTAAGTCGTCATAATATACAGTGCATTCGGAAAGTTTTCAGACCCTTGACTTTTTCCACATTTTGTTAAATCACTTTTTTAGAAATGTTTTTAAATGTATTACAAATAAAAAAACAAAAAATTACTTATTTACATATGTATTCAGACCCTTTGCTATGAGACTCGAAATTGAGCTCAGGTGCATCCGGTTTCCATTGATCGTCCTTGAGATGTTTCTACAACTTGACATGATTTGGAAAGGGACACCTGTCTATATAAGGTCCCACAGTTGACCAAGCCATGAGGTCGAAGGAATTGTCCGTTGAGCTCCAAGACAGGATTGTGTTGAGGCACAGATCTGGAGAAGGGTACCAAAAGATTTCTGCAGTATTGAAGGTCCCCAAGAACACAGTGGCCTCCATCATTCTTAAATGGAAGAAGTTTGGAACCACCAAGACTCTTGCTAGAGCTGGCCACCCGGTGGCCGAACTGAGCAATCGGGAGAAGGGCCTTGGTCAGGGAGGTAACCAAGAACCCAATGGTCACTCTGACAGAGCTCCAAAGTTCCTCTGTGGAGATGGGAGTACCTTCCAGAAGGACAACCATCTCTGCAGCACTCCACCAATCAGGCCTTTATGGTAGAGTGGCCAGGCGGAAACTACTCCTCATTAAAAGGCCCATGACAGCCTGCTTGGAGTTTGCCAAAAGGCACCTAAAGGTCTCTGACCATAAGAAACAACATTATCTGGTCTGATTGAACTCTTTGGCGTGAATGCCAAGTGTCACGTCTGGAGGAAACCTGGCACCATCCCTACGGTGAAGCATGGTGGTGGCAGCATCATGCTGTGGGGATGTTTTTAGGCAGTAGGGACTGGGAGTCAGGAGCGAGGAAAGATTTCAAAAAATAGTTTTTGCTTTGTCATTATGGGTTATTGTGAGTAAATTGATGAGTTTTTGGGGGGGGTGAAATAAGGCTGTAATGCAACAAAATGTGGAAAAAGTCAAGGGGTCTGAATACTTTATGAATGCACTGTATGGCAGAGCACCCAGCTATTTAACAGCGAGCGCATCTGTTACCCACTCAAGAATATATAGCATAACTTTGGATTTCACCCCTGTCTCATAATTGAATTGTTTAGACCTTTTGGGAGTTTTGACGGACTCTGCGTGAGCTTTTCTTCTTCTCCTGCTTCGACCATGCAGTGGGTGTAGCAAAAGTGAACTACATGTAGTAATTTAATTACATTTTGCAGTAGCTTGGTGGTAGTTGAACTAAATTCAAATCTAGGTAGTGTTTTCAGTAGTAAATTACTTTTTTTGCCATGTAGCGGTGTAGCTAATAGGGTTGGGTGGTATCCAGATATTCATATCGCCGTACTGTCCTTCTCTCACCCCGGGATATACGGTATTACCAGTTTAGTACACAAGGGGTGCCAAGGAAAACGCAAGAAAAAGCCCATTGGGTGTCTATTATCAGAATGCTAACAAGATTAGCACAAGACATTTCCATGGATGCTGCTAGCTAAATATGCTAACGAGCGCAAACGAAAATGAACAAATTGCAAAGACAGGCAATCCAGCTCATAAAGTTATACATATCTAGGTAGGAGCTTTTTGGTGAGTTTGGACATTTACAAACAAATGTGAACGAGACATTATTAACAACGTTTTGATGCATGCAGTACTGGGGTTACGGTCCAAACACTTAAGACACACCCTATCCCCTCAGTCCTCAAATTAAGTGGACACTTGCAGGGCGAGGGAGGACCATACTTGCTCTGAAATTTGTCACTTGTTCATCCACCAATGATTGTGTTTTCAGCCAACGGTAGCTTGTGTGTGTGCTTTACCTGCGCTACAGTCAATTATGATTGCATATTTATTTACATTAACTATATAATTATTAATATACACCTACTGTATGATAGCCAGCAAATTTAATTAGCTAACTAACGTTAGCCTGCATAGCAGGAACTTCTGAAGGAAAATATTTTATTTCAACATTTGACAAACTTTTTACTTACACTTGTATGTTGACATTGATGTTGTTTTTTAAGTTTTTGAAGACTTTTCTTAGCGGATTTACAATCATCGCAAATTGAATTATGGGGAGTTTCAGGCCCGGGAGTGAACCAAATTGTACACACGCAAACTCGACTAAAAACGAGGGCGGAGGGGCTTACATTGCAAACTTCCCTTGCTTGGCTAATATTTTGGACCGCCCGCCAAGATGTCGACGGGGATTCCCCCAAGGGCATAAAGCAAGGGTAAGTGGACGAGGGTGTCTTTTTAAGTGTTTGGACCACATCCTGGCTCTCCAGCAGCATGTCTATACGCTGTGTCTGTGTGGAGTCTGGAGTTGCTAGGCCAACGGGCCTGCCTGCTCAGAGAAGAGGGGGGAGGAGCAGATGAAACGCAAAGAAATCAAGATAGCAGTGGCAGCTGTACAAGTATCTCATCCAAAGGGCTTTGCATTCTCAATCACGGCAGAAAGCTAACACTATGATTAATTCCGTAACCTACTTAGATCGCAAGTTAAACTAGGGGTCGTGTTAACGCATAATTATGCATTTTTCACAAAGGAAAAATCTTTCTGCACGACATCAGACTAATTCTAAACTCTGATAAGAATTCACTAATGGGCATCTATCAGCAGACAACGCTTTCTCAGATACTTTTCTCGGCGTAGCCAGCCTATTTTTCTGTCTACATTTTTTCTATGATAGGCCCAGTGTCGATTTTAGCATGTAAATCTTGGTGGGGGCAAAACATTTTTTTTTTTTTATGCATGCCACTACACAACACTACACTAAGCAGTACATGAATTTCCTAATTCTCACTTGAAACATTGTTTTTGTGTTTTAATAGGCTAAAGTACACATTCTTTAGCCTATGACCCAAAGCGATCTATTCTTGCAATTTGTTGCTAATGACATTTCAGATTTACATATGATAATTTGGGATGTAGTGAACTACTTTTCAAAAGTAACTTTAAGTAAACTACAGTTGAAGTCGGATGTTTACATACACCTTAGCCAAATACATTTAAATTAAGTTTTTCACAATTACTGACATTTAATCCTAGTAAAACTTCCCTGTTTTAGGTCAATTAAGATTACCACTTTATTTTTAAGAATGTGAAATGTCAGAATAATAGTAGAGAGAATTATTTATTTCAGCTTTTATTTCTTTCATCACATTCCCAGTGGGTCAGAAGTTTACATGCACTCAATTAGTATTTGGTAGCATTGCCGTTAAATTGTTTAACTTGGCTCAAACGTTTTTGGTAGCCTTCCACAAGCTTCCCACAATAAGTTGGGTGAATTTTGGCCCATTCCTCCTGACAGAACTGGTGTAACTGAGTCAGGTTTGTAGGCCTTCTTGCTCTCACACGCTTTTTCAGTTCTGCCCACACATTTTCTATAGGATTGAGGTCAGGCCTTTGTGGTGGCCACTCCTATACTTTGACGTTGTTGTCCTTAAGCCATTTTGCCACAACTTTGGAAGTATGCTTGGGGTCATTGTCCATTTCGAAGACCCACTTGTGACCAAGCTTTAACTTCCTGACTGATGTCTTGAGATGTTGCTTCAATATATCCACATAATTTTCCTTCCGCATGATGCCATCTATTTTGTGAAGTGCACCAGTCCCTCCTGCAGCAAAGTACCCCCACAACATGATGCTGCCACCCCCGTGCTTCACGGTTGGGGTGGTGTTCTTCAGCTTGCAAGCCTCCCCCTTTTTCCTCCAAACATAATGATGGTCATTATGGCCAAACAGTTCTATTTTTGTTTCATCAGACCAGAGGACATTTCTCCAAAATGTACAATCTTTGTCCCCATGTGCAGTTGCAAACCGTAGTCTGGCTTTTTTATGGCGGTTTTGGAGCAGTGTCTTTTTCCTTGCTGAGCAGCCTTTCAGGTTATGTCGATATAGGACTTGTTTTACTGTGGATATAGATACTTTTGTACCTGTTTCCTCCAGCATCTTCACAAGGCCCTTTGCTGTTGTTCTGGGATTGATTTGCACTTTTCGTCCTAAAGTACGTTCATCTCTAGGAGACAGAATGCGTATCCTTCCTGTGCGGTGTGACGGCTGTGTGATACCATGGTGTTTATACTTGCATACTATTGTTTGAACAGATGAACGTGGTACCTTCAGGCGTTTGGAAATTGCTCCCAAGGATGAACAAAAAATACAAAACAAAAAACATTCTGAGGTCTTGGCTGATTTCTTTTGATTTTCCCATGATGTCGAGCAAAGAGGTACTGAGTTAGAAGGTAGGCCTTGAAATACATCCACATCCTCCAATTGACTCAAACAATGTCAATTAGCCTATCAGAAGCTTCTAAATCCATGCTATCATTTTCTGGAATTTTCCAAGCTGATTAAAGGCACAGTCAACTAAGTGTATGTAAACTTCTGACCCACTGCAATTGTGATATAGTGAATTATAAGTGAAAAACTCTGTCTGTAAACAACTGTTGGAAGAATTACTTGTCATGCACAAAGTAGATGTCATTACCGAGTGACTTCAATGACTTCAACTTAAGTGTATGACTTCAACTTAAGTGACTTCAACTGTATATACAGATTGTTTCTAGCAAAACTACCAAAATTATTGCTTATGGTGAAGCTGAACAATCAATATCAAATCATTGTAAGCGGCCCCTATTAGCATGTATAGCCAGATGAGTTGTTTCCGGCAGTAGCTTACGCTGCTTTATTTTTAACGCTGCATGTGATAAAAATAACCTAGCAAATTATAGGTTATAATGCTGAAGGTAACGAGCATGATCAGGAATAGGCTTACCTCTTGTTGGTTGGCGCGAGAAGCCTTTGATTGATGCAAAATGACTTGTAGGTCAATGACTGTCAACACAATTACTTTCTTAGTTTGACACTGAAGTAGAGGACACCGTTGTCACGAGGTATTTTCAGAAGGTAGAAAGAAAGTAATTTGTGAACCGGCGATTCATAATGTTTGAATCAATCTTCTGACCAGAATCGATCTTCTCCATGCTACATTTGGATCGCGCGGGTGATGCATTCATATCTTAGACATGTGAACCAGGGACCGATGCGTATCAGTGAATCGTTAAATCCCTACTGTCTTTACTGTTTATCTTCCAACGTAGGAAAAAGAAAAAGAGGAAGAAAAAGAAACAAAATATAAAAATGGAAGCACGGCAAGACCCGGAAAAGCAGAAATCTCCCAAGGGGAAATTTCCCAAGCAACCAAAGGAACAAGCACTGAAATGGATACCGCAAGTGGCAAAACTAAAAGCAGCTAAATCGAAAACACCAAAACAGGCCAAAGAGAAGAAAACCCAGCAGAAGACATTATCACAGCCACCCAGTGGTAAGATGGTACAAAACAAGGAGAACAGACTTGCTGGGAAACTCAAGTGGCTGCCCCCCAGTCAGCCAGCCACACCGCAGGGGCAGAGTGGAGTTCAGCCTCCCTGGCCAGAGTTTAGGGGACCTCCAGGTGGAACGTGGCACCCATATAGTGACCAACACACCCAGTCCACATTGCCCCAGCCCCATCAACTTGGCAGTGATGACAATCCTCCAATGTCTGGCAGTCCTAATATCCAGAGCCTGGGCACTAGTGGCAGAGGAAGGGGCTTCAAAGCTATCAGGCCCAGTACATTTCATAAGAGCTTTAGAGGAGCTGGAGTAAATCCTGTGATGCCACCACCAGGCCATCTGAGGTGGCCTAAAACCAGCCAGTCAGGTTACGAATTCTATGGGCAGGCACCCAGTAGGCCCAGCCCCAAAAATACCCAGGAAATGGACTTCACTAGTGATCACCTACCTCCAAAAGGAGCGATCATCTTCAGCCCAGAGGAGGGACTTCCTGGTGGTACCACTGCCCCCGTCTCCAGCTCAGGTCCCTCAGGTCAGGTCTCTACCTCCAGCTCAGGTCCCTCAGGTCAGGTTGACAGCCCCACGGGCCGGATACGGCGCGTGGACGTCACTGTGATGCTGCGTCAAGTCCGGAGAGCCCTGGGTGTGAGGGAGCCCCCAAGAGCCTCTGCAGTCACCCCGACTCTCACCACTACTCGGGGCCATCACAGGGGGGCAGAGGTCGAGGCTGAGGAGGGCCTAACCAGAAGGACACGGCGGACCAAGCCCGGAGAGGCGGCCACACTTCCACACACCAGCTCTGCAGTCAGCCAGTTCACCAGCCTCCCCTCCACCTCTTCCTCCCTGCAGTCCCCACAGGTCAGCACTACCAGATCTGTGGCTTCAAGTGAAACGTTGCCTCTCCGTGGCAACCGAGCTCAACGAATATCAACCCAATACCCCAAGGTAGAGAAAAACAGTAACTCACAGCTGACGAAGGAAGGTGAGGGATTGGCTTCCGACACATACGGTCCGGGTAGCAGCCAAATGGATCCCCAGGATGGGTCAACTGTGCCCCGACTGAGCACCCTGGCACAACCTGCCTCTATGAAGAGGGACTTGACCCGACACATCAGCAAACCCGGCGCCCACGAGCCTAACCTGAACGCTGCTCGCCGGATACGGAAGGGAGAGAAGGAGACAGGGGCGGGGCTCAAGCCCACGCTGCAGAAGCTGCTCAGCTCAGCGGGGTCACAGAGGAAGGTCAACTGGAGGGAGATGTACCAGGAGGCCAACCGGAAGAAGCAGGAGAAGGTCAAAGGCATGCCCAGGTGAGGGATGGCAGCACTTAGGACTGGTTTCCTAAACCCAGGTTAATCCTTGCCCTTGAATAAAACACACTTTCAATGGATATTCTTCATTTAGAATGGTTGGTTTTTAGTCCATGACCAGGAAACATGTCCAGATAGGCCTAGTCCTTTGATGTCAATTTGATTATTCTGGACCATTATGTGTATTTGTTTACGGTGCAGTTTAAGACAAAGATAAGATCAATGTTGCTCTGGAAGCATGCATTTGTTTTACCCACTACAATGTTCTCTGTAATTGGAAGGTAATGGTTTCATGTTGCAGGTTTGGCATTGAACTGGTGAATCCCCTCTCCGACCCAGAGGGCCTGGCCCTGGACGAAGACGAGGACCTCCCCCTAACAGAGGGCTTCCAATGGGAGTCTGCCTTCCCTGACGGAGCCCCGCCCCCTGCATCCCTATCTACTCCCTCTCTACCGATTGCAACACCTGCCAGTGATGTCATCAGAGAACAAACGCCAGAGGCTCGGACGCTGGGCTCGGAGCAGCATAGCACTGCACGGGGGGATAGTAGGTCATCCCAAGCCCCTCCGTCTTTATGTGTGAAGACAGAACCAGAGCAGTACAGGGAGGCAGGAGTGGACAGTGAACAGAGCGAGTTGAACACACAGAGGAAAAAGAAGAAGCGGCAAGTGGTAAGGGGAGTAGTTTTCAGACAATCAGGCTGGTACTTCTTCTTTTCAAGCCTATTGATGTTAACAAATGTGTCAGCTAGTGTTCAACCTTCTCTTTTGCTCTGTCTTTGTCTCAGGATATTGACTTGGTAGACGCCTCTAGTGTGAATAAGAGTAGAAAAAAACAAAAGGTTAAGTCAAACAGCGGTAAGTTTCTTTATTATTTGCCCATATTGTTACTTCTCTGTTTGTGTCTACATTATAATCTGTTTTACCCCAGCTACCATAAATAAATGAGCCCGTTATTTTACTGGACCTATTGTAAACAGCATGGGTAGTAATTGCATAGCTTTAGATTCTGTCCCTGTAACCCACTGAACGTAATGATTTTTCGTTGTAAATTTAGCCAACTTGACAACCGCACAGGGGCCAAATACCCTTTTTGCATTACCTCCAACTCTGGCTGCTTTCAGGAATGCTTGCTGTTGCTCACTAGTCCAGTTTGCTACCCTTTTCCCATATTCGAGCCAAATTGGTAGATTGCTTGTGCGCCTCTTTCAGCCTCTGGCTTTGTTAAACTGTTCTTCCTCTAGCACCCCTTTTAAAGGGAGGATCGAAGTTACCGGTCGCCATTTCAATCATTTATTATTCCGACGCCTCTCCCGACGGTGGCTAGGGTGTTTTGGATTTCCTCACCCACGGCTCTAATACAAACACTACTTTTTCCAGGTAGTGGTACCCACTTCCCGGAGAGAAGTTATTGTATAGGTGCCTAATAATTTGGTCACGGGGCCCGATGCCTTGTATTGAAAGCGATACTAAAGCAACTGACTATCACTGTTGTTCACAACACATGTTACCAAAAATATTTGTTTGTCTTCCTATTTCCACATAATCTTTCACGATTCCCTGCCCTAATAGGGCATAAACCAACCTCTCATTATTGCTACTGGTAATACACACATCACTTTCTAATATCCTTTCGCTTTTCCAACCATGGAGGGGGCCCTCAGCCAGAACTTATTGGCAACCTTCTATCACCATCCACATTCTCACTCACTGATAATTTTTCACCTTTTAAGCACAGATATTCTCAGATAACTCCTATTCTCCACCGTATGCACTTCCTGCCTTTGTCCTTCTACATGGATTACTTCTCTACAACCTATCGTACTAGTACACAAACATCACAATTTATCCATACACACTTCATGGCCACCGCGGCTGGGGCTCCTTGCAAGTCTAAGACACTCCTTCTCTGTTGTTAGTCAAAAACACAGTAGGTTCTTCTTACTGGTATTGTCATGGCCTAGGTCTAGGACCCTCATGGGCGTGGAAGTGTGTGTGAGAGAGGACTGTAATCCCTGCCTTATCAAGAACTGAAACAACACTGTTGCCCTTTGCCTCCCCCTTAGGAACATTCATGTTTGCGCAAAATATGAACTTTCTGCACTTCCCCTTGTCTCACCCAATAACTTTCCACACACCTAGTTACTCTTTACCCTACCTTGACCCCCAACATATACATTCTTGTAAAGTAATCACTAAGTTCTGGTATGGTAACATGAGTAAGTATATTTCAAGCTAGAACCCAACAATTATAACTTTGCAATAGAGCTATACTGTATGTCAACATGGGCACATTTTTCTTTGATCCATATCACTGTTGTAACTCATTTGCATTTCCATAGTCAGTCAGTGTGATCACAGTTCTGTGAGTGCATCTCAATAGTCCAAAGTGTCTTTCTTTCCTTGTCTCCCCTTCTTTATCTGCACTGTGAAAGAACTGGGCAGAACCGGGCAGGGGAAAGACACTCTCCAGAAGGGTAGGACTGGGCAGGGGGAAGACACATTCCAGTAGGGTAGGACTAGGCAGGGGGAAGACACATTCCAGTAGGGTAGGACTGGGCAGGGGAAAGACACTCTCCAGTAGGGTAGGACTGGGCAGGGGAAAGACACTCTCCCATCATTGCTGATGAAGGAGATGAGACTGGTAAAGAACCCGACATTAGACTATTGAGATTCATCCTTTGTCTGTGCTGTTGTTGCATCCTGACTTACTACATCCCGTTTTATAGAGAATGTCCAGGTGGACCAGCTGCTAGCCGTGTCTCTGATGGAGGAGGAGCTGAGCAGTTCCCTACAGACCCTGGACACCTCCCTGATCCAGGCCCGCAACACCCTGCAGGTCGCCTACACAGAGCTGCAGCGCCTCCTACTGGTCAAACAGCAGGTACTACGTCCGGACACTCATTAGATCTACCTGGATTGCGTTCAGTAGGGACGAAAAGGAAGGAAACCGAGTAAAACGGGGAGGTTCTATCTGGATTCTTCTATTAAGATACACATAGGAACGACCCTGGCATAGACAATGAATTTTGTTGTCCATGTTTCAGGTTACAACGGAGATTAACGGTCTCCGAGCCAAGCGCATTGAGATCCTGCAGGGGATGCAAGGGGCGGTGGCAGCAGCTACGGTGCCTACGGTGTCCACCCAGCACCCCTCACTCCTTCCCCTGTCCAACCTCTCTGTCCATTCCCCCACCGGGCCTACCTCTGCTGCACCCTTGTCGCCCTATCCCAATCTGACCCCGGCTTACCCCTCCACCTCCTCTGCCATACCCATCCTAAACCCCACCCCCTCCACACCAGTGAGCTTGCCTGTCAAAGAAGAGCCTGTCTCTCTCAACAGCCAGACTCGCGCCACCCCATCCCGCAGTCCTGTCATTCCCTACCCCCTCGTGAACCCTCCCTCCACCACCCATGTCCTCCTTCCCACACCTTTACCCATCCCCGCCAACCCCCCTTCCACCACAGTGACCCTACCTGCAACTACACCACCTGCTGTTGCACCACTCGGGCAGCAGAGGGTGGTGGCTAGCCCCACCTCAGTGTCCACCAGTACCAAGCAGAAGAAGATGAAGCAGCTGAGGGGGAGGCAGAAGGAGGCCCCCAGGAGGACCATATCAACGCGGGAAGACGCTCAAGACCAGAGTTCAACCGCAAGTTCCACCACCAGCGACTCTGAGGACTGGGAGGACCAAGAGGGGCTCACCCTCACCTCTGTCGACCTCACACGGGGACGGCAGGACCCCCTTTCAGGGCAGGAGAAGGGCAGGGGGAAAGGCGGTGACGAGGGAGACAGCGACTGCTACGTCGAGGCGGTCACTGTAGAGTGCCAGCCGAGATCCAACATGGACGTTGTTGCCATCGATGACTCGGACGCCGAGGAGGAGCCGGAGGCCATTGTTCTCGTCGACTGCGCGCCTGCTCCCGCACAGCTCCTCTCCACCCCTCCTGCCCCACCTAGGTCTGTGTGTGTGGAGGTGAACTCTAGCAGTACCCAGACAATCCAGGTAAAGGAGGATCGTAAGGACGTCAAACTAAAGGACACCAGTTACAGGTTAGTCTCTTTACTGTACATTTACCATATGGTGTGTAAAGGAATAAACAATAATATAATCTCAAGATTGTAGGTATCCATAACTGTAATGGACGCAAACTATTTTGGTAATTGCTAGATCAGTGTTTCCAGACACATCGTTGCATTAGAATCCTTCTCTTATGAATGCAATGTTTTTTTCCGCCCCTAATGTGAAAAACCTGTGGCTTCTGTTTCCCCAGCAAAAGCAAGTTACCCCCTGTAACTGTGAAAGAGCAAAATAGTCCCATAAGTGAGTTACCACTTTTTGGGCTGAAATCATAAACGTTGAATTTTATTGTGTGTATGATATGTCTGTCTGTAAGTCAGTCTACACGGTGTACAAGTTTCTGTCTGTTAGATAACCCGTGTTTGTGATATGGCTCCGTTTCCTGGGTTAACCCTCGATCTGTCCCCCCTCAGAGTCTGCCGACGTGGCTGAGGAGCAGGAGCCGTCTCTGGGGAGCTTCGAGGGCCACACTGGCTCTGTCCATGACCTTCAGATCCACGGAGGCCTCCTGTATACATGTTCAGGGGATAACACAGCACGAGCATATTGCCTAGTGGTGCGTATATAACAGGTGTATAGGACAGGGGTCTTCAACATTTTCTTGCCCAGGGACCCCCTTGCAGGCAACCACAATAACACAGAATGAACACACACACACACACACACACACACACACACACGGTATAGATTATTGACTAGAAACTTAATACGAGGGACACAAGTCCCTAGCGGACTGATGCAATGTGACGCTTGTTACAACCGATATGGGGGGGGCAGGGCAGAGAGGGACAGAGACATAATACTCTAGTACATTTAGAACCTACACATTTAGAACCTACTCTCACAGTAATTATATACTTTGCACACGAACCGCCACCCGTTTGGAGTAAGAAATCATGAATGTATTTACGTGGGATGCCACCATGTAGCTCTCGGATCCGGGCCGCCCTGGAAAGAAAGTTTGCCTTCGTCAGGATACTCCTCAACACTGACTTAATTACGAGGAGATCACATTTTAGATCAAACACTAGGCTAGAAGCTAGCTAAATAATTTGTTGCTAGATAACTCAATTCAAAAGTATTAGTTGCTGAAAACAGCTGGTCAAACTAGAAATGTGGGAGGATTTGACAGCTTTAGCGGCGGAGGGGACAGGAGAAATTAATGTTCATCACTCACATCGTTAGGTCATCAGATGCTCCCCCAAAAAATCGGCAACAAAAAAATCTATGCGTTTACAATGTATCCAATTTCAGTTTGTGCGGTTGTTGGTTTAGCTTTCTGTAACTTGGTAGCAAGCACGTGTCTGCATGTGTAGGTGCATATTGTATCATGATTGCAAGGTGTCCCGATTTTTATATTTTCCAACTGTCCCGATATCTGGTTTTAATGTTCATTCTTCTACCCAATCAGAAACATATTCAACAATGCTGTGGTATAATAAAGCAATAAAGCAAGGTACAAGGGGGTGTGGTATATAGCCAATATACCACTGCTAAGGGCTAAGGGCTGTTCTTATGCACAACGCAACACGGAGTGCCTGGATACAGCCCTTAGCTGTTGTATATTGGTCATATACCACAAACCCCCGAGGTGCCTTAGTGCTATTATAAACTGGTTACAAATGTAATTAGAACAGTAAAAATGAATGTTTTGTCATACCCATGGTATACCACTGCTTTCAGACAATCAGCATTCAGGGCTGGGATAGTCAGGATGTGCACTGTAAGATGTTTTTGGGTGAAATACATCTGTAGTCAACGTTGTTATCGGTGTAAAAGGGATACGTCTGTATGCTGCACATACATCCCAACATCTTAGAGACCCAGCATTACGGCAAAACCAGTCGCCACACATTACGGTACCAACCAATCCCTCATCTCACTGTTTACCTTACACAGTACATTCCATATTCTTTGTCCTATAACAGCGGTATTCAACCGGGGGTCCGTGGAGATATATATATATACCTCCACGGGACCCCGCTGAATACTGCTGTATTGGTATATTTTTTTGTAAATATTTTCTTCTCTTATTTTTTTTAAACTGCATTGTTGGTTAAGGGCTTGTAAGTAAGCGTTTCACGGTAAGGTCTACACCTGTTGTATTCAGCACTATTTTATTTGACAGACACACAGGCTTACGATGCTGAGATACTGTATATTTGTCCCTGTATGTGTTCAGAGTAAAGCGTGCCAAGCGGTGTTTGAGGGCCACACCAACAAGATCAACTGCCTTCTGGTGTCGTCTCTGCCCGGCCTGCCAGCACGTCTCTACACTGGCTCCAGTGACCTCACCATCCGCTGCTACAGCATCAAGGTACCACACTCCTTTCATCACAAAGTGCTTTCAGAAAGTATTCACACCCCTTGACTTTTACCACATTTTGTTCTGGTACAACTTGAATTTAAAATGGATTAAATTCGAATTTTGTTTTGTCACTAGCCTACACACAATACCCCATAATATCAAAGTGGAATAATGTTTTTTAGAATATTATTACCAATTAATTAAAAATGAAAAGCTGAAATGTCTTGAACCTCCATAAGTTGCATGGACTCGCACTGTGTGCAATAATAGTGTTTAACATTATTTATTTATTTATTTATGACTACCTCATCTCTGTACGCATACATTTATCTGTAAGGTCCCTCAGCCGAGTATTGAATTTCAAACACGGATTCAACCACAAAGACCAGTGGGGTTTTCCAATGCCTCGCAAAGAAGGGCACCTATTGGTAGATGGGTAAAACATTTTAAAATCAGACATTGAATATCCCTTTGAGCCTGGTGAAATTATTTACACTTTGGATGGTTTATCAATACACAGATACAGTAGTCCTTACTAACTCAGTTGCCCTTAGAGGAAGGAAACCACTCAGGGATTTCACCATGAGGCCAATGTTGACTTTAAAACAGTTATAGAGTTTAATGGCTGTGATCGGTAGGGCTGGTGATTGGTCAATAAGCTGTTGGTCGACCGCAATCTCTTTTTATTTTATTTTTATGGTGCACAAGACACCTGTCTGATTCGCACCTGTCTCAGTGGACTAATCCATTACGGAGGCCAACGGGATGGCACAGTCCATCACTAAGACGTGATACTGAAATTGTATATGATTATATTATGTAAAAAATATATGGTGCAACACAAATAAATCAAATATTTTTTTTATAACAAATGCGCTTTCTCCCGCGTTGGATACGGTCGCTGTCTGCGGTTCTGAAACATAATCTTCAGTGTGCCGTAGAATTGGCATCTTTCCCTATGTTGCTATGTGCACAATAGCAAAATTAACCAGCGTTTTGAGATTGAGAACAATGCGGCGGAGGCAGCAGCTGCAGAGACGAGGAAACAGCCGTTGCCTAATTGTCTAAGACAATTGAGAAGAGGAAATCCCAACTTAATTAGGCCTTTAATCAATAGCCCAACTGTTAAATGTGCCTGG
Organism: Thymallus thymallus; assembly: GCA_023634145.1. Taxonomy (NCBI): domain Eukaryota; kingdom Metazoa; phylum Chordata; class Actinopteri; order Salmoniformes; family Salmonidae; genus Thymallus; species Thymallus thymallus. The sequence continues at coordinate 24,900,853 of CM042411.1, read as the reverse complement.
CTTTATAAATCATCAATATATATCTACAGAAATAAGACGGATCCTACTTCTGTTGCCTGTTTGTTTGTATAATAGTCTACTGATTCCATGAGCACCAAGCCTCATGCTACAGCCAAATGTTGGATAAAGCAATTTCACAGTTTCGGCTGTTTTTAATCTTTGCTATGCTGTAATAAAGTTTAAAAAAATAAAATAAAAATGTAATTGTTACAGGAGACGTATTACTTATAGTTTACACTGTTCCAAAAATACAGAAAAATAAGATTGTAATCTTTAACAGCACCTGTTTGTCACGGAGCTCTCGCTCCTATACCATCCTTTCTCTTTCTTATTGTGATTATTACAACTTTTATTATGATCATCATTATAATAATAAGTAATGTCATTATCATTACTTATTAGACTTTGTATAGTAACCTTGTAGTAACCTTGTATAACCACCATCGAGCTGTAGGCCTAAGAGCACGTCCTGTTTAGTCTTAATACCGTAACTTACTTAGGCCTATATTTCAATATATAGGCTACGAATCGTTCATGCTTTGAAATGCAATCAAGCATTTTAGTTTTAAAATTAAATAACAAACGGAGCTTTGAATAATTAGCCTAAACAAAGAATAATCCGCAATTGACGAATGCATGCAGCTGTTTTTTAGTCTGCTGTATTAAAGGCTTTATATATTTTTTTTTTTGTTAGAACAGACTCTCTGGTACACTTATGTATTTCGTGTTTACACTGTTACAAATGGTCAGAACAAATAATAATATTGCAATCTAACAGCAACTGTTTGGCACACATACTCACGCAACACTTGCTCCTATACCCTCCTTCTTGATCTCCAGTAGTTTCCACAACTAAGTCCGATGTCTTCCACAGATCTGACTTCCCCTTCCAATCCTGAGCAACTAGTAAACATTTGCCCATTTCAAGTTTCTTTGCCACGTCCTCCGCATCCATTTTGCTGTCACGTTACTGTGTTCGGCGTTTGTAATAACCAGTTTATCGATGTGATAACGATAGGCTATAGGTCAGGCCCTATTGGTCGCATGCGACGCTTACATGTTTTACGTAAAGAGAATGAGGGGAATATAGGAAATGTTTTTCCTAAACAATGAGGGATTTCGGTAAAAATAACTTTTCTGTCAGAAACAAGCAAGAAAATAATTGGCTGAAATGTTGCAGCTTCAGCACGGACAGCGCAATAAACACTTGCTGTGCTGTGGTGCCTTTTCTCTACAGTAGGGAGGAGAGTGAGACGACGTGCGCCAGTCACACAGGCACTCGCTGTAAAAATAAATAAAATAATGTTTTACAGTGTGACCATCTTTCTTTAGTAATTTGTCTCTTAATTATTTAAATCAAACAGTGTGCTCTAAAGCATCAGACAATTTCATTGTACATGTAGTTGATTTTATTCAAACACATAGTGTGTGTCTGTCTATGGAAAATACGTTTAAACATTTCGACCTATCAATTGGTTGAAAGAACAGGACGACTCTCAGTCGACCAAGATTATTTATGAATTTGTTCTTAACTGACTTGCCTAGTTAAATAAAGGTTAAATAATTGGATCTTTCTATATTTCATTTTCAATATACAGTTGAAGTCGGGAAGTTTACATATACCTTAGCCAAATACATTTAATCCTAGTAAAAATTCCCTGTCTTAGGTCAGTTAGGATCACCACTTTATTTTAAGAATGTGAAATGTCAGAATAATAGTAGAGAGAATGATTTATTTCAGCTTTTATTTCTTTCATCACATTCCCAGTGGGTCAGAAGTCTACCATTTTTTTCTGAGGTCTTAGCTGATTTCTTTTGATTTTCCCATGATGTCGAGCAAAGAGGCACTGAGTTTGAAGGTAGGCCTTGAAATACATCCACAGGTACACCTCCAATTGACTCAAATTATGTCTATTAGCCTATCAGAAGCTTCTAAAGCCATGACATCATTTTCTGGAATTTTCCAAGCTGTTTAAAGGCACAGTCAACTTGGTGTATGTAAACTTCTGACCCACTGTAATTGTGATATAGTGAATTATAAGTGAAATAATCTGTCTGTAAACAATTGTTGGAAGAATTACTTGTGTCATGCACAAAGTAGATGTCCTAACCGTCTTGCCAAAACTATAGTTTGTTAACATAAAATCTATGGAGTGGTTGAAAAATGAATGTTAATTACTTCAACCGAAGTGTATGCAAACTTCTGACTTCAACTGTATTTGCTAACATTTCTTTAAAAACATTTACTGTCATTGTGATGTATTGTGTGTAGATGGGTCATCTCTTGATTTGAGAATTCTCATCAAAAGCATCACTGTACATCACTACACATCACTGAGCCTCTCCCCTCTTCAGTCAAAGAAGTGCCTTGAGCTGATCTCTCTGTCCGACCGGGTGCTGTGTCTGCACATTCACTGGAACATTCTGTACGTAGGCCTGGCAAATGGATCCGTAGTCAGCTTTGAGCTCAAGGTGAGTGTGTCAAGCCATGAGAGTAGGAGTGCTGATCTGGGATCAAGTCCCCCTTATGCATAGAATTTGATTCTTTCTCCATTGCGATCAAAATGGCACAACCGATCCTAGATCGGCACTCCTTTTCTGAGACGCTTTGATTGGTCCAGGTTCTAACCTCTATTCAATATTGTAGTTCCTAGTTATAGCTCGGGTCAGAATATGATACAAACGTTTCCATTCTCCATCTCTTTCTCACCCTTACCCTCTTCCTCTTCTCCTCCCTCCTTCTCTCCCCTGCAGACCCAGAGGCAGCTTGATGTGTTTGAGTGCCACGGCCCACGGGGAGTGAGCTGCCTGGGCACGTCCCAGGAGGGAGCGAGGCGTGTGCTGCTGGTGGGCTCTTACGACAGCACCATCAGCGTACGTGATGCCAAGAGCGGTCTGCTGCTGCGCTCACTGCAGGGCCACACCAAGACCGTCCTTTGTATGAAGGTGAGGAGTCGGGTAGTTCATATGATCTAAAAGATAAATGTTATCGTAAATCAGCACTGTGTCCTTGGGTCCAGGGTCAGGGGTCAATTTCATTTTAATTCACTCCGTTCAGGTAGTCCAGTGGAATTGGAATTGAGTGTTCACTTTCCCGAATTGAAATGTTATTGTCCCCGACCCTTTACCGAGAACACATTTCCATAGGCCATATGGACAGGAGGGACCATTTCCTGGATCAGCATTCCTAATCTGATTTTAGATCAGATTTCAGGGTTTGTTCTCCTGTAGCGGTGTGAATGTGATGCAAACAGTGTTTTCTAATTTTGGGCACTAGAGTTAACACTTGGCATGTTAATGCAAAGTAATGTTAATTTATTGGGGATCTTGAACGGACACCTCGGAACGGACACCTCTGACTCTGCCTGTCATTCTTTCACCATTTGTCTGACGTCAGGTGGTGAATGACCTGGTTTTCAGTGGCTCCAGTGACACGTCTGTCCACGCCCACAACATCCACGTGAGTGTCAAACCCTTCCCCTCACTTTCCTTTTTCACAGCATCATCGTAACACGTTCATTCCTGCATGGATTAAGGGTCACATAATCTGTGGATGTAGTTGATTCCTGTCTTTTTGGTTGACCTCTTCCTCGCTCCCTCTGTCTGTCTATGCATGTGTAGACGGGTGAGCTGGTCCGTATCTATAAGGGTCACAACCATGCAGTCACGGCGTTAGCCATCTTGGGGAAGGTCATGGTGACAGCCTGCCTGGACAAGTTGGTGCGCGTTTACGAGTTACAGGTGGGTCTGCCTCATCCTACACTCCTTCAATGCTTTATCCACTCCCAGATTACACGTTTATCTGTCCCTCTCTCTCTTGCTCTCTCTCTCTCTCTCCGTCTCTCTTTCTCTCTCTCCCTTCTCTGTCTCTCTGAATCAAATCATACTTGATTTAAAGTGCAACACACTCAATAGAAGAACAATATAGATGGTGAACCATCTCTGTCCTGCGATCCTATCTCTCTTTCTCTCCACAGTCCCACGACCGGCTGCAGGTGTACGGGGGCCACCATGACATGGTGATGTGTATGGCCATCCATAAGAGCGTGGTAAGGGAGCCTATTTAGGCAGGCCAAAAGCCAAACCTACCGCCGGTGGGCCTAGAGGGAATATGAAAAGCTAATCTACATTCAGTACATTGGAAAGGGGAATGCATTGTACAGCGAGAAGTTCCGTTTTCTGTGTATGGACAATAAACTAGTCTTCTCTCCTGATGCAATGTAGATCTACACAGGCTGCTATGACGGAACCGTCCAGGCCGTGAAACTCAACTTGATGCAAAACTACCGCTGCTGGGTAAGAAACGCGGGCGCGCACACTGGGATTTACCTTTGGAATATTTCCTATGGTTTTTGTCTGACAGATTATTTTCTGACCTGACCTTTGTGTGCAGTGGCATGGTTGCTCGCTGATCTTCGGCACGGGGGAGCACCTCCGGCAGCACCTGCTCACCGACCACAGCAACCCGCACCTGCAGACCTTCAAGTGTCGCTGGAGGAACTGCGACAGCTTCTTCACCACGCGAGACTCCTCCCAGCTGGTAAGAGAGAGAGACGTGCAGGGAGGCAGGGAGGCAGACAGACAGGCTGACAGGAAGGCTGACTGACGGACAAAGACTGACAGTAGCTGCTTGGCTAACCTGAATTACAAATGCTGTATAGATTATGATTTAGTCAGAAATGCAGAATTTGAGAGCTCTTTGTATATAATAAGGAAGAGAGGAGATTTATTTTCAATGTCTCAGTACCTGGTCTCCCCCTTGTCTCTACAGGACCTGCCTAGCCACATGCAGACACACGTAGAGATGGACAGCAAGCTAAAGACATGACAGTAGAGAAGACATGCTGTTTTCTCCAACGCTTACTCCTGCGGATGTGTGGTGCTGAGTTTTTAAATAAAATCACCCGCTGGCCGCCAGTTGGGGAACCGTGGCTTACACCATTCTTCAAGGCTATGGCTCAACTTCAGCAATTGTATTGTAACACTGGCTAAATAGCCCATACTGGACTTGCCTCTGTACACACACCACATATAGATTAACATTGCATTACCACACTAACTGATGTGGTCACATGGGCTGGTTATGCATAACCACGTACTATACGCACACTAGGGACAGTCTTGTGTAATTGCGCCCAAGGACAGTATTTCATACATACATTCAGACTTCTATGGCGTATGTACAGGTAACTGACAGAAGAATGGAAACACAAGTATATGAGGGATACAACGTATATTGAAAGGAGGTGATTCCACACAGGTGTGATTCCTGAGTTAGTTAAGCAATTAACATCCCATCATGCTTAGGGTCATGTATTATTTGGGCTACCATGGCTAGAAGAGATCTCAGTGACTGAAAAAGGGGTGTCAGAGGAGCATAGGTTTAAAGTGTCTCAGTCACCAGATCTCAGCCCAATTGAACACTTATGGGAGATTCTGGAGCGATGCTTGAGACATCGTTTTCCACCACCATCAACGAAACACCAAATGGTGAAAATTCTCGTGGAAGAATGGAGCATCCCTCCAATAGAGTTCCAGACACTTGTAGAATCTATGACGGGTGCATTGAATCTGTTCTGGCGGCTCGTGTTGATTAAGACACTTTTAGGTGTTTCCTTTATTTTGGTAGTTACCTGTATGTACCTGATATGCTGAGCACGTGTACACACATGTACAGCAACAGAATTAACACGTTTTATTAATTCTGAACGTTTTATTCTGTTAAGGTTATTTCTTTCCCATTTCAATGCATTCTGTGGAAAGACTGTAAAAGGACTGACATAAGGATGATGGACACTGGTTTTTAAAGGGTTTTGGATTTGCTGTGATGTGAGTGACCAACTCCTAACACACACACACGTCTGTTTAGACATGATTTGTCATTTTATTTTCCAGTCTATATGGAAGCGGCTCACTATTTAAGCTGCAATATGTAACTTTTTGGGCGACCCGACCAAATTTACACAGAAATGTGAGTTATAGATCTGTCACTCTCATTAAAAGCAAGTCTAAGAAGCTCTAGATCTGTTCTATGTACTCTATTTCTATGCTTACTGTTCTGAAGTTTAGTTTCTGCGCCTTTTCCTTTCGGTTTAAACATCAATGTACAATATTTTTTGTTATTGAAAAGATATTTCAGTGTTTTAGGTCGTACAATGATTCTCTACACTATACATTGCTTGTTTTGTCACAAACTGTAATTAGGCAAACTATTAAACATTTTGTAACCAGGAAATGGTGGAGAGATTTCTGCATATTGCACCTTTTTTAAATGCATAGAAAGGACCACCCATTTCTTTAAGGTGTGAAATAAATACATAATATACAGTAGAAGTCGGAAGTTTACATACACCTTAGCCAAATACATTTAAACTCGGTTTTTCACAATTCCTGACATTTAATCCTAGTAAAAATTCCCGGTCTTAGGTCAGTTAGGATCACTTTATTTTAAGAATGTGAAATGTTATAATGTTATTTCAGCTTTTATTTCTTTGATCACATTCCCAGTGGTTCAGAAGTTTACATACACTCAATTAGTATTTGGTAGCATTGCCTTTAAATTGTTTAACTTGGGTCAAACATTTTGGGTAGCCTTCCAGAAGCTTCCCACAATAACAGTGAATCTTGGCCCATTCCTCCTGACAGAACTGGTATAACTGAGTCAGGTTTGTAGGCCTCCTTGCTCGCACACACTTTTTCAGTTTTGCCCACAAATGTTCTATAGGATTGAGGTCAGGGCTTTGTGATGGCCACTCCAATACCTTGACTTTTGCCACAACTTTGGAAGTATGCTTGGGGTCATTGTCCATTTGGAAGACCCATTTGCAACCAAGCTTTAACTTCCTGACTGATGTCTTGAGATGTCGCTTCAATATATCCACATAATTTTCCTTCCTCAAGATGCCATCTATTTTGTGAAGTGCACCAGTCCCTCCTGCAGCAAAGCACCCCCACAACATGATACTGCCACCCCGTGCTTCAAGGTTGGGATGGTGTTCATCGGCTTGCAAGCCTCCCCCTTTTTCCTCCAAACATAACGACCAGACAAGAGGACATTTCTCCAAAAAGTACGATCTTTGTCCACATGTGCAGTTGCAAACCGTAGTCTGGCTTTTTTAATGGCCGTTTTGGAGCAGTGGCTTCTTCTTTGCTGAGCGGCCTTTCAGGTTATGTCGATATAGGACTCGTTATACTGTGGATATAGATACTTTTGTACCTGTTGCCTCCAGCATATTCACAAGGTCCTTTGCTGATGTTCTGGGATTGATTTGCACTTTTCGCACCAAAGTACGTTCATCTCTAGGAGACAGAACGCATCTCCTTCCTGAGCGGTATGACTGCTGCGTGGTCCCATGGTGTTTATACTTGCGTACTATTGTTTGTACAGATGAACGTGGTACCTTCAGGCGTTTGGAAATTGCTCCCAAGGATGAGGCAGACTTGTGGAGGTCTACAATGTTTTTTTCTGAGGTCTTGGCTGATTTCTTTTGATTTTCACATGATGTCGAGCAAAGAGGCACTGAGTTTGATGTTAGGCGTTGAAATACATCCACAGGTACACCTCCAATTGACTCAAATTATGTCAATTAGACTATCAGAAGCTTCTAAAGCCATGACATAATTTCCTGAAAATTTTCCCAAGCTGTTTAAAGGCACAGTCAACTTAGTGTATGTAAACTTCTAACCCACTGGAATAGTGATAGAGTGAATTATAAGTGAAATAATCTGTCTGTAAACAATTGATGGAAGAATTACTTGTCATGCACAAAGTAGATGTCCTAACTGACTGTATATGCCATGTGGCAGCTTTAAATGCCTTATGGTGGAGTTCTGAATATTTGATGGAAATGCTACATGACTGGGGTATTCAACTCTTAACCTTTGAGGTCCGGAGCCTGCTGGTTTTCTGTTCTACCTGACAATTAATTGCATCCATCTGATGTCCCAGATCTACATTGGTCCCTGATTAGAGAGCAACAATGTAAAAACAGGTCCAGAGTTTGAGGTCTATATGAGCTTACTTACTCAGGACCAACCAGACTGATATGGAGTTTTGGTCAACAACTGTGATACACAGTGGGGAAATGGACACTGATGTAGGCTGTCTTTTTTTCACTAGTTAATTTTAATAAATGTTTTATCATTTTAAGAGGTGGCAATAAGAGATTGTGGATAGTCCATCACTCGTACAACTGTTCAAACCCATGTAGGCTCACTATGCAGGTTTTTGTTCTAACTGGCCATTTACACTGTACAAGCCACACTAGCCTCACCCTCGTGCATCAGCCATCGCAAGTGCGCTGGGCCCATCACACATTTTTCTTAGGACATTACATTTACTGTTAGACATAGCTATCTACTAGCAGTAGGTGTTATATTTAGAGTTAGCTATCTAGCTACTGTGTTTTGCGTTTCCATTTCCACAGGTGGTGAATGAGCACTAATTGAATTAGGCCTATATATATATAATATTAGTGAACATAAAGATTAAGGCAAATTCATCTCTATTTAACCAAAAACATCTGAAAATTCAAGAGTAAAATATAACAAAAACATCCTAATTGTCAACCCAAAATTTTAATTAAATTAAGTTGCTTATCAAAATATTTTGAATCATGCGTTCCTTTTTGAATACCATTCTTAATAAAGCATTTTAAATGACTTAATAATTACTTGATAAGATTACATGCATTCTATTGTGTGACACTGCAAGACATTTTTTTTATTTGGTACCACCAAATCATGGGCTGGTGCCTCCCACTGAAAAGATTTGTTCCACCAGGGGAACATGTTAGTCTAGAGCCCTGTTCATGATAGACTATCAAACCATTGTTCACCTCATCAATGTTCAGTTCTGTTGGAGAAAACCAATCTGCCTTCTTGGGTAGATGAGTTATTGGGTATTTGTGTCAATGCTTAATTTATAATATTTGTTTGAAATCAAAAACATTAATTACAATGTTAATTCAACCTGGGCTCACATTCAGAGACTTGGTTTAGAGTTGACGACTCGACAACGCTTATCCCATTCTGTACATACTGGGACACATTTGTAAAAGTTAGAATTTAATGAAAAAAACAATCCAGTCCAACGGCATCATCACTGTCTCTCTTGAGACCTGAGTATCTACATGATATTACCACAGAGACCTACAGGAACACAACATTGATTTTGTAATGTAGTTACCACCAATGACTTAAAGAGGAATGGAAACACTTTAGGAAGTTAAGCTAAGCAACGATATGTATTCAATACTAAACGTTATTTACAGTTAGTGCGCTGGCGTTCTAAAGGCTTCCCCTTTAAGGACAGGCAATAACACTTGAAGGATTGTGGTTAAAGCACTAGCCAAATGTACTGGTGCAAGGGTTCCTCATTCAAATCCCAGTGCTGTACTGTGCTGGTGCTACCTCACCAGTCAAAGTTGACATTCCAGGTGGTCTTTTTTTCTCCAGCCAACCTGTGCATCTTATAAGATTGCTGTATTGTATTCATGTAGTTTCTTGAGACATTACACACTTCTCTCTGCGTTGTGAGACATATCATTTGTGCACAGTGTCCGCAGAAAATATCACCATTGCATTTAGTTTGTATTCTATGCTAGAATGAGAGTAATGGCAATGTCGTCTTGTCAGAGAGAACATGGGGAGTTGGCTGAGGTAGAGGAAGGCGGTATTGGTAGAAGCGTGGCTGTGGGTAGACAAGAGAGCAGGATTTGTCTGATGGCTGGGGGATCTAAGCATACAAGGTCAACTGGAGCCACTGTAACGAGAGGACAGGAGATGAAAGAAAAAACAAAAGAGGACAAGTTTTAATGGAGTGAATTCCCCTTTGTACGGACGTGATGTGACCTTTGAAGCACAGTGGCCTACTGGGATTACCTCGAGGACGTTGAGCTTGATTGTGCCGTCTCCGTTTTTGTCAAAGGCATGGAACGTCCCTGCAAAGAGACCACTTCCAGATCAAACAGTACCTCTACCAGTGGAGGCTGCTAGAGGGGAGGACGGCTCATAATAACGTCCGGAACGACGCAAATGGAATGGCATAAACACATGGAAACCATGTGTTTGATACCATTCCACCAATTGCGCTCCAGCCATTACCACGATGTCAGTCCTCCCCAATTTAGGCGCCACCGACCTCCTGTGACCGCCACCTATCTATCTCTGTTATCTCTGACTCCTATTTAATGAGAGATGAATGCATGTTGATGTTTCTGGTGGAATGTACATTAATCAAACCAGTAGCCTGACGAAGCAGAAGACGAAGCTGTCAAAGTCCAGTGTGTACTTACTGAACATGCCCTCTAGCCTGACGAAGCAGCAGATGAAGCTGTCAAAGTCCAGTGTGTACTTACTGAACATGCCCTCTAGCCTGACGAAGCAGCAGATGAAGCTGTCAAAGTCGATGTTGAGGTGCTCGTCAGCGTAGCGCATGGTGATGATGTCATACAGCTGGTTGTTTAGACGGAACCCTAAGTGGGATGGGGGGGGGGGGGGGGGGGGGTTGGAGTAGTGGAATGGATACAAGATGAAGGATTTGCTGTAACAACAGTTGCAGATATTACATTTTTTGTCATGTGCACAAGTGCAGTCAAATGCCTTGCATGCTCTTTCCCAGCAATGCAATAATCAATATACTGTATGTAGTACTAAAAAAAAATACAAAAGTCAAGAAGAACTGTGATGGAAAATGTTGTGTGAAGAGACAGCCTTGAAAATGTTCATTTTGTCTTGTGTCATAAATAATCCTGCTTGGTAAAGATGTGGGGGGAGGGGGGGGGATATGACTCCCTCCTTAGGACCATCAGGCAGGACGCCCAGAATATGTTCTATAAGTTAAAATAGGAGACAGTGCCAGACGCATGCAGGAACCAACCCTATGAGCCAGAGCCGGGCGGCCCTATACGCTCACTATGCAAGTTGCGTAGTGCCCCGCAAATTACGCAAGGGCCCCGCCTCCACCTTGTGTCAAAGCGGGTGTCAATGTTTACAACTTCGATGAAGCGGAACTATCCTCCTGGTCACGAAAAGACAAAAAGAAACACCATGAGAGTGGAATGTTGATGTGCTAGCTTGTTGATGTCCTTGCAGTGCATCTCTCTCTAGTCTGTCTGTCTTGCTAACCTAGCTGGGCAGTGCATCTCTCTCTAGTCTGTCTGTCTTGCTAACCTAGCTGGGCAGTGCATCTCTCTCTAGTCTGTCTGTCTTGCTAACCTAGCTGGACAGTGCATCTCTCTCTAGTCTGTCTGTCTTGCTAACCTAGCTGGGCAGTGCATCTCTCTCTAGTCTGTCTGTCTTGCTAACCTAGCTGGGCAGTGCATCTCTTGGTCTGTCTGTGTCTTGCTTGCTTGCCAGCCACTTCTGTGACTTTGTGCCTGACAAAAGTGAGCATGAAATACAACTATTTATTACGCAAACCAAATATGGAGTGCTGCTGAACTTCAGCACTGCATCGCAGATGTCCAGTGAATATTTAAAGGCTCACTGCATGGAAGTTGAAAACACTCTAACCTTCAGAGATGACTGTGACATCAGTGGAATGGATCTGTCACACGAGATTCAGAATTTACATGATCTGCCATCAGATAAGATGACTGCCTTTGAGCTGCTTTCCTTTCTCTGTGAGAAAAACCTGGAGGAACTCTATCCTAACCTTTGGATAGCCCTAAGAATTGTAGTCACCCTACCAGTAACAGTAGCATCGGCAGAGAGTAGCTTTTCAAAAAAAAGAATAGAAAATATTACGTATATTCAATAAATATTGTTTGTTAATACCTTCTTCTGTTCGGTATAGGTCTACTTATTCTTAGACCGACAGATGGAGCAAACTGTTTTAAAGGAGGGAGGACTGTAGTGGGAGCACTGGGGTGTCAGGTGTGACTCTGTGGCAATGGCAAATGGTTTACATGGCTCACGGGTCAGCTAGGAGGGCCCCTTAGCAGAATGTTGCTTAGGGCCCCAGGGAGGTCAGGACCGGCTCTGCTATGAACCATGCAAAAATAACTTGTCTGTGTAAGCAGTATATAAGAGATCTAAACGAACTGCCCTGACAGAAACCCTGTACTAAGGTGCATCAAGTTTGTTGGAACAATCTCCAGTTAACTGACAATAAAGGATCATTGATTTAAGTTTGACTTTGAGTGTCCATGTGTAGAATTTCCACGACAGAACAAAACTACAAGAGAAATAGAAATAAGAAGAACACAAGAAAGTAAGCAAGCTATATACAGGGACAGGTCCAGGGTCAGTAGCTATATACAGGGACAGGTCCAGGGTCAGTAGCTATATACAGGGTCAGGTCCAGGGTCAGTAAGCTATATACAGGGTCAAAGTTCTAGGGTCAGTAGCTGTATACAGGGTCAAAGTTCCAGGGTCAGTCAGCTATATACAGGGACAGGTTCAGGGTCAGTCAGCTATATACAGGGACAGGTTCAGGGTCAGTAAGCTATATACAGGGACAGGTCCAGGGTCAGAAGCTATATACAGGATCAAAGTTCCAGGGTCAGTCAGCTATATACAGGGACAGGTCCAGGGTCAGTAGCTGTATACAGGATCAAAGTTCCAGGGTCAGTAGCTATTTACAGGATCAAAGTTCCAGGGTCAGTAGCTATTTACAGGATCAAAGTTCCAGGGTCAGTAGCTATTTACAGGATCAAAGTTCCAGGGTCAGTGGGCTATATACAGGGTCAAAGTTCCAGGGTCAGTGCCAGTACCATATTTAAAATGAGCAGAGATACTGGAGTGGTAAGGGTAGATACTTTTGGTCATGTAGTGTATGTGGACACCTGCTGAACATCTCATTCCAAAATCATGGGCATTAATATGGAGTTGGTCCCCTCTTTGCTGCTATAACAGCCTCCGGGGACTTGCTTCCATTCAGCCACAAGAGCATTCGTGAGGTCGAGCACTGATGTTGGGCGATTAGGCCTGGCTCGCAGTCTGCGTTTCATTTCATCCCAAAGGTGTTTAATGAGGTTGAGGTCAGGGCTCTGTGCAGGCCAGTCAAGTTCTTCCACACCGATCTCAACAAACCATTTCTTTATGGACCTCGCTTTGTGCTCGCTTACCCAAACTGTTGCCTCCAAGTTATCCTGGCATTTGCCAAACCCAGATTTGTCAGTCGGACTGCCAGATGGTTATGTGTGATTCATCACTCCAGAGAACGCATTTCCACTGCTCCAGAATCCAATTGCGGCGAGCTTTACACCACTGCAGTCGGCCATGGAAACCCATTTCATGAAGCTCCCGACAAACAGTTATTGTGCTGACGTTTGCTTCCAGGGGCAGTTGGAACTCGATAGTGAGTGTTGCAACCGAGGACATACGATTTTTACGTGCTACGCGCTTCAGCACTCGGCGGTTCAGTTCTGTGAGCTTTGCGTGAGTCGTTGTTGCTCCTAGACGTTTCCACTACACAATAACAGCACTTACAGTTGACCGGGGCAGCTCTAGCAAGGCAGATATTTCACAAACTGACTTGTTGGAACGGTGGCATCCTTTGACAGTGCCACATTGAAAGTCACTGATCTCTTCAGTAAGGCCATTCTACTAGCAATGTTTGTCTATGTAGATTGCATGGCTGTGTGCTCAATTTTATACACCTGGCAGGAATGAGTGTGGCTGAAATAGCCGCTTCGACTAATTTTGAAGCGGTGTCCACATACTTTTGTGTATATATAGTGTATGTATAGTGGTAAGGTGATATCAGGATATATGATCAACAGAGTAGCAGCAGCATATATGATGATTGTGTGTGTGTGTGTGTGTGTGTGTGTGTGTGTGTGTGTGTGTGTGTGTGTGTGTGTGTGTGTGTGTGTGTGTGTGTGTGTGTGTGTGTGTGTGTGTGTGTGTGTGTGTGTGTATAGAGACAGTGACAAAATAAAATAGAAGGGTCATTGCCATTTTATTAGCTATTTATCAGTCTTATAGCTTGTGGATAGAAGCTGTTCAGGAGCCTGTTGGTTCCAGACTTGGTGCTCCAAATCTTTTCAACATCCTGACTGTTTGTGTGTGTGTGGACCATTTTATAGGAGGTCCATAATACCCTTTTTACACTAGTACAGAGCCAAGCCAAGCTGAACTTCACTGGCCTCTAGCTGCGGGATAGGAACCATGCTAGAATGGACAATGTGAAAAGAAAAAATCTAAGCCAGCATTGTGTGCCATTGTTCGGGTCAGCACTCTAGTGTGAAAAGAGTCTAATCAATGCATGGCTCTCAGTCCATTCACCTGGAGGCACGTTAAGCAGGACAAAATGTTTTGGAACGTTCAGATAGAAATATGTAGAACAAACATGCCTCTGACATGTAGAATAATTAATCAAGTCAGCTCGACTCATGCCATTTCTATCTGTAACGTTAGAAAACGTTTTGCAACTGAACGTGGCCCTGCTGGGACTAAACAGCTGAACAAGTTTGTCCATGGAGCTCACCTGCGTCATTGACTGCATTCCTCATCTCAAAGCTGCTGATGGTGCTGGATTTGTCCTTGTCATACTTCTTGAAGATCAGCTGCGCACAGTGAACACATGATGGTCAATCTCAACGAACGACTGTTTTAATATTGGGCTGAAAATGTGTATCATCTGTTGATGTTCGCTGTGGTGGCGAATCGATTTCTCTCAAACTCTAGATGGCATTCTGCAATCTCCCTACATTTTTTAGCCATTACCTTCGCCCACGACTTTGTTTTAACGTTTACAAACGCTGATATGAAAGATAAGGTCCTAACTTCCCCATACAGAGGATGCCTTCGTCCTAACTTCCACTTAAGTCGAAATTTCACTTAGCTCTGGAGTTATGGACAGGAGGATCCTACCTGCCACGCTTTGATCTTACTCCACAGGTGTTTGAACTCCTGCAGGTTCAGTTTTCCTGTGCCGTCCGTCTGATAAGTAGTTAGGGAAGAAACACCAGGCAATATTTCTCTCTTGGGGCATTACCGTGTGAAGCAGTGGAGGTTAGTGTGAGGAGCTATGGGAGGACAGGCTCACTGTAATGGCTGGAATGGATAAATGGAACGGAGTCAAACATGTGGTTTCCATGTTTGATGTGTTTGATACCGTTCCATGAGTTCCATTCCAGCCATTACAGTGAGCCTGTCCTCCTATAGCTCCCCCCACCAGCCTCCTCTGGTGTGAAGAACTGCATTTCATAGAATTGTATATATTTTTGAACTACTGCTTTTACTACTGTATCCGTTACCTTTAACATTGTTGTTTGCTCTGTGTTTACATAGATAGGCAACCAGAGTAGCAGACAGAGGTGGTCTCAGAAACGTTCAAATAGATTTCCAGTATTAATCAAACGGAAGGATACGTCCATCAAAGCGATCATGCTCCGGCAACTCTCTAAGCTGAAGCCGTCCGTCTTCATGTCATTATCTGTGGAGAAAAATATAATTTAGAAGACAACTGCATGCTGCAGAGTGGACACTACGTGACAAGTGTACAGAAAGGACATGGCAGGTGGACATCACAGGAGGTTGGTGGCACTTAATTGGGGGAGGAAGGGCTCGTGGTAATGGCTGGAGCGGAATGAGTGGAATGGTATCAAATACATCAAACACATGGTTTCCATGGTTTCCATGTCTTTGATGACATTCCATTCGCTCCGTTCCAGACATTATTATGAGACGTCCTCCCCTCGGCAGCCTCCACTGGCGGACCTAGCGGGCACAAGGGAAGAGGAAGGGGTCCGGCATTAAAAATTAGGGATCATGACAGCACTCACGTTTTTCCAGTACCCTTTTCATGACCACCTTGAGCTCGTTGGCACAGATCTGCATGTCCTAGAGAGGGGACATATCTCCTTTGAGCTGTGTGCATGTAGACCTCTCAGAATACCCTAACCTTATCGGCCCAACCCCATATCGAGCCTCTACCTCTACCCCGACTGTGCACTTGTGAAGATGTGAGAGGATTCAATAGGTATAAACAATATGTTCATTGGCTTTACGTACATTCAATTACCCTGACCAATGCCCCCACTTTTCCTAGTCTCACCAGCACTCACCTCCCCAGCAATCTGCTGGTAAATGGCCCTGAACATTTTGTCTTCTCCGCTCTCCTCATACGGTTGCTGTGGTTTTGGCTGATTGGGAAAGTGAAAGAAAGGAACGTTTAGAAAGATCAATGGAAGTGAAGGTATGTTATCAGGTTTCAGGCTGTTTTAAAAAGTGTTATGTCCCAACATGCACTGCACAAAGCCATGCTAATTTTGATTGCATTGGGAACATACATAGACAAATGGCAAAAGTCAAATCTGCCCTAAATGTCTATAATTTGTTTATTCATTATCCCTTTCCACCAGAGGAGGAACCATGGTAACCAAACAACAGCAAGTATGAGTATGTAAATACACAGTTCTGAGAACAGGTGCACTGTTACTGGAGATTGGTTGACCTTTTAGAGCTGATTGTGGATCAGTGGGGGTGTCTGGAGGTCTCTCTCCCTGGCCAGGTCAGGACAGGAGATGCTATGGGGCCTGGGGTAGATTGGGTTTCAGCCCTGTCACTGACCCCGTATTTTGTTAGGTCAGAGGTTACATTGTGTAAATGGTTACATTGGAGCATGCAACATGGTGTAAAATACCTACATGTGGAATTGTATCAAGTGCAACTTCACTGGCATGGTTTGGGTGCATGCACACACACACACACACACACACACACACACACACACACACACACACACACACACACACACACACACACACACACACACACACACACACACACACACACACACACCCAGTGGTGGAAAAAGTGCATACTTGAGTGAAAGTAAAGATACCTTAAAAGAAAATTACTCATGTAAAAGTGAAAGTCACCAAGTAAAATACTACTTGAGTAAAAGTCTAAAAGTATTTGTTTTTGAAATATACTTAAGCATCAAAAGTATATATCATGTCAAATTCCTTACATTAAGCAAACCAGACCATTTTTTTAATTTACAGATACCCAGGGGCACACTTAAACACTCAGACATAATTTACAAAAGAGGCATGTGTTTATTGAGTCTACCAGATCAGAGGCTGTAGGGATGACCAGGGATGTTCTCTTGATAAGTGTGTGAATTAGACAATGTCTGTCCTGTCCTGCTAAGCATTCAAAATGTAACTAGTTATTTTGGGTGTCAGGGAAAATGCATGGAGTAAAAAGTACATTATTTATTTACTACTTAAGTAGTATTTTTACTTAAGTACTTTACACCACTGCACACACCTACACACATATACATCCATGCTACACACACATCACAAGACTCTTATTGTTTTTGCTATATGCCGCCCAATTTAAACACTCCCTGTCTTGGTCACCTTGACAAACACATGCCATCACAATAGGTTTCACCACGAACACCCCTCCCCTCTACACCCTCCTCTCTCTAAGGAGAACACCCCTCCCCTCTACCCCCTCCTCTCTCTAAGGAGAACACCCCTCCCCTCTACCCCCCTCCTCTCTCTAAGGAGAACACTACTCCCCTCTACCCCCCTCCTCTCTCTAAGGAGAACACCCCTCCCCTCTACCCCCCTCCTCTCTCTAAGGAGAACACCCCTCCCCTCTACCCCCCTCCTCTCTCTAAGGAGAACACTACTCCCCTCTACCCCCCTCCTCTCTCTAAGGAGAACACTCCTCCCCTCTGCCCCCCTCCTCTCTCTAAGGAGAACACCCCCCCCTCTAACCCCCTCCCCTCTAGGCCCCTCCCTTCTAAGCCCCTCCCCTCAACAACCTTGACGTTCTCTTTCTTCTCCTTCTGAACCTCGATGTCATCTTGTTCAATCTCCTTGTTGGCCTTCGCTCTGTCTGATACAAACACGATGGGCTGGGGGGGGTGGTAGTGGTGGGGTGGTAGTGGTGGGGGTGGTAGTGGTGGGGGTGGTAGTGGTGGGGTGGTAGTGGTGGGGGTGGTAGTGGGGGGGTGGTAGTGGTGGGGTGGTAGTGGTGGGGGTGGTAGTGGTGGGGGTGGTAGTGGTGGGGTGGTAGTGGTGGGGGTGGTAGTGGTGGGGGTGGTAGTGGGGGGGTGGTAGTGGTGGGGGTGGTAGTGGTGGGGGTGGTAGTGGTGGGGTGGTAGTGGTGGGGGTGGTAGTGGTGGGGGTGGTAGTGGTGGGGTGGTAGTGGTGGGGGTGGTAGTGGGGGGGTGGTAGTGGTGGGGGTGGTAGTGGGGGTGGTAGTGGGGGGGTGGTAGTGGTGGGGGTGATAGTGGTGGGGGTGGTAGTGGTGGGGGTGATAGTGGGGGTGGTAGTGGTGGGGGTGGTAGTGGTGGGGGTGGTAGTGGTGGGGGTGGTAGTGGTGGGGTGGTAGTGGTGGGGGTGGTAGTGGGGGGGTGGTAGTGGTGGGGGTGGTAGTGGGGGTGGTAGTGGGGGGGTGGTAGTGGTGGGGGTGATAGTGGTGGGGGTGGTAGTGGTGGGGGTGATAGTGGGGGTGGTAGTGGTGGGGGTGGTAGTGGTGGGGGTGGTAGTGGTGGGGGTGGTAGTGGGGGTGGTAGTGGGGGGGTGGTAGTGGGGGTGGTAGTGGGGGGGTGGTAGTGGTGGGGGTGATAGTGGTGGGGGTGGTAGTGGTGGGGGTGATAGTGGGGGTGGTAGTGGTGGGGGTGGTAGTGGTGGGGGTGGTAGTGGGGGGGTGGTAGTGGTGGGGGTGGTAGTGGTGGGGGTGGTAGTGGTGGGGGTGGTAGTGGTGGGGGTGGTAGTGGTGGGGTGGTAGTGGTGGGGGTGGTAGTGGGGGGGTGGTAGTGGTGGGGGTGGTAGTGGGGGTGGTAGTGGGGGGGTGGTAGTGGTGGGGGTGATAGTGGTGGGGGTGGTAGTGGTGGGGGTGATAGTGGGGGTGGTAGTGGTGGGGGTGGTAGTGGTGGGGGTGGTAGTGGGGGGGTGATAGTGGGGGGGTGGTAGTGGTGGGGGTGGTAGTGGGGGGGTGGTAGTGGTGGGGGTGGTAGTGGGGGTGGTAGTGGGGGGGTGGTAGTGGTGGGGGTGATAGTGGTGGGGGTGGTAGTGGTGGGGGTGGTAGTGGTGGGGGTGGTAGTGGTGGGGGTGGTAGTGGTGGGGGTGGTAGTGGGGGGGTGGTAGTGGTGGGGGTGATAGTGGGGGTGGTAGTGGTGGGGGTGGTAGTGGTGGGGGTGGTAGTGGGGGGGTGATAGTGGGGGGGTGGTAGTGGTGGGGGTGGTAGTGGGGGGGTGGTAGTGGTGGGGGTGGTAGTGGGGGGGTGATAGTGGGGGGGTGGTAGTGGTGGGGGTGGTAGTGGGGGGGTGGTAGTGGTGGGGGTGGTAGTGGTGGGGGTGGTAGTGGTGGGGGTGGTAGTGGTGGGGGTGATAGTGGGGGTGGTAGTGGTGGGGGTGGTAGTGGGGGGGGGTGGTAGTGGTGGGGGTGGTAGTGGTGGGGGTGATAGTGGTGGGGGTGGTAGTGGGGGGGGGTGGTAGTGGTGGGGGTGGTAGTGGTGGGGGTGGTAGTGGTGGGGGTGATAGTGGGGGTGGTAGTGGGGGGGTGGTAGTGGGGGGGTGGTAGTGGTGGGGGTGGTAGTGGGGGGGTGGTAGTGGTGGGGGTGGTAGTGGTGGGGGTGGTAGTGGTGGGGGTGGTAGTGGTGGGGGTGATAGTGGGGGTGGTAGTGGTGGGGGTGGTAGTGGGGGGGGGTGGTAGTGGTGGGGGTGGTAGTGGTGGGGGTGGTAGTGGTGGGGGTGATAGTGGTGGGGGTGGTAGTGGGGGGGGGTGGTAGTGGTGGGGGTGGTAGTGGTGGGGGTGGTAGTGGTGGGGGTGATAGTGGGGGTGGTAGTGGGGGGGTGGTAGTGGGGGGGTGGTAGTGGTGGGGGTGGTAGTGGGGGGGTGGTAGTGGTGGGGGTGGTAGTGGGGGGGGTGGTAGTGGTGGGGTGGTAGTGGTGGGGGTGGTAGTGGGGGGGGTGGTAGTGGGGGGGTGGTAGTGGGGGGGGTGGTAGTGGGGGGGTGGTAGTGGTGGGGTGGTAGTGGGGGGGGTGGTAGTGGTGGGGTGGTAGTGGGGGGGGTGGTAGTGGGGGGGTGGTAGTGGGGGGGTGGTAGTGGGGGGGTGGTAGTGGTGGGGGTGGTAGTGGGGGGGTGGTAGTGGGGTGGGTGATAGTGGGGGTGGTAGTGGGGGGGTGGTAGTGGGGGGGTGGTAGTGGTGGGGGTGATAGTGGTGGGGGTGGTAGTGGTGGGGGTGGTAGTGGTGGGGGTGGTAGTGGTGGGGGTGGTAGTGGTGGGGGTGGTAGTGGTGGGGGTGGTAGTGGGGGGGGTGGTAGTGGTGGGGGTGATAGTGGGGGTGGTAGTGGTGGGGGTGGTAGTGGTGGGGGGTGGTAGTGGGGGGGTGATAGTGGGGGGGTGGTAGTGGTGGGGGTGGTAGTGGGGGGGTGGTAGTGGTGGGGGTGGTAGTGGTGGGGGTGGTAGTGGTGGGGGTGGTAGTGGTGGGGGTGGTAGTGGTGGGGGTGGTAGTGGGGGGGGGTGGTAGTGGTGGGGGTGGTAGTGGTGGGGGTGGTAGTGGTGGGGGTGATAGTGGGGGTGGTAGTGGTGGGGGTGGTAGTGGGGGGGGGTGGTAGTGGTGGGGGTGGTAGTGGTGGGGGTGGTAGTGGTGGGGGTGATAGTGGTGGGGGTGGTAGTGGGGGGGGGTGGTAGTGGTGGGGGTGGTAGTGGTGGGGGTGGTAGTGGTGGGGGTGATAGTGGGGGTGGTAGTGGGGGGGTGGTAGTGGGGGGGTGGTAGTGGTGGGGGTGGTAGTGGGGGGGTGGTAGTGGTGGGGGTGGTAGTGGGGGGGGTGGTAGTGGTGGGGTGGTAGTGGTGGGGGTGGTAGTGGGGGGGGTGGTAGTGGGGGGGTGGTAGTGGGGGGGGTGGTAGTGGGGGGGTGGTAGTGGTGGGGTGGTAGTGGGGGGGGTGGTAGTGGTGGGGTGGTAGTGGGGGGGGTGGTAGTGGGGGGGTGGTAGTGGGGGGGTGGTAGTGGGGGGGTGGTAGTGGTGGGGTGGTAGTGGGGGGGGTGGTAGTGGGGGGGTGGTAGTGGGGGGGTGGTAGTGGGGGGGGTGGTAGTGGGGGGGTGGTAGTGGTGGGGGTGGTAGTGGGGGGGTGGTAGTGGTGGGGGTGGTAGTGGGGGGGGTGGTAGTGGGGGGGGTGGTAGTGGGGGGGTGGTAGTGGGGGGGGTGGTAGTGGGGGGGTGGTAGTGGGGGGGGTGGTAGTGGGGGGGTGGTAGTGGTGGGGGTGGTAGTGGTGGTGTGGTGATAGTGGGGGGGTGGTAGTGGGGGTGGTGGTAGTGGGGGGGTGGTAGTGGGGGGGTGGGGGTGATAGTGGTGGTGTGGTGATAGTGGGGGGGGTGATAGTGGTGGTGTGGTGATAGTGGGGGGGTGATAGTGGTGGTGTGGTGATAGTGGGGGGGTGGTAGTGGTGGGGGTGGTAGTGGTGGGGGTGGTAGTGGTGGGGGTGGTAGTGGGGGGGGTGGTAGTGGTGGGGGTGGTAGTGGGGGGGGTGGTAGTGGGGGGGGTGGTAGTGGGGGGGTGGTAGTGGTGGGGGTGGTAGTGGGGGGGTGGTAGTGGTGGGGGTGGTAGTGGGGGGGGTGGTAGTGGTGGGGGTGGTAGTGGTGGGGGTGGTAGTGGGGGGGGTGGTAGTGGTGGGGGTGGTAGTGGGGGGGTGGTAGTGGTGGGGGTGGTAGTGGGGGGGTGGTAGTGGTGGGGGTGGTAGTGGGGGGGGGTGGTAGTGGTGGGGGTGGTAGTGGGGGGGTGGTAGTGGTGGGGGTGGTAGTGGGGGGGTGGTAGTGGTGGGGGTGGTAGTGGGGGGGGGTGGTAGTGGTGGGGGTGGTAGTGGGGGGGTGGTAGTGGTGGGGGTGGTAGTGGGGGGGTGGTAGTGGTGGGGGTGGTAGTGGGGGGGGGTGGTAGTGGTGGGGGTGGTAGTGGTGGGGGTGGTAGTGGGGGGGTGGTAGTGGTGGGGGTGGTAGTGGGGGGGTGGTAGTGGTGGGGGTGGTAGTGGGGGGGGTGGTAGTGGTGGGGGTGGTAGTGGTGGGGTAGGGGTGGTGGGGGTGATAGTGGTGGTGTGGTGATAGTGGTTGGGGGGGTGGTTGTGGGGGTGGACGGTGGGGGGAGTAGTTGAAGTTGACCAGAGGTAAGGGAAGAATGTGGATGGGGTAGTGTGACACACAGGGGTTAGAGGTCAAAGACAGAATAGAAGAAGGAAATGACAGTAAGCTCATTGGACAATATTCCATTAGCCTGGATCCCTATCGGTTTGTGCTGTATCGCCAACTCCTCTGTTTGGTATAGTAACGGCCATTGGAGTTGGGCTTCACAGATCGAACAGATCAGGGACCACCAGGCTAATATTCAATTCGCTTCAAGTCTACGTGTGAAATGACACTGGTCACAATGGTAACATATTGAATCTTGCGAGAAGTGAAAGAGGATGTCATGAAAAGCACCCTATATTCAATGTCTCGGTCATAATTTGGTTAAAACAGTCTATGATGATGCATGCACACACAGTACCTTTCCTTTCTTTGTCCTGTTTTTGCCTTGCTGTCGGCGTGAGGCAGAAATGGAAAATAAACATAGAAATGAAATGGAGAAGTTAACATTGAAATGAACACTGAACGATCAAACCCTCTTCAGCATCAGTGACTGACAGAGAGGGAGAGAGAGAGAGAGAGAGAGAGAGAGAGGGGGAGATAGAAAGAGAGAGACAGACAGATTGAGACAGACAGGCAGACAGCCGGAGAGAGAGAGAGAGAGAGAGGGAGAGAGAGAGAGAGAGAGAGAGGGAGAGAGAGAGGTGAAACTATATTTTTAATTCAAGTTTGAGTGATGCATTTCTGGTAGGTGGAGGACATACAGACATACAGACATACAGACATACAGACATTTATTGGGATCCCCATTAGCTGACACCAATGGCGACAGCTAGTCTTACTGGGGTCTGATATATAATGAAAAAGACATTAGAGACAGTTACACAGTCATGTCAATGCATACACACAACAAGTAGGTCACACGGGGGACAGGCGTTGTGCCGTGAGGTGTTGCTTTATTAGTTATTTGAAACCAGGTTTGCTGGTCAATTGTAAAATGGAAGGGAGTTCCATTCACTCATGGCTCTGTATAATACTGTACGTTTTCCTTGAATTTGTTCTGGACCTGGGGGCTGTGAAAAGAACCCTGGTGGCATGTCTGGTGGGGTAAGTGTGAAAAGACCCCTGGTGGCATGTCTGGTGGGGTAAGTGTCTGTGTCAGTGCTAAGTTGACTATGCAAACAATTTGGGATTTCCAACACATTTTCATTGGACAGTGGAATGATGTACTTCGAATTGCTTGGAAATGGATTTGTAACCCCTCCCAGACTCATGGGCATCAATAATCTTTCTTCTGAGGGCCTCGGTAGGTCTTTTGATCTTTACCACACACCCATATGGTTAAGACCAAACCAGTTTTCTTATCTTTATGGAAGGCTGGACCCTCCTAAGTTTCTCTCTAATGTTTTCTAATCATTTGCAATTGTTTTGGTACCTAATTCTAATTTTAGCCATTTTATGTGATGATAAAAGGTAGGGCTGTACTAACCTTTTCCCCATAAGGAAAAGGCGTTTTTGTTTATTTTAATTGCATAACATTTTCAAATATTTTTTTTGTGTGTGTGATTTGTTAAATTGGGTAACCTTTATCTGTCAATAGTGTTGAAGTAAGGATTACATATCCATCTGTCCAAATATGTAAAAAAAAAAAAATGTTTTCACATTACTGTACATGGACACACATGCAGTGGCAGGTCAGCGAGAGAGGACAGAGAGACGGCCATTTACTAACCTCTATTTGGTCGGACCTAATTGTGTTTTCGGTTTCCCTGAGAGAGAATAGACAGACGTTACTCATCACCATGGCAGAAGATCGAAGGCATGGAAGCTTACTGCCACTCTTGGGTGTGTGGCATGCCACTCTTGACTGGCATGCCAGCCACACATACACCCACATGCAGACACACACACACACACACACACACACACACACACACACACACACACACACACACACACACACACACACACACACACACACACACACACACACACACACACACACACACACACACACACACTCAGACAAACACACACACACACACACACAAATACCCCCCAGACACAAACACACACACAAACTCCCTAACCCCTCCACTATAGCAGCCCAGCCCCTCTCTTTCTCTCTCTCTCCCTCCCCGAACCGCTCCACCATAGCAGCGCATCTCTCACTCCCCCCACCCCAGTTACTCACTCTGAGGTGCTGTTCTTCTCAGAGAAGACTCTGAGGATGAACTCTCCCTCCTCGTGGGGGTCAAAGGTCGAAGGGATGATCACGTACTCCCCGGGAGGCAGGCAGAATCGCTCGCTCACCTCACGCAGGTTGATGTAGGACTTGCATTTGGCCTTGGAGGCGTTGTAAAGGAAGAAGTCTTTCTGCAGGTGCTGCTGGCTCCCAACCATCTGTAGAGAGAGAGGAGGATAGAGGATGGAGGGATAGAAAGAGAGGAGGGACAGAGGGGTGATGCATAGGCACTGACTTATCATACTATAAAAAGGAATTATAAAAAATCACTAAATATATAATAGAATAAAACTAAATGTCTAAGGCAGACCTGGGCAGAATATTTTCAAGTTTTTTTACATATGTATTTGATGCAGTTCTGCTAAAATAATATATATTGTTATCAGAAAGTTTCTTGAGTATTTTTGGTGTGTTGTGTGTAGGCTACTTTATAACTAAGGTGGCATGTTGAACACTAGTAACACCAAGACACATGTACACCAAGTGTTGCATTCTGAAGCGGAGGCAGACTGACACACATAAGTAGCACTTTGACCACAGTCAGGTGACTACTGGGACAGCTCTGACATCAGCTCTGACATCATCCCACCAAGGTCCTCCTTTCCCTGGTCATCATACCTCTTTGGGCACCTGAGGACAAGAACGTAAACAAACAAAGAAAAGTCAGTATCACCATGACTACAGTGCCTATTCATATATGGAATGAAAGTGACCCAAACACACTCTAGACCAGCTTGAACAAAAAGGGAATTAGGTGCTCAAATTAAAAAACATTCCTTACCCCAAGGACATGTTAATGGGTGACTATGCAGTAAAAGAAAGCCAAAGGGAGCACTCTGTTTCTGTATAGATCTGATCATTTGTTGACGGGACATACAAACAGCCTTACGTTTCAAGTTATTAGCCTATTTGTATGTCCAGTCAATAAATTATCCTCTTTGGCTGAGAGTTTCCTTTTGCGAGGGTGTAGACATCGCAAACCAGAAATCTTCATTTTTAACACGCTTCCATAATTGAGCATCTGACCAAATTACGCAAGATTTTAATTCTGGGTTAACCAAGATTAATATATGACTGATTTGATTTTAAATGCTAGGGCTAGGAGTTTTTCCTAACCATATCACCTGACCTGGGCCATCTTCAGTAAGGCGCACCGTAGCAACATGTTTTGAAATGGTAAACCAATGTGACTTTCTTCAGTAGTATTTCCTCCTTTTACTCAAATTCAAAAATGTCTATCTTGTTTTGTACCAACTGGTCACAACCCAGAAAAAAATCACAGTATTTATCCTGGTTAGGTGATCAAGAATACCTCCAGTTATGTCCTGTGATTGTGGTTTGGTTTATCAGGTATAACCCACCTCGTAGATGGAGAACCCGATGGTGTAGAGCTTGGCGCCCTTGTTGCGGTCTTTCCTCCGGCCCTTCTGCATCAGGGCCACCATGACGGTGCATGCCACATGCTTGGGGTCGTCAGGGTCGTCGTCCTCCTCGTACAGACGCATGCGGTACTGCGGGTTGGTCCAGAACGTGTCTGTGGGACATCAGATAGGAGACTTGGTCGGTGGGGGTCAATGTCTTGGTTCTCACTAGGTACTACTTTTGGTTGGCTACCAAGCCGCTGAGATAGTATGTAGTTAAAGCAGAATGAAGCAGGCATCATAACCACGATGTGCACCACTACAATAGTATAGTATAGTATAGTATAGTATAGTATAGTATAGTATAGTATAGTATAGTATAGTATAGTTCAAACACTAGTTTTTTTACAGCCCAAAGTCAACCTTGTACCTGGGAAGTTCCTGCAGCCCCCGGCGGAGCTGCCTCGTACCCAGCGGCCCTCGTTGACCGCCACCGTCCACCGATGGGACTTGTCGTCCAGCAGTGTGTCAGGAGTCAGGTTACAGATCTCCAGCTTGGTGAAGTTCTTTTTGAAGTCCTCAAAGGATATCCTATAATGGGAATAGAGTAGAATAGAATAGAGTAGAATAGATTGTCAATCAATCAATCAATCAATCAATCAATCAATCAATCAATCAATCAATCGATCATTGTATGCCCTTTTTACATCTCAGATGTCACAAAGTGCTATACAGAAACCCAGCCTAAAACCCCAAACAGCAAACAATGCAGATGTAGAAGCACGTTTATCCATTTGCACTGAAATCCTTTGTTGCAGTTCCCAGCCCTGATGTCAGAGACATTGACAATTATCAGAGGGCTTCGTTCAGCTCACCAAGTCTCGCTCGTCTCAACCGTCTTCTTCTTCAGCCTGGCCTTGTCTGAGCTGGAGATGGTGGACCATTCTTTGGACCTGTGTAGAGAAAATAACAGAAGTAAAAGTCATCTTGTTACACGTAAGCTGTGTTGTTATGTTATCACTATGTTATGTATTTTATGTTTCTCTTGCTGCACAACCAATTTCTCCCTGGAAGAATAAAAATGATAGATTGTTTATTGATTTGAAGATTGATCGATTGGTTGGTTGATTGATTCCAGGCTTTAGAACGTCTGCACTCACTTTGCATTCCACGGCCCTTTCCATAGCACCATCCCCCAGGGGTTCCGCATTTGAACTAGGCGAATCTTGGTATCCTTGGTAACCTTAAGCTTGTCACACTAAGAAAGACACCCTTGGTCAGCAGCGAAAGATAGTTTGTCCCGCACATCATATTAGTAGATACTGTGTTGTAACACATTCATAGAGTTGTTGTTCTTTCTTTAGTGTTTTGTTTTATACCAGGTTTTAATTTATGCTATTTTCAGAGTGCAATGTACAGATTCAATCAACAACAATACAATAACAACGATTCAGGTTGTTTGTCTTTCTAATAAAGTGGTAAGTTACAGTTTGGTAGAGGTTTGACCAGAGGCTTTGGCTTTGACCGTGGCTCCATGACCATAACCGTACCTCCTCCAATGCAGTGATAGAGTAGGCGTGGCCTCTGACCAGTCCATTCGCAGTTTCAGTCTCACAGTGACTCGGCAGCAGGGCCTGCGAGAGATAGGATGGACAGAACATCAGAACAGAGATGCACGGTCGTGGGGCGCTTGGGTTTCGAACCCCGGTCAGTCACAGTAGCACACAGGAGAAAGCAGAAGGCATTGAGCAGACTGACTCACGTCTATGGAACAGCCCATCAGAGAGCCTCTCTCCAGGGCTTTCTTCATGATCCTGTAGAGTTCTTTTGGCGCCTCGGACATCTCAAAAAACTCTGTCACACCCCCAGTGAAGTCCTCCATGGCCTCCAAGGTGTTGCCACCTTTCAGGGCCTCGTAGGAACCGTGCAACCTGACCAGGAGACAACCATACAGTTTATGATTTTGTAATAACCATTACAGATTTTACATCATTTTGCATGATTAAGTGGAGAATACCAAGGTGTGAATTCACTTTGGTCAATCTGAACCAGGTTATACCGGTCGACAGTGACGCAGAGGCTGGGTTGTCTTTGCTGAGGCTGGGTTGTCTTTGCTGCTGTTGTTGTTGTTGTTGTTGTTGTTGTTGATGAGCACCCTGCTTTTTCACAGGGTGTATTATTACTAGACTTGTGTTGTGAAATCATTATTCACACTTACTTGGCGTAAGCCTTCTCTAGCAGAGCGCTCCAGAACTCGTTCTTCCTGAAAGACTTGGTGAACACCAGCTGGTTATTGGAGGTGGGGATACGGTCGTCCACCACGACGTCCACCCATTCGCCATAACGCCAGAACTGTGGAGAACAGTGAGACAATGGACAGTATGGGAGGTGATGAGAGGGAGTGAGAGCTGGGTTGTGTTCAGTAAGGAGAAAATGAGAAGAAAACAGTGACACAGGGAGATTCTGCCTAAGCTTTTTTATTTAACTAGGCAAGTCAGTTAAGAACATATTCTTATTTACAATGACGGCCTAGGAACAGTGGGTTAACTGCCTTGTTCAGGGGCAGAACAACAGATTTTTTACCTTGTCAGCTCGGGGATTATATCTGGCAATCTTTCGGTTATGGGCCCAACACTCTAATCACTCGGCTACCTGCTTGTCCAATTAGATCACAGATTTTCGTATTCCATTGCACTTTTATTTTTTTTAAGTGTGCCCTACTGAAGGTTCAGTGATATATAATTCAGTACAGGGAATATTTTTTTAAATAATTCAGTACAGGGAATATTTTTTGGCAAACATGAATAATATATAGTAGGTCCTGAGTCTACGTAGATCGATTGAATAGTTCCCAGGTGATATTGACCATGACCATACAGTACCTGGAAATGAAAGATACCGGCGTAGTTCTCTGTGAAACTCTGGTCTGGTGGGATAACTCTGTACAGCAGCTTCTCATTCAGTGTCAGACAGGCAATAGCAGCAAGCAGCCAGCAGTCACCTGGAACAACAAAACATTGTATTATTGGACAAGTTCATGTAGTCCCGGCCTGCTGCCACATAACCTGGTATCTCATGCTGAGTGGACTCTCTGGGCTGGTGTAGCTTCACCCGGCAGCCCGAGTGCGTTCTCAAGCAGGCATTTAGCAGATGTTATGGGAGAGGGGTTTCTGTTACACAGCACTCAAACACACATACATGCCACGTGCGCACACAGTGTGGTTACTAGTGGGGTAATGTTTAGTCTCTCATGGCTTAATTTCTCACACCCTCTTTCCATCCTCACGCTCTCTTCCAACACGAGAGCTCCTTGATTGCATCCCCAGCTGTCTGTGATTCTCAAACTTTGTCTGCCCTCTCCTTTGCTTTTCTCTGTGCCAAGATACTATGGCTTCAGTTTAAACAGGGACCGCTATTTAGCGAATGCTATATGTGCTCTTAGATAACACCTGTCTAACTTTAATATTCTCACATCCAGGTCTGGCATGACTCAATGCTGAATCCTCACTGTCTAGTTATACTTATCTACATTACTGTGCAGATGTTGTTAGTCAGTTGTTGCTGCTTCATACCATCGACCAGGAGCATACTTTAGCAGTAAGAGTGTTACCCAGTGATGTCATACAGTGCATGATTTCTGTGGTCTTACCCAGCTCTCCTTGACAGATGTCTGTCCTACTGGCTCCGTCTATGATGAACTGGGGGTTGTCACAGATTTCCTGCCAAACAAAGCAACAGAAAAACAGCTGTAGCCGTAGTAATGTTGTTGTGATGTGCAACAGGGATGTGGAACATCTTGTGACAGGGTCAATCTATTATCGGATAGTACTATGTCTTGAGAGGAGAGAAGAATACCTTGACTGTACCATGATAACAGCATGACTTAAAAATATATCAAGCTACATTAGCAGATGGATAAACTGTTGTCTTATGCACAGATTGAAGGCCTAGAATAGGCCTGTGTACTTTAACAGCAACTAAGATACGTTTATTTTATACAATTTCCTATAGTGATAAACAGGTGTTGCCTGTTGGTCATAACACATGCCTTCAAAACTGGAGTCTTTTCAATCATGTGTTCATGAGTGGAATATGAAGAAGGGATGCAAGGCCCTGCCAAAAACCTATTAGCACAACGTAAGTGATGAGTCATAGACACATAGGGAAAACACAGTGACAGTAGACCAAGTCATCTGCTCGCAGCTATTTTAAGTGCTACAACAAAATGCAATAGTGGCCTTAAAGTGGGGTGCTCATACCAAGCATAGAAATAGTTGTTCTACTGTATTTCTACAATGGCAAAAGAGCTGGCATGGGCTGACACAAAGAGGTAATGTGTCAGTAAACTCTGTCATGTAAGGTCTAACAGTAAACTCTGTCATGTAAGATCTAACAGTAAACTCTGTCATGTAAGGTCTAACAGTAAACTCTGTCATGTAAGGTCTAACAGTAAACTCTGTCATGTAAGGTCTAACAGTAAACTCTGTCATGTAAGGTCTAACAGTAAACTCTGTCATGTAAGGTCTAACAGTATAAACATATTGTAGTTTTGCTTCGGACAGTCATTTTAAGACAGCAGGAAGAATTTGCACCGTTGCAGTCTGGCTACAGGAAATTACAGAAGAGGAGAGGACTCGACCCCTGGGAGAGGACTTGACCCTTGGGGTTGTGTCAGAGTCTGGTTGGTTGCTCTTATTGTCTGGCTGACAGACAATGAATGAGACAACCTAGTGAATTATGGCCATAAAAGCAGCTGTCACAGGTCACGACCTCTAGAGTTTTCCCACCAAGGGTTAATGTATTTGGTAATACCTCTGGACTTCTCACTTCACCTGGACAAAGATTGAATGCCCAAGGATCAACGCTGAGGGGAATGAGTTGAACTACAACCATGTTCAAATAGTTTGGCCTGCCAGAAGGGCAGGGTTTTTACTTTTAGGACTATTCCAGAGGGTTCCATTGCACCAGGAAAGCTCAATCAAGCACAGCTGAAATATTGTTCTAATGTTATTTGAACCCAGGTTTTGATCTCATTATTGATGATAGAGTTTGTTGATAGAGAAAGTGAAAGTCCATCTACAGTACGTAATAATGTCTGAATGAAATGTGAGGTTCTGTCATTGGTTTGTATAGCTTTTTGTGTTTGTAGGAGTGTGCAGTGGTCACATCTTGTTTAATGGAACCATATGTTAAAGCAGTATTGGAGGAGGTCATTATAAAAAGGGCTTGAGTTTCACGACTTGGCCACGACTCAAGGGGACGAGTCAGCAAATTGACAAATACTTAGATCCACATGCACCAACATGATTTCTCCACACTTTTAAGTGTGCCAAGAACGATTGCTTCACCGCCACCTTAGACCAGTATTACTGCTGATCTTGTTGTTGAACTCACATGGGCTTAAAATGGTTGAACTTCGTCACTCCTGGTGGATTTATAAATGTATAGTTCTGACCCAATGGCAAGTTGATAACATTTTTTCTGCAACCTGATCAGGGCCAAATGACAGAGCTCCCCAGGCTGGTTACAGCACGGTAGTTTTAAAAATATCCACCATCTGGATAAGTAGATTGGATATACTGTTGGTACATACCAAGCCAACGCCTTCGTCTTAAGATGTCTCAAGACATCATGAGACATAAAATTAAGATGTATTGAGACAGTTTGTGAACTTGCGAATTTTCAAGACATCTAAATACATTTAAATGTGCAAGCCGCAGTTGAAAACAATAACAAAGTGGGCACCCCGCCTCTGTTTTGGTAAAAAGCTGAGGGAAAGGGCCTGGAGAAATGTAACCAATCTCAAATTCATAGACAGAGCCAGGACTGACCAGCCATGTTTTGAGGTTATACATTGTTTCCATTTTAATGAACAATGGAGTAAAAAAAGCGTATATTTTAGGTTCTCATGGTTCTCATTTAACTTAGCTCATGTGGCATTTGTAAGTTATATTCTTCAGGAATCAGTGGTATATATATATATTTATATATATATATTTATATATATATACACTTCAGACCAACTTGAACAAAAAGGCAATCAGGTGCTCAAATGACGGCCTTGATAATCCCCCAAAAAAGCATTCCTTACCTCAGGACACTTCATGAGGTGACTATCCCAGAAAGTAATAAAAAAGGAGCGCTCAGTGTCTGCATAGAGTTTTAGCATTGTTTTAGGTGTTAAATCCCTGAATGAGGCAGGTGCAAAAGTTTGCATCAGATGCAAAGGCTTAGTAAATCTGGGCCTTCGACCAAATTTTCAATACCATGTAGTAAAGGTCTGCGTTATGGTGGATTGTGTGTCCGGTCAGCCTGTTCACTTCAGCAGTAAACCCCTATTTGGCTCCTTCCTCATCAGATGAGGTGCCCCCTTGGGTTCGCAGGAAGGCTAACCTCATACCCCTGATTTAGACATTGGATAATGTTGACCCTTTGGCTTTATCTGGAACTTGGTCACATCGACGTCAAGCTATCATGTCTGCAAGTTAGACTCCATCAGTCCTGTGACATTCCATGACTGGAAAACACCAACTGTGGGCGTAATCAATTTTATGCACTAACGTGTCACTCCAGATTAGAGCCTTTGCTAAAATACTAAAGCGTTCCGTAGAAATGCAAACACCCATGTATGAGCCTTCATAATGTCTTACTATAAGGCTTCTTATGAGGTTTTTTAATATGTTATGTCTCTCTATGAAGTAAAATGTTCCACTGACTCAAAATGGCTGTTATTGTATTTATTCACGATCATTAAGACATGAAAATAAGACATTGTAAGGGGTCATGCATGCTTATGACAAGTGGTGTGCATTATAAATGCATTATAATGCATTACACTTGCAGGCTTTGAGGTAAAGTGTTACTGTATCATTATTTTTTTATCTTGGAATGAGAACCCGCCGACAACTGCAACATAAGATTCACATACTGTTGACTTACATGAATACCAAGACTGCAAAGTCTAGAATACACAGGTTTTGCCAGTCTTGCAACAGCACACTGCCTGACAAGGCTGATTATTGGTTGACTATGATATCTCAGATCTCTCTCTGATCTCTCGCTGTCAGCCTCGTGGCGTGCTTGGTGGTACAGTGGTGAGGCCTGCCTGTTGCAGAGTCTCAGCTGTCTGTGATTCTAGAACCTGATGATCCACAGCTATGAGCCCACAAACATGCAGCAGAATCACACTCGCATTCCCACAGGTTATTTACCAGGATGTGATGTCACAACAATGTTTTTGCAGCTAATGAAGAGAGATTTGATCTTAGACTGAGTGATAATACCTTACCACAAATGGGTATTTGTTTTTGTTAATCTACTTGTCTGCAGCCTTCAGCCTTAATACGTTTTTTAGTTTGACACACTTCATCAAGAGTTGGGGTGGTGGGTATATTAGAGTAGGTTCCATCCCTGGCCCGAATTGGGCTCGAACCAGGGACCCATTGAACAAAAGTATTTCTTACTCAAGAAGGACAGTGATGTTCTCTAGTAGAACCGGTCTATTTTTTTAAACTTTTGTGATACAGTGGTGCAGTCTTCATTTGCAATATACGTTCCATCTTAACAGCTTGACAATATGTATATGTTTTTCCAGCCCTGATTGACATGTGCTGATAGCACCTTCAATTGACTATCTAGATTTAAACGTCTCCTACCCCAATATATCGGTAAAGTTACAACCTTGAGGCAAGGCGTACTTCACCCCTGCTAGTGAGAAAACAGATGGCACTCACCGTTGGGCGCTTCCACTCAAAGTCAATGGGAAATTTGCTGCTGTACCAAAGAGAGGCATTGTTGGCTGGGAACAGAGGGTCTTCAAACAGGACCTTCTTGTGTACGTATTTGTCTCGCAACTCCAAGAAGTTCTTCAGGCGCTTGGCATCTTTGACGGCCTCGTTTCTGCTCAAAATGGCGGTGTAGATACTGTTGCCGGCCGTGAAGGGGTAGTCAGTCTTACCCTCAGGCTCCTCAGGTGATGCTTCAGTTTCCAATGCCACCTTCACTGAAGTTTCCTCAATAAGGGCCATCTTGGTTTTGTTTTTCCCCTTATGCGTGTCCTCGTTCTCCCAATCAGTGTGAGTTGCCCCCTTTAGTATGTCCGTTAGTCAAAAGTCCAAATGAATAAAAGTGAGGAATCCTTTCAGATTTCAATGCAAGAGCATGAACTTGCAAAACAACCCTGATAAACTTCCCTTCTTCCTTCCTCGTGCTTTCCTCTCACTCTCAGTTCCTTTATATACTGGGGGCAATACCAAACACTCCCTCCAACCCACCCTCACTAACACACACTGACACTTTCGCCTTTGCAGGTCTATAAATAGGCCCCTTGAAAAGAGGGGAGGAGGCCGCTCTGAAAAGGAGCACCTCTCCCATCATTTCCAGTATACAATGTAGGTCTTCATTTCACTAGGTGGGAGATAGCAGCTTGGGAAAGGCAGGCTTGGGCGTGAGAAAGCAGGCCCCACATACCAATGCCCCATATTATACATGCCATACCATGTAACGATACCTACACTCACACAGGATTGTGTCAAGGCACAGATCTGGGAAAGGGTACCAAAACAATTCTGCAGCATTGAAGGTCCCCAAGAACACAGTGGCCTCCATCATTCTTAGATGGAAGAAGTTTGGAACCACCAAGACTCTTCCTAGAGCTGGCCGCCCGACCAAACTGAGCAATTGGGGAGAAGGGCCTTGGTCAGGGAGGTGACCAAGAACCCGATGGTCACTCTGACAGAGCTCCAGAGTTCCTCTGTGGAGATGGAATAACCTTCTAAAAGGACAACCATCTCTGCAGCACTCCATCAATCAGGCCTTTATGGTAGTGGCCAGATGGACGCCACTCCTCAGTACAAGGCACATGACATGGTTTGCCAAAAGGCCCCTAAAGGACTCAAACCATGAGAAACAATATTATCTGGTCTGATGAAACCAAGATTGAACTAGTTGGCCTAAATGAACATGACCTCTTTCCACAGTAGACATGAGGCTGTAATCACTGCCAAAGGTGCTTCAACAAAGTACTGAGTAAAGGGTCTCATTACTTTTTATTTTATAAATGTGCAAACATTTCTAAAAACGTGTTTTTGCTTTGTCATTATTAATTTTAGAATAAGGCTGTAAAAAAAATACTTGTAAATACTTTTCGAATGCACTGTATGATAGGGGCAATGTCAAATGGCAACTCCTGCTCACACTCACACACACTCGTCAGGCTATCAGAATGTCGTTTTTGAAGGATTAATTACTAGAATCTAAACATGATTATGTGGAATAAGAACGTCTCTGCATGGGGCTAATAGGATATGCTAAAGGGGATGAGTGTCCTCTACTGCCCTACTAATGCCACTTCAAGCAGCAGATTTAAATATTTTCAGAAGTCCTGACTCATCTACACTGTTTGCAACCTGTCAGATAGATAGATAGATAGATAGATAGATAGATAGATAGATAGATAGATAGATAGATAGATAGATAGATAGATAGATAGATAGATAGATAGATAGATAGATAGATAGATAGATAGATAGATAGATAGATAGACCTACAAAAAATGTAATATCTCTGTGAAAAGGTAGCTGGTTCTCACCATTGTTTTATCTGTGGCCCATTATTAGGGCCTAACCCACAGTGAGCACTATACTAGCGGCGATGAAAAAATAATACGTCTGGCCCAATAATTTGGTTTCCTCTCCTACAGTAGGAGTGGTCTACTGGAACGACAACAGCAAATCTGACCAATCAAAAAGCATGTTTTAATAATTGGTACTATGATTCGGCCTAGGAAATGTAAATCTAGACTCTCATCGAATAAGAAAACACCATGGAAGGTAGTCCACGCCCACTGCCGTCTCGGCTTTGATTACTTTTGTAGTGATGTGAGTCGGTGTGTCTCTATGTCGCCATTATTTTATCAACCGTGTAGACCTCGGTTCATAGTAACCTATTCCTTTATAATTGTGATATAAAACATGATTTCATTTCGAATGTTTTTTTTCTCCAATATAGGACTTTGATATTTTTGCAACGACTACAGTAATAGGATCTAGCTAGCTAACAGTTTTTCGCTACTAGCTTGGCTGACTGACTGGCCGGCCATAGCTAGGAGGACAAGGCTTGCAAAAATCTAGCATATTCTGTCATTTTTGTTTGAACATAGGGGTTGACAGCAATTCGGAGTGTTAAGTAGTTGGTGAGGTTAGCCTACTAACTAGCTGTCAACTTGCCTTTTGGTTAGCTAATATCGTCAAGCCGGAAGATCACGACATTATAGTTAAGTTACGTTAACCGGTGGTGGCTACATAACATAGCTAGCTGACTAGCGTATATAACTAGCTACAGTAGCTTGTTAGCTAATCGTATTTCCGCAAGGATTCAAAATAAGTTTATAGTTGGAGTCTACTGATACGGAGCTGGCAACGTCATTCAAGTTTGCAAGGTAGGTAACTAACGTTAGGCTAGCTAGCTAACTTCAAGCCATTTTAGAGGGGCCCTTCCTTGTCCTTGTTACGCTATCTGCATAAATTATATATATATATATATTTTAAATCTAACCTTTATTTAACTAGTCAAGTCAGTTAAGAACACATTGTTATTTACAATGACGGCCTGCGCCTGCCAAACTCGGACGACGCTGGGCCAATTGTGCGCCTCCCTATGGGACTCTCACTCACGGCCGGTTGTGATAGTCTGGATTCGAACCAGGTTGTCTGTAGTGACGCCTCTAGCACTGAGATGCAGTGTCTTAGACCATTGCGCCACTCGGGAGCCCAATCTGAAGAGGAGAACTACCTAACGTTAGCTAGTTTATAGTGACTGAATCAATGACTGAAGTAAGCTGTCAGGCACGTCCTATCAGGTGCGTGGGTAATATCAGGTTAAGCCCTGTTGAAGCAACATAGCGAAGTTCAACTAAATTTGAGTGCCTCAGCCATAAATATAATATCCGGGGTGGCAATACTGTGTGTGTGTGTACAATACATTTTACTCTTCTGGCAATGATACTTGAAGTCTTTGAGTCTACAATTTGTCGGTTTTTGCAGTAGGTGGCCAAGCCTGACAAGATGTCAGAAGGAGAAGGGATGCAGGTGTCGGACTCTGTCCAAGAGGGGAAACCAGAGTCTATGGTCGCTGCCCCCACCGGTCAGAGCGTGTCATCTGTGTCCCCCCCAGTGTCCACTGTGACACAGCCTCCTGCCACAGCGGCGACAGAGGACGAGGAAGAGGAGAGCGAGGACGAGTCAGAGATTCTGGAGGAGAGCCCGTGTGGACGCTGGCAGAAACGCAGAGAGGAGGTATGCAATGAACTTGTGCTGGAGACAGGAAAAGGGTTACTGTTTGTGTTTTTAGTCTTGGCCCCACAAACATTTTATTTATTTAACTTTTTAATCCGATGGTGAATATTAGTGTAATCCAACACTTTGGTCCTCGTTTTAGGTGAACCAGCGCAATGTCCCTGGGATTGACAACGCCTATCTGGCCATGGACACCGAGGAGGGAGTGGAGGTGGTGTGGAATGAGGTCATGTTCTCTGAGCGGAAGAACTTTAAACTGCAGGAGGTGGGTTGGGTTCTCAGCCAGGGCATTATGTGATGTCATAATGAATAGTTACCACCCATTCATCACCACCTCCACTGACCAGTTTAGCTATGAGCTTCCAGATCCTCTCATGACTGCAGCTGCCCATCTGCTTCAAGAAGCACTCCGACTTGATCAAGCTGATCTAGCTACTGTTGTAGCATATATTTATATTTAAATTACTTGTTGTTTATTTGGTTTAACATGCACTTTGAGATTGTAGAGTTAAAGTAAGAACAATTTGTAAAAAAAAACAACAAAGAAATTCAATAGTAACAATAATGATGCTATATACAAGGAGTACCGGTACCAAAATGTGCAGGGGTACGAGGTAGTTGAGGTAATATGTACATGTAGGTAGGGGTAAAAGTAGCTAGGCTATCAGGATAGATGATAAACAGAGTAGCAGCAGCATATGTGAAGTGTGAGCGGGACAGTGTCTGTGTTTTGTGAGCAAAAAATAAATAAAAGTTGTGTCAATGCAAATAGTCTAGGTAGATATGTGATGAACTGTTCAGCAGTCTTACGGTACCTGACATTGTTGTGCCCTCTTCAGGACTGTTGGTGTGTTTGGACCATAATAGGTCCTTAGTGAAGTTGACACAGAGGAAGCAGACCTGCTCCATTACAGTCATGTCGTTGGCAAACATAATGGTGGTGTTGGAGTCGTGGGTGGCCACGCAGTCAGAAGTGAACAGGGAGTACAGGAGGGGACAAAGCATGCACCCCTGAGGGGCACTGTATTGATGCTTTGCCTTTTTGATGGATCGTCGGAGGGCATAGCGGGATTTCTTATAAGCATCCAGATTAGTGTCCCGCTCCTTGAAAACGGCAGCTCTAGGCTTTAGGTCAGTGTGGATGTTGCCTGTAGTTATTGAGCGTGTCACTGGTTTTCCTGTTTTGAGTTTTTGCTTGTAAGCCGGAATCAGGAGGATAGAGTTATGCTTTGTATGAGTGTCTGTGTGTGGAGTAAAGGTGATCTAGAGCTTCTAGTTGCACAGCTGACATGCTGTTAGAAATGAGATGAGACTGATTTAAGTTTCCCTGAATTTAAATCACTGCCCACTAGGAGTGCCGCCTCTGGGTTAGCATTTTCTTGTTTGCTTATGGCCCTATACAGCTCGTTGAGTGCGGTCTTAGTGTCAGCATCGGTTTTGTGGTGGTGAATACACAGCTAAAAATAAAAATACTCTTGATGAATAGTATGGTCTACAGCTTATCATGAGGTATTCTAACTCAGGCGAGCAGAACCCAAAGGCTTCCTTAATATTATAGATTTCACACCAGCTGTTGTTAACAAAGAGACCCCCCCCCCCCCCCCCACTTGAGTTTACCCAACGCTGCCGTTCTGTCCTGCCGGTGAATAAGGAAAAAGCTAGATTCATATTTTCTATGTCCTTGTTCAGCCATGACTTGATCAAACATAGGATATTACAGTTCTTCAGATTACGTTTATAGAATAGTCTCGAATGGAGATCAAGTTTATTCTTTAGTGATTGCAAGTTCGCAAAAAGAGGGTGGATTTTTGCATGTAGATTTGCGTGAAAATGTTGTCAGTCAAACCTCTACAGCATATGGTCCCTAAAGCACAGCGTGCTGAACGATCGGCCCACGAATGCCAGATCCACATTTTAGTGCGACATAAGCGAGCCAAAGTAGTCCTACCCATTGCTGCCAAACCTATAGCAAAACAAAGTACATTCTCTTTACAAAGTGTTACTAGAACCGTTAATAGAAACGGACACAAAGGTTGTTGAGAAATCCTCAGGCCCAATCCTCTCGCTAGGATTGGTTTTTAAACCTTTTTCTGTAGGCTGGGTCGTGTTCATAAGGGCGTATAGCGTTTAAAAATGTTTTGAACGGAAAACAAAAATGAGAATTTATTGGACAAGTCCAGGTGGTGGTCTGTCTTCTGTTTGGTGCTGAATGAACACAACATTATTTTTGGCTGTGTTCCTCTCTGTGACTGTCTAGGCACTGCGCAGTCTGTTTGCAGCTTGTGTCAGTATGCTCTCAGACAGTGTAGTCTGCCTTCTGTTCTGCATGTTAACACGCTGTGTTGGCGTCTGTTGAACACAGGCTGAGCATTAAGTAGGTGGAGCTCCATTTTAGGTTTTAATAGTTCCCGGAAGTCTCCCGAGTTCTGAGTTTGGGTGTCAGGTAGCCTAGCGGGTTAGAGCGTTGGGCCAGTAACCCGAAAGGTCACTGGTTCGAAGTACCCGAACTGACAAGATATATCTGTCGATGTCCCTTGAGCAAGGCACTTAACCTTAATTTGCTCCGGGACGCCATACTACTATGGATGACCCTGTAAAACAACACACCTACAGTGGGGAGAACAAGTATTTGATACACTGCCGATTTTGCAGGTTTTCCCACTTACAAAGCATGTAGAAGTCTGTAATTTTTATCATAGGTACTCTTCAACTGTGAGTGACGGAATCTAAAACAAAAATCCAGAAAATCACATTGTATGATTTTTAAGTAATTAATTTGCATTTTATTGCATGACATAAGTATTTGATACATCAGAAAAGCAGAACTTAATATTTGGTACAGAAACCTTTGTTTGCAATTACAGAGTTTCTTGTAGTTCTTGACCAGGTTTGCACACACTGCAGCAGGGATTTTGGCCCACTCCTCCATAAAGACCTTCTCCAGATCCTTCAGGTTTCGGGGCTGTCGCTGGGCAATACGGACTTTCAGCTCCCTCCAAAGATTTTCTATTGGGTTCAGGTCTGGAGACTGGCTAGGCCACTCCAGGACCTTGAGATGCTTCTTACGGAGCCACTCCTTAGTTGCCCTGGCTGTGTGTTTCGGGTCGTTTTCATGCTGGAAGACCCAGCCACGACCCATCTTCAATGCTCTTACTGAGGGAAGGAGGTTGTTGGCCAAGATCTCGCGATACATGGCCCCATCCATCCTACCCTCAATACGGTGCAATCGTCCTGTCCCCTTTGCAGAAAAGCATCCCCAAAGAATGATGTTTCCACCTCCATGCTTCACGGTTGGGATGGTGTTCTTGGGGTTGTACTCATCCTTCTTCTACCTCCAAACACGGCGAGTGGAGTTTAGACCAAAAAGCTCTATTTTTGTCTCATCAGACCACATGACCTTCTCCCATTCCTCCTCTGGATCATCCAGATGGTCATTGGCAAACTTCAGACGGGCCTGGACATGCGCTGGCTTGAGCAGGGGGACCTTGCGTGCGCTGCAGGATTTTAATCCATGACGGCATAGTGTGTTACTAATGGTTTTCTTTGAGACTGTGGTCCCAGCTCTCTTCAGGTCATTGACCAGGTCCTGCCGTATAGTTCTGGGCTGATCCCTCACCTTCCTCATGATCATTGATGCCCCACGAGGTGAGATCTTGCATGGTGCCCCAGACCGAGGGAGATTGACAGTCATCTTGAACTTCTTCCATTTTCTAATAATTGCACCAACAGTTGTTGCCTTCTCACCAAGCTGCTTGCCTATTGTCCTGTAGCCCATCCCAGCCTTGTGCAGGTCTACAATTTTATCCCTGATGTCCTTACACAGCTCTCTGGTCTTGGCCATTGTGGAGAGGTTGGAGTCTGTTTGATTGAGTGTGTGGACAGGTGTCTTTTATACAGGTAACGAGTTCAAACAGGTGCAGTTAATACAGGTAATGAGTGGAGAACAGGAGGGCTTCTTAAAGAAAAACTAACAGGTCTGTGAGAGCCGGAATTCTTACTGGTTGGTAGGTGATCAAATACTTATGTCATGCAATAAAATGCAAATTAATTATTTAAAAATCATACAATGTGATTTTCTGGATTTTTGTTTTAGATTCCGTCTCTCACAGTTGAAGTGTACCTATGATAAAAATTACAGACCTCTACATGCTTTGTAAGTAGGAAAACCTGCAAAATCGGCAGTGTATCAAATACTTGTTCTCCCCACTGTATGTATGTGACTATTTTTTTTAAATTAGTATTATTTGATTTGTTTTACTCTGTGGAGAAAGTCTGACTTGCAGAGATGCTGAAATAACTTTTGCTTTACATTTTGCTTGGCAAGAGCAAGACGGGATCATACTCTGAGTAGTTGGAGTTGTGTTGCAATACCGTCCAACGTAATATGTGCAAGAACATTCTTGTCATTCCTTAGAAGTCAGGATTGTCATCAGATGTCAGACATATAAGCCCTAGTTATTAAAAATCTCCTGTGGCCACATAGCCCACAATCAAACAAAAGTAGTGATCGGGATAGACAAATTTTAAATAAAAATGACATCCCCATGAAAAGAAACCGAAGCCAGGTAGCCTAGCGGTTAGAGCGTTGGGCCAGTAACCGAAAGGTCGCTGGTTCGAATACTCGAGCCGATGTGTCCTTGAGCAAGGCACTTAACCCTAATTTGTTCCAGGGGCTGACCCTGTAAGTAGGGCGTCATTGTAAATAAGAATTTGTTCTTAACTGACTTGCCTAGTTAAATAAATAAATGAACTGCAGAATGTAAATTTGGACTGAAGTGCTGAGCTCATTGACATCAATCTTATAAGCTAATGATTGTGAGGGTTGATTGCAAATATATTGATATTGTCTTTATTTTTTCTCGCTGTCTGTCCGTCAGGAGAAAGTCAAAGCGGTGTTTGACAACTTGATCCAGTTGGAGCATCTGAACATTGTCAAGTTTCACAAGTACTGGGCTGATGTGAAGGAAAATAGAGCCAGGGTAAGATATATATTTGAAATGCTGTAAAATAACTACCTTTTAATAGTATGAAATAAACTGAATGTATTACACAGGAAATTAAAACTTTTTTACACTCTCAGGTAATTTTCATCACAGAATACATGTCTTCAGGAAGCCTGAAGCAGTTTCTGAAAAAGACCAAGAAAAACCACAAGACAATGAATGAGAAGGTATGGGATAGATTGTCAGTCTTTGGGTTTTGATCTTAAAGGGGCTGTGAATGCTACATAATTTTTTTTTTTTTACTTTTGAATTAATGTTAGTGCATTCGGAAAGTATTCAGACCCCTTCACTTTTTCCACATTTTGTCATGTTACAGCCTTATTCTAAAATGTATGAAATGTGTTTGTTCCCTCATCAATCTACACACAATACCCCATAATGACAAAGCAAAAACATATTTTTTGACATTTTTGCTAATATATAAAAAATGTAAAACTGAAATCACATTTACATAACTATTCAGAATCTTTACTCAGTACTTTGTTGAAGCACCTTTGGCAGCGATTAGCATCAAGTCTTCTTGGTTATGTCGCTACAAGCTTGGCACGCCTATATTTGGGGAGTTTCTCCCATTCTTCTCTGCAGATCCTCTCAAGCTCTGTCAGGTTGGATGGGGAGTGTTGCTTCACAGCTATTTTCAGGTCTCTCCAGAGATGTTCAATCGTGTTCAAGTCCGGGTTCTGGCTTGGCCACTCAAGGACATTCAGAGACTTGTCCTGAAGCCACTCTTGCGTTGTCTTGGCTGTGTGCTTAGGGTCGTTGTCCTGTTGGAAGGTGAACCTTCACCCCAGTCTGAGGTCCTGAGTGCCTTGGAGCAGGTTTTCATCATGGTTCTCTCTGTACTTTGCTTCGTTTATCTTTCCCTTGACCCTGAATAGTCTCCCAGTCCCTGCTGCTAAAAAACATCCCCATACCATGATGCTGCCACTAGGGCTGTTGCGGTGACCGTATTACCGCCACACCGGCGGTAATGTCATGAAGGCAGTCAAATTCCACATGACCGTTTAGTCACGGTATTTAGGCTTCTCCAAACTCTTATGCTGCTGATGGTCATTAGTAGCCTACCAAACTTGCTAACTGCCTGGTACTCAGCACTCTATTGTCCCTCTAATCACTCTGACATCAATGCAATTTTTTTTGCTCTGACATGCACTGGATGCACCTGAGCTCAATTTCGAGTCTCATTTGCAAAAATGTTCTAAAAACCTGTGGGGTATTATGGGGTTGTGTGTGTAGATTGATGAGTATTTGTTTTATTTAATATATTTGTGTATAAACCTGTAACGTAACAAAATGTGGAAAAAGTAAAGTGGTCTGAATACTTGATTCTTTAAGAATATAACTTATAAAGGCCTCATGCGCTTAGTATAACTGTCGTACCCCATCAAAACCAAAATATAAGCTTGTTTTTACAATATTGTTTCTTAGAAATGGAATTGTAAACACACTATATAGCCTCTAAACATGTTTAAAAATGTTTATCATCGATGGGCAGTCCTTGCATCCATAGCTTTGTATATGAAT
This sequence comes from Thymallus thymallus, assembly GCA_023634145.1. Lineage (NCBI taxonomy): Eukaryota > Metazoa > Chordata > Actinopteri > Salmoniformes > Salmonidae > Thymallus > Thymallus thymallus. The sequence continues at coordinate 24,857,390 of CM042411.1, read as the reverse complement.
TTGAGTGGTTACATTTCTCCAGCCCCACCCAAATCAAAGTTTATTGGTTTACCGAAACCGTGGCAAGGTGTTCGCTTCGAACTACAGGTTTCCCCTTTTTAACGAACCAATTTAAATTAAATGAACAAAACAAAATGGGAATAAATAATTTGGTCATTTACCGAAGTAACACTTCAAGAACCACATCGTAATCACATTTCAAGTAGGTTTGAATATCATCTCTGTGCTCTTCACTTCTCTATCAGGCCTGGAAGCGCTGGTGTACACAGATACTGTCTGCTCTCAGGTCAGACACACACACACACACACACACACACACACACACACACACACACACAGCGTCACATATCCATATTGGACTAGTATTGAATTAAGCTCCCTTTGAGGCCCCTGGAGGCATTCTTTTTCAAAACTCATACTTCTCTTGAAGCATCCTGTAACCGTTCTCTCCTCTCCCCAGCTACCTGCACTCCTGTGACCCTCCCATCATCCACGGCAACCTGACCTGTGACACCATCTTTATCCAGCATAATGGCCTCATTAAGATTGGCTCAGGTGGGTCTCAGATCTGTCAAATCACGCTAAATGTCAACCTTTTCAGAGTAGGGGGTCTTTTTGGTCTCTTTAAAACCAGGGCCTTGCTCAGTAGAGAGGAAACAACATTGTGAAATGGGGAAGTATTAGCTGAACACAGATTTCATTATCCATTGCAAAACTTTTTGCTACGGTGTACCCTACTGAACATACCCCAGGTGGCCCTTGCAGGCCTGTCCCAAGCCTAACGTTCCCATTCCCTTTGGGCTAACTTGTGACTTGTCTGTTTCAGTGGCCCCAGACACCATCAACAACCATGTCAAGACTTGTCGGGAGGAGCAGAAGAGCCTGCACTTCTTTGCTCCTGAGTATGGAGGTAGGTAATCTTTAACCTTTTGACCATTTGTCTCTTTTGAGAAACCATGTAGTAGAGCTGTTTTTCTACTGACATTGATTGACATTGGTCTTTTTCTAGCTGTTGCAGACGTCACCACTGCAGTGGACATTTATTCCTTTGGAATGTGTGCCTTAGAGGTGAGTGAAGAGCGGTGACTTGTTTCTGATGTTTTGTTATTCTCACGTTCGTATGACGGACTAAAAGAAACTGAAATAATTTAAATGAAAATGACCGTAGTCATGAAGTCGATGACTATAGCCTTGCTCCATGACAACTTGAAGTTTCGTAGTCCAACAGTCTACTTATAGTCCTGTCCTTAAATCTTTTGTTGTGTGTTCCTCACAACACCTTGTCTTTTCAGATGGCTGTACTGGAGATCCAGAGCAACGGCGAGTCGTCTTACGTGTCCCAAGAAGCCATCAACAGTGCCATTCAGTTCCTGGAGGACCCGCTGCAGAGGGTGAGTCAGGGCCCTGGCCTAGCAGCACACACACGCTGTTTTATTGCTAATGCCTTTAGAGACACTACATTATACATCCTGCAACCAAGGGATGTGTTGCATTGACATACATAACTATAGTCTATATAGATGGGTTGCCTGACAACGTCACAAATGATGGCCTCGCATCTCAGGGGTAAAAGGCTGTGTGTTATGATTCTGAACGTAACAATGAATTTGAGACACAAGTGCTTATTGTGCGAATGTATTTATTTTTTCAATGAACATTTGGAGGCTAAATAGTTCACTTGTTGTCCATAATCCTTTGAATGTAAGCCAACCCCGTCTGTTTTGCCCCAAAGTGGCGCATGCATTGGTTTTGTTGCTAAACAACCCACTGTAGTCCGTAGTTCTTAAAGTGATAGTTCACTCCAAAATCAAACATGTCACTAGACTATTTTTGAGCTCTGAAAACATTTCACAAACTTTGATTGTATTATTTACATTTCTCTATCACCTGTATGTGTGTTTTGCCTGTGGCAAGAGTTAATCCAGGCATGTTGTTGTCCAGGACTGAACATTCTCTGATTTTAATACCGGTGTTGTCCAGGACTGAACATTCTCTGATTTTAATACCGGTGTTGTCCAGGACTGAACATTCTCTGATTTTTAATACCGGTGTTGTCCAGGACTGAACATTCTCTGATTTTTAATACCGGTGTTGTCCAGGACTGAACATTCTCTGATTTTTAATACCGGTGTTGTCCAGGACTGAACATTATCTGATTTTTAATACCGGTGTTGTCCAGGACTGAACATTCTCTTATTAATACTTGTTTGCCTGTGGTAGGAGTTCATCCAGAAGTGAACATTCTCTTATTAATACTTGTTTGCCTGTGGTAGGAGTTCATCCAGAAGTGTCTGGAGCAGGACCCCAGCAAACGGCCCACGGCCAAAGAGCTGTTGTTCCACCAGGCTCTGTTCGAGGTGCCCTTGCTGAAGCTGCTGGCAGCGCACTGCATAGTCAGCCACCAGCGTGAGTAACAAGACACACACACTGAGACACTGAGACTCTGAAACACACTGCAACACACATAAATTGACACTGACACACACACACACAAACTGTCATTGGACTATCCCTGTCTCCGTCATGTAGACATGATTCCAGAAAACGCTCTAGAGGACATAATGAAGAACATGGACCTCAACCTGGTGATTGTGGAGTGCAAGGACGGAGTTCAGATGAAGTGAGTCTTAGACCCAACTATCCTATCTCTTGGAGTCCAAAAATGATTGAAATGACATTCAGATTTTTAGCCATCCACATTATTGAGAAGGGAAGCATGTCATGGTCCCCAACTGCTCTTTAGTCTCCTGTTGATACACTCTTGAAGTGACTTGACAGTGTGTGAACAGTGGACCAACCGGGAACTATCTGTTGATGTCCACAGGCTTTCCCAGTTCCCTGCTCTTGAGCTGGACAAGTTCCTGGAAGATGTGAGGTAGGGGAACGTGTGTGTGTGTGTGTGTGTGTTTCTGTAGAGGTGTGTGTGTGTGTGTGTGTGTGTGTGTGTGTATGAGACGTCTAACTCTCAGAGCCCCCTCTCTCTGGTTTGTCAGGAATGGGATCTACCCGCTGACCGCGTTTGGGGTGCCCGGCCCCAAGCAGCCCGAGCAGGAAGACGTGCAGTCCCCCATCGTGCCCCCATCAGTCAAAAGCCCCACCCCTGAGCCTGCAGAGCTGGAGACCAGAAAGGTAAACCTAAAGGGGGGAGAAGTACAGAGATGGATTGAAAGGCACGCTGGCCAAGGAAAAAGGGATGGATGGGAGAATTGAGTTAAAGTATTTATTTGCAGTGATAACAGGTAAAATAAAATACAACTCGATAGGTATAATATAGACAATAAACAAGTGTAGGTAGTAGATTCAGTAGATAAAATGTGATACATTTAAAATGAATAGATCAATGGGTGAGTGATTTTTAAAAAGGAAAATATTTATTTTTGTCCAAGTATGTGTTGTCTGCTGTTTGAATTCGCTTTGGACTACATACCTCTAATTTCTGCCCAGGTCCTACTGATGCAGTGCAACATTGAGCCTGTTGACGAGGGCGCCAAACATCACGTAAGTCTCATGACTATTCATAAATGCTGATCTAGGATCAGGTTAACCCCATCTATGTAATCTTGGGGTGGCAGATGGTCGAGTGGTTAGAGCGTTGGGTCAAATCCTGGATCAAATCCCTGAGTTGCCAAGGTAAAAACTGTCGTTCTGCCCCTGAAGAAGGCAGCTAACCCACTGTTCCTAGGCCATCATTGTAAATATGAATTTGTTCTTAACTGACTTGCTTAGATAAATAAATTAACAATTTTGATCTAAAAGGGAGAAACTCCTAGGTCAGCCTTCCAACTCTGAGATGCTTAGTTAATACAGAGGCCTGTCTGTTCAGTTCAGATTTCTAACCTCAAACAACCCCCCCCTCACACAACCCCATGTCAGGAATTATTCACAATTCCTGACATTTAATCCTAATAAAAATGCCCTGTTTTAGGTCAGTTAGGATCACCACTTTATTTTAAGAATGTGAAATGTCAGAATAATAGTAGAGAGAATTATTTATTTCAGATTTTATTTCTTTCATCACAGAAATGTACATACACTCAATTAGTATTTGGTAGCATTGCCTTTAAATTGTTTAACTTGGGTCAAACGTTTCGGGTAGCCTTCCACAAGCTTCCCACAATAAGTTGGGTGAATTTTGGCCCAGGTTTGTAGGCCTCCTATGCTTGGGGTCATTGTCCATTTGGAAGACCCATTTGTGACCAAGCTTTAACTTCCTGACGGATGTCTTGAGATGTTGCTTCAATATATCCACATAATTTTCCTTCCTCATGATGCCATCTATTTTGTGAAGTGCACAAGGCCCTCCTGCAGCAAAGCACCCCCACAACATGATGCCACCCCTGTTGGATGGTGTTCTTCGGCTTGCAAGCCTCCCCCTTTTTCCTCCAAACATAACGATGGTCATTATGGCCACACAGTTCTATTTTTGTTTCATCAGACCAGAGGACATTTCTCCAAAAAGTACGATCTTTGTCCCCATGTGCAGTTGCAAACCGTAGTCTGGCTTTTTTATGGTGGTTTTGGAGCAGTGACTTCTTCCTTGCTGAGCGGCCTTTCAGATTCAGATGTCGATATAGGACTCGTTTTACTGTGGATATAGCAAAGCACCATCACACCTCCTCCATGCTTCACGGTGAGAACCACACATGCGTATATCATCCGTTCACCTGCTCTGCGTCTCACAAAGACAGTGGTTGGAACCAAAAATCTAGAATTTGGACTCCTTAGACCAAAGGACAGATTTCCACCTGACTAATGTTAATTTGCTTGTGTTTCTTGGCCCAAGTGTCTTCTTATTGGTGTCCTTTTTAGTAGTGGTTTCTTTGCAGCATTTCGACCATGAAGGCCTGATTCATGCAGTCTCCTCTGAACAAGTTGATGTGTCTGTTACTTGAACTCTGAAGCATTTATTTGGGCTGCAATTTCTGAGGCTGGTAACTCTAATGAACTTTTCCTCTGCAGCAGAGGTAACTCTAGGTCTTCCTTTCCTGTGGAGGTCCTCATGAGAGCCAGTTTCATCATAGCACTTGATGGTTTTTTGGACTGCACTTGAAGAAACGTTGAAAGTTTTTGAAATTCTCTATTGACTGACCTTCATGTCTTAAAGTAATGATAGACTGTTGCTTCTCTTTGCTTATTTGAGCTGTTCTTGCCATAATATGGACTTGGTCTTTTACCAAATAGGGATATCTTCTGTGTACCACCCCTACCTTGTCACAACACATCTGATTGGCTCAAATGCATTAAAAAGGAAAGACATCCCCCCCCAAAAAACTTTTAGCATGACACCTGTTAATTGAAATTCATTCCAGGTGACTACCTCATGAAGCTGGTTGAGAGAATGCGCAAAGCTGTCATCAAGGCCAAGGGTTGCTACTTTTTAAGAATCTCAAATGGAAAATATATTTTGATTTGTTTAAAACTTTCTTTGGTTACTACATAATTACATACGTGTTATTTCATAGTTCTGATGTTTTCACTATTATTCTACAATGTAGAAAATAGTCAAAATAAAGACAAACCCTTGAATGAGTAGGTGTGTCCAAACTTTTGACTGGTACTGTATCTATAATCAATATTTACACACACATCTCTATCTCGCTTCTTTTTCCAGCTTACTCTGTTGCTGAAACTTGAGGACAAGTTGAACAGGCACTTAAGTTGTGATTTGTTACCAAGTAAGTATCCACACTTGCTTAGTCCATGCTAGGGTTGATTGGGGGGGGGGGGGGGGGGTGTACAGAGCTATATTTTGCATTCTGTATTGATATACTTAGGTATTTGGATTGATGTGGATTTGACGTTTCAAAAAACATACTCATGAGTTGCTTAAGAAGCTGAGATTGAAAGGTTTTTCAACAGGAACAGATGGTGCCTTTCTCTAAGCAGTAGGAAACAGATTATTCAGTCAACCTTTTTATCAGTACTTGATTATGGTGATATTATTGATCAAAGTGCAGCTGCTACTACTCTTAAACCTTTGGACGCCCTCTACCCATAGTGCCCTTGGTTTTGTTACAGGCGACAGTTTTGATACTGATCACTGTATCCTGTATCAGAAGGTGGCTGGAGATGGCTTAAAGAACCATAGATATTTACATTACTTCCTTTTTTGTTTACCCTACTTCAGAAAACCTCCGTCTTATCTAACTTTGCTGTTGACGTATAGACACCCGAGTTTCCTAACCTATTCCTAGGGTCACCACCCGAGCTAGGTAAATCTGCTTTCAGTTTTAATGCACCGTGTTGCTGGAACAAAGTTCTAAATTCATTTCGTCTTGATGTTCTTGTGCCATTCGGGCAATTTTAAAGTATTGATTGGGGATTTATTTGAGGACGAATGTAACTGTTCTGGGTGAGTTCTGAAGTTTTATTTGTGCTTACCGTGATTGTGTTTTTCTATTAGATCAGACACATTTGGAAAAGAGACCTAGTTCTTTGTCTTCCCTGTCAAAATAAAGGCTAAATAAAAATACACATCGAGAGAGATTGTACTCTACCTTAAATGTATTTATTTTATTTTATTGAACCGGTCGAAAGAGAGAATAACTGTTGGGAAAGATGGAGGTTGTCTCAAAGGGCAGTAAGCTGCATTCAAACCGACACTGTAGATGTGTGTGCCGGAGGGTGCAGCATTCTCGCTATACCAACCAGGTCACAGGGTTGTTGACCTGTGTGTTTTGTGTACAGATGAGAACGTGCAGGAGCTGGCCGTGGAGCTCGTTCAGCTGGGATTCATCAGCGAGGTAAGACAAGGCGTCACGACCCCCGTGTCCTCACAGCATGCCTGCAGCCCCATGCTCAAAACACTCCAGCAGGATTAGGAGGGCTGAAGATGAGGCATTCTGACAGTTTGCTCTTTTCTCTTGTCCAGGGCGACCAGCCACGACTCGCTTCGGTTCTGGAAGAGGCCTTCTCCAAGTTCTACAGCCGGAACGGCTTCTTGAATCCGGTCACTGTCTCCTCATAGCAGAGGAGCCCCCCCCCCCCCCTCTCATCCTCATCCTCTCCCACAGGACTTCGCTATCGCTCACAAAAAAAAATATTCTGGGAAAGCTTTGCAGGGACAGAGGAGGAAGCCCCCCCAACTAGGTGTTTTAGTCTTTTTGTACTTATGCTTCTATTGTATCTTTGGTCTAGACATATGCTTCTCTGTTTTAAAAGAAGAAAAAACTACTCGGTTGTCACTTTAGTCAGTATTATGAGCTATATTTTGAACGTTTTTAAAGAGTTTTCACGCAAAACTGGCCACATTTACAGTCTGTATGCGAGCGAAAATATATTCTGTCTCGCATACTGCGATGTACTTCTGCATGGTGCTGTGTGTGTGTGTGTGTGTGTGTGTGTGTGTGTGTGATTGGTCGATCCTCTTCTCTTCGTTCGTTTTCTCCCAGCAATAGAGGCGTCTTCCTTTTGATGCGTCAGAAGATGCGAGTGTCAGTCTTTTTTTTTTTCTTTTTCCCTACACTTTTTATTTTGTATTATCAGAATGATATGTAGCTGTTATGATGACACCTTTACCCACTTGACCTCAGGTGATGAGGTGGGAGAGATGATTGCAGTCCAAATGGGGGACGACGATTTTAATACGTTATTTATCAGTACGGTCTATTATCAACTTTCAGGACTAAGCCGGTTGGTTCTATTAGTGAATATTTAGTTTTGTGTCATTCATCTCCATTAGCTATTGCACATGCAGCAGATACTCTTCCTGGGTTCCACATACACACGTGTCAATTTGAACGTTGTCACTCGTCTGTTTGTTACAAATGTAAGATGTGTTGGTACGTTTTATCCAATTGTATGTTTTGGTGCCATTTCAGACACAGTGAAACAGTATTCATGTAAGGACCTCTGGTTTACACTATGACTATTGGCTTATCTCAATAGTCTACTCCCTAACAAATAAGTTGACTATATATTCACTCATAACATGTAGTGATTACATGCATGCCCTCTGTATACCTTTAAACTAAACTGTCCGCAAGATAACAGTTCATATCACTCCCTAATTGACAACACTACATTCCTATTCTATCAACCATTAAGGGGAGATATTGTTTTTTTTTTCTTTATAGAAACTAAAATGACATGCAGTATCAGTGTGGGAGTTACAGGACCCTGATCTGCGAGAAATCAGATTCAGCACAGAATACGCTAAGTCACAAAAGCACCCACTGTTCCTAGTATCTGTTGAGCGCCAACTTGCTGCTAGTTTGCACTAATGTACTGTTTTGGTTGTTTTAACTCTTCTTTCAAATACAATAGCTACTACTTACTAGGTATGGTTTAGACCAACAACGGAACGATTTGCATGTGTTAGGGGAGGGAGGGGTGTGGGTCTGGTAAGGGGTTGTTGAATGTTCCTGTTATGGTGGGTTGTAGGAATCTGTCTATCCATCGATGGGCAATAAAAATTGGACTTGATTAGAATGAGTCTGTATTAATTTACAGGATTTAGGTTATGGTGTACATGGGCTGGTAATGGTCTTGTATAGTGGATGTCATGCTGGACGTAATGGTGTGTCTCAGGGGTTGGAAACCCTGGTCCTGGAGGGCCGCAGATTTCTTTCTTGATTTAACCGAACTGGAAGATCAGGTGTGTTGAATATAGACCATCACTGAACTGATCAATTAGCTCAGTTGGTCAGGTGTGGTGCCTAGTTGGAACAAAATGTTAATGCACTTCAGGAACAGGGTGTCCTACCCCTGCTGTAACTGGCTCTGTAACACCTTTCTCTTGTTTTAATTCCATTTCCTGAAATAAACACAACACCTTGTTTGTCTCACATCTGCTTTCGGTTGACCTAGAATTTCTGTATTTTATGTAGTGTTTTCCTTTGAATGTACACTGGGGTCCAAAAGTTTGGAATATTACTCATTCAAGGGTTTTTCCTTTATTTGCACAATTTTTACATTGTAGAATCAAAGTGAAGACATCAAACCTACGATATAACACATATGGAATCATGTAGTAACCAAAAAAGTATATTTGAGATTCTTCAAATAGCCACCTTTGCCTTGATGAGAGCTTTGCACACTCTTGGCATTCTCTCAACCAGCTTCAACTGGATGCTTTTCCATTAGTCTTGAAGGAGTTCCCACATATGCTGAGCACTTGTTGGCTGCTTTTCCTTCACTGCGGTCCGACTCATCCCAAACCATCTAAATTTTGTTGAGGTTGGAACCAAAAATCTCAAATTTGGACTCCAGACCAAAGGACAAATATACACTGGTCTAATGTCCATTGCTTGTGTTTCTTGGGCCAAGCAAGTCTCTTCTTATTGGTGTCCTTTAGTAGTGGTTTCTTTGCAGCAATTCGACCATGAAGGCCTGATTCACACAGCCTCCTCTGAACAGTTGATGTTGAGATGTGTCTGTTACTTGAACTCTGTGAAGCATTTATTTGGGCTGTAATCTGAGGTGTCTGTTACTTGAACTCTGTGAAGCATTTATTTGGGCTGTAATCTGAGGCTGATAACTCTAATGAACTTATCCTTTGTAGCAGAGGTATTTCTGTGTCTTCCATTCCTGTGGCGGTCCTCGTGAAGCTGGTTGAGAGAATGCCATGAGTGTGCAAAGCTGTCATCAAGGCAAAGGGTAGCTACTTTGAAGAATGTCAAATATAACATATTTAGATTTGTTTAACACTTTTTTGGATACTACATGATTCCATATGTGTTATGTCATAGTTTTCATGTCTTCACTTTTATTCTACAATGTAAAAAATAGTGCAAAGAAAGAAAAACCCTTGAATTAGTAATATTCCAAACTTTTGGCCCCCAGTGTATGTCTGCTGAAGAATGGATAAACGGATGACTTGCACACAGGGTTAGGGTTAATTAAGTCAGTTAACTGACATTTGTTTCATAGAATTTGGTATTGGAATTTCAGTTTACTTATAGAATTTTAAATGAAATTAACCCCAACCCTGCTCTACATACCTATCGTATTACTAGGTGCATGCAGAAAAACTGTATGCTCAATGGAAAGAAACTCCAGCAAACTGGTGACGCTCCATTGATGAAATGGATCTTATAACCAACGTTTTGGTCTCAATAGACCCTCATTCAGGTTTTTCTGCAAAGCTAATTTCATGCTTAGGAAAAACTTAAGTTCAGTGGTAGCTGGTTACATTTTTTTAATCAACTTTCATCAGAAATTTAGGAAGAATAACTGGAGCCCTTGAACTATAATATGTACAGTTGAAGTCGGAAGTTTACATACCCTTAGGTTGAAGTCATTAAAACTAATATTTCAACCACTCCACAGATTTCATGTTAACGAACTATAGTTTTGGCTAGTTGGTTAGGACATCTACTTTGTGCATGACACAAGTAATTGTTTACAGACAGATTATTTCACTTATAATTCACTATATCACAGTTCCAGTGGGTCAGAAGTTTGTATACACTAAATGACGGTGCCTTTAAACAGCTTGGAAAATTCCAGAAAATGATGTCATGGCTTTAGAAGCTTCTGATAGGCTAATTTACATCATTTGAGTCAATTGAAGGTGTATCTGTGGATGTATTTCAAGGCCTACCTTCAAACTCATTGCCTCTTGCTTGACATCATGGGAAAATCTAAAGAAATCCGCAAAGACCCAGAAAAGAATTTGTAGACCACAAGTCTGGCTCATCCTTGGGAGCAATTTCCAAATGCCTGAAGGTACCATGTTCATCTTCACAAACAATAGTACGCAAGTATAAACACCATGGGACCACGCAGCCATCATACCGCTAAGGAAGGAGACGCGTTCTGTCACGTAGAGATGAACGTACTTTGGTGTGAAAAGTGCAAATCAATCCCAGAATAGGACCTTGTGAAGATGCTGGAGGCAACAGGTACAAAAGCATATATTGACATAACCTAAAAGACTGCTCACAAAGGAAGAAGCCACTGCGCCAAAACCGCCATTAAAAACTGCACATGGGGACAAAGATCGTACTTTATGGAGAAATGTCCTCTGGTCTGATGAAACAAAATAGAACTGTTTGGCCATAATGACCATCGTTATGTTTGGAGGAAAAAGGGGGAGGCTTGCAAGCCGAAGAACTCCATCCCAACCGTGAAGCACGGGGGTGGCAGCATCATGTTTTGGGGGTACTTTGCTGCAGGAGGGACTGGTGCACTTCTCAAAATAGATGGCATCATGAGGAAGGAAAATTGTATGGATATATTGAAGCAACATCTCAAGACATCGGTCAGGAAGTTAAAGCTTGGTCGCAAATGGGTCTTCCAAATGGACAATGAACCCCAAGTTGTGGCAAAATGGCTTAAGGACAACAAAGTCAAGGTATTGCAGTGGCCTCACAAAGCCCTGACCTCAATCCTATAGAAAATGTGTGGGCAGAACTGAAAAAGCATGTCCGAGCAAGAAGGCCTACAAACCTGACTCAGTTACACCAGTTCTGTCAGGAGGAATGCCAAAATTCACCCAACGTATTGTGGGAAGCTTGTGGAAGGCTACCCAAAACGTTTGACCCAAGTTAAACAATTTAAAGGCAATGCTACCAAATACTAATTGAGTGTATGCAAACTTCTGACCCACAGGGAATGTGATGAAAAAAATAAAAGCTGAAATAAATCATTCTCTCTACTATTATTCTGACATTTCACTTAAAATAAAGTGGTGATCCTAACTGACCTAAAACCGGGAATGTTTACTAGGATTAAATGTCAGGAATTGTGGAAATCTGAGTTTAAATGTATTTGGCTAAGATGTATGTAAACCTCCGACTTCAGCTGTATGTACTGCACAATGTTTAGTCGCAAATGACATTGTGCCCAAAGAAATGGTCCTGTATTACACACACCAGTGTCATGCTGACAAAAACACAGATTTACAAAATTAAAGCAGTAAACTTCCATGTGAAAAGTACATCAAGCCTAAAACATATTATTTTGAGAGAAAACTGTAAACATTACATCTAACAAAAAGAGGTCAGAGGGGGGGGGGTAAGATCAACGTCAATAGTATTAATACATTTGAAAAAAACTATTTGGGGTGTGTTTTCAAATTCTTTACATTTTGTGTGTGTGTCTGTATGTTTGTGTGTAAAAAAAGACTAATAAAACATTACATGTCACTTCAATTCAAACACATTACTGTCTCACATTAAATAGTGTTTTACCTTCTATTTTGAAAGTAATGTGTATAGGCACGTTCAATGTACGGGTAATTTTGCACATCGCTGCACAATTTTTGGTCCACAAAAGTCCATGTTATGCCACTGTTATTCACAACGCTGCCAAACTTAAAGACAATATCAATTTTCCGATTACTTAACATGACTGATAAATGGTACAGTGGTTTCAACCACATCTGGGTTCAAATACTTTTGGAAATCTGTGAAATACTTTTGCGTTTGCTTTAGTCTGTCTGGAAGAGTTCAAACCCAGATGGTCTGGGTTTGAACTCTTGCAACTAAGCTATTGGTTCCATTGTCCCAGACAATCTCAAGAAAACATTTGAGATTATTTCAAATAGTATTTGAACCCAGGACTGGTATGACCTGATCATCCTTTGTAGAAGTGACACTGTCCAAAGGACCCAAAGGTTGATAATCAAGGCCAGGGGTTTGGCCACTGGCAATCCATGCATTGAATAAACGTCGCCCGTCAATATAAGGCAAATGAATAGGAGAGAGAAACTGAAAACAACGACATAAAGTACAAAGAGTTGCTAAGAGGAAACTCAGACAGCCCAATCTCTTCCAACCTAACCACATTACACAGTTCATTGTGCCATGAGTCTGAATTGAAAAGCCAATAGTGTCCTAACGGACGAGCACCTATGAAATGTCATATTTAATGTAGCCAAGGGAGCTCGACGTTACATTAACACATCACCGTCGGCATCAGTAATCTCACAAGTCCTCTGAACTCAAATACTTCTTCAGAGGAAAGACGGAGAAATATTCGCCTCGTGAATTAAGCACCTGCGAAGCAGCCAAAGGCATTTTGTTTTTCACCTCGCCAATGATTTATGGAGGATTACTGAGAAGGTAATCATCTCAGACAGTTTATGTTTTGTGAGAATTACTGTATACAAATCCTTGAGACTGAGAATGTCGTTGAGCACTGTGACATCGTCGCCACATCCAGAAAGTCTCTTGGGTGCTCTCTGTCTCTAGGAGAGAGACGTGTTACAAGTGACCGCACAGACAGAGCCCTGCTCAAGACAAGGCTTAAGATGGTCTACCGCATGTTTTCAACAGGCCGTGATAGATTCTTATTTCTTAAGACACTGGTACATCAGCGCCCGTGGGTTGAGCACATAGCGCTCTGAGTTGAGGAACTTGGTGAGGTACTGCGGTACGGCGGGCCGTGGCGTCATGAAGGACATGCCAGGACTGACGGCCATGACCTCGGCGATCTTCCGTTTCATCTCGCCAATCTCCTTATCCTGCTTGAGTACTTTTCCTGTGGGACAGAGGTACAGTAGAGGCACGATAAGCGACGGAGGAGTCATAGATACAAATAAAATCATAATAATGATTTATGAAGTCACAATTACTGTAGCTAAACTCCTTACAGTGTCGAATTCTCACATAATAATCGAGCATATAGTATAACTGGAACATTCAAGCAAATCTTCCATTAAAATCAATGCATGATTCAAGCTACAAGCGCATTTGGCTAAATCAATGCTATATAGAGCTATAACATAATTCTACAGAGCTATAACATAATTCTATTGAGCTATGACATAATTCTATAGAGCTATGACATAATTCTATAGAGCTGTGACATTATTCTATAGAGCTATGACAATTCTTGAAAGCTAAAACATAATTCTAGAGCTATAACATAATTCTAGAGCTATAACATAATTCTATAGCGCTATGACATAATTCTTGAAAGCTAAAACATAATTCTAGAGCTATGACATAATTCTATAGAGCTATGACATTATTCTATAGAGCTATGACATCATTCTTGAAAGCTAAAACATAATTCTAGAGCTATAACATAATTCTAGAGCTATGACATAATTATATAAAGCTATAACATAATTATATAGAGCTATGACATAATTATATAAAGCTATAACATAATTCTATAGAGCTATGACATAATTCTAGAGCTATGACAGAATTCTACAGAGCTATAACATAATTCTATAGAGCTATGACATAATTCTAGAGCTATGACAGAATTCTACAGAGCTATAACATAATTCTATAGAGCTATGACATAATTATATAAAGCTATAACATAATTCTATAGCGCTATGACATAATTCTTGAAAGCTAAAACATAATTCTAGAGCTATGACATAATTCTATAGAGCTATGACATTATTCTATAGAGCTATGACATCATTCTTGAAAGCTAAAACATAATTCTAGAGCTATAACATAATTCTAGAGCTATGACATAATTATATAAAGCTATAACATAATTATATAGAGCTATAACATAATTCTAGAACTATGACATAATTCTAGAAAGCTATAACATAATTCTAGAGTTATAATATATTTCTATAGATCTTTAACATAATTCTATAGAGCTATAAAATAATTCTATAGAGCTATAACATAATTCTAGAAAGCTATAACATAATTCTATAGAGCTATGACATAATTCTAGAGCTATGACAGAATTCTACAGAGCTATAACATAATTCTATAGAGCTATGACATAATTCTAGAGCTATGACAGAATTCTACAGAGCTATAACATAATTCTATAGAGCTGTGACATAATTCTAGAAAGCTGTGACATAATTCTAGAAAGCTATGACATAATTCTAGAAAGCTATAACATAATCCTAGAAAGCTATAACATAATCCTCGAGTTATAACATAATTCTATAAAGCAATAACATAATTCTAGAAAGCTATAACATAATTCGAGAGCTAAAACATAATTCTAGAGCTAAAACATAATTCTAGAGCTATAACATAATTCTAGAGCTATGACATAATTCTAGAAAGCTATAACATAATTCTAGAGCTATAACATAATTCTAGAGCTATAACATAATTCTAGAGCTAAAACATAATTCTAGAGCTATAACATAATTCTAGAGCAATAACATAATTCTAGAAAGCTATAACATAATTTGAGAGCTAAAACATAATTCTAGAGCTATGACATAATTCTAGAGCTATGACATAATTCTAGAAAGCTATAACATAATTCTAGAGCTAAAACATAATCCTAGAGCTATAATATAATTCTAGAGCTATGACATAATTCTAGAAAGCTATAACATAATTCTATAGAGCTATGAAATAATTCTAGAGCTATGACAGATTTCTACAGAGCTTTAAAATAATTCTATAGAGCTATAACATAATTCTAGAAAGCTATAACATAATTCTAAAGAGCTATGACATAATTATAGAAAGCTATAAGATAATTCTAATGAGCTATGACATAATTCTACAGAGCTTTAAAATAATTCTATAGAGCTATAACATAATTCTAGAGCTAAAACATAATTCTAGAGCTATAACATAATTCTAGAGCTATAACATAATTCTAGAAAGCTATAACATAATTCTAGAGTTATAATATAATTCTATAGAGCTTTAACATAATTCTATAGAGCTATACCATGATTCTAGAAAGCTATAACATAATTATATAGAGCTATAACATAATTCTAGAGAGCTATGACATAATTCTACGGCGTTATAAAATAATTATAGAAAGCTATAACATCATTCTAGAGTAATGACAGAATTCTACAGAGCTATAAATTATTCTATAGAGCTATAACATAATTCTAGAAAGCTATGACAGAATTCTAGAAAGCTATGACATAATCCTAGAGCTATAACATAATTCTAGAAAGCTATAACATAAATGGGGAGGGGGACCTTGTGCTATCTCCAGCTGCCTGCGGGCGTCTCCCAGGGCTGAGAATAGGTCCAGTTTGATGCGCGTCTCGGCGCTCAGGTTGTACTCCAGATGCTGAGCCTTGTCTTGCAGGGCAGACAGGGCGGAGAGCAGCACATCCTGCTCCTCCTGTTCCACATAACGATACTTCCCCAGGGCCTGGGTTGGGATCAGGGAGAGAGACACTCGCAATAGCCCCAGGGCTACATAGAAGCAGACTGGCTGGCATCCAAATGGATTTTGCTACGTTTTACTGTTGTAATGTGAAACGATGGTGAAACGTAGCGAATTTCAGTTTGGATGCCAGGCTAACACAGGAGCATGGACTAACTGGGCAGTGTTCAGTAGGCACGAAACAGGAGAAAATGGTTTGTAACTGGGTAATTCTGCCTGGAGTTGTCCAATAAGAAACGATTGGTTTCGTTTTCCGTTTCAAAAAGGTTTTAAGCCGTGTGTCCTACTGAACATGACCCTGGTCGTCCAGCAGTCATTCTGAAGCACTCTGTGCTTTCAAGAGGATGTGCTTTGGTTCCCCAAACTTGTAGAATACATTATTATTAGTTTTTTACTACTTTTTGTGTGCTGAAGAATTGCAACGCCCTCATTAGAAACCCAATTTCCCCAGTTAGGGAACCAATGCAACACATGACGACAATATTAATTTCCAACATTGATGGTGGCCAGCCATTCAAAAAACAATGTGAGGTGAATATTTTTTTAAACGCTCTAGGGACATGATTCTTTGTTTTTTGGTAAAATAGTTGTTGTTTTTATATTCACAAGTTTAGTGGAGGGAGTAACAGTTGTATTGCTAAATAACTAACTAGTAACCTGTGAAGAATTCACTTTAGATGTACAATGTTTTATGAAAGACTTGGCTTCTGCCTCTGCAATGTCTGCATGCTTCATGGAGTATATGTCACCACAAGAAAACAATAATCACAAACCACAAGATATAAATATATGTGAGTACAGTTAGCATACAGTATCGATGAATGCAAAGCCAAGTGCCCACGTTGGAGTACGTTGAGTTCAGGCCAACACAAAAAAAACGGATGATCCTTAAGTCCTCAAAGCACTGGCCCAAACACCATTTCCTGCTACTCAAATCCACAAACACAAATAATGACACAGATAGTCACACGCAACAGGTCACAAGTCTACAAAACGGCATATCCAAAAACACAAGACAACAGAGTATCACTTCAACAACGAGCAAGACGTGAAAACTCACAAACTCGACACGTACATTTGTACGGAAGCCACTCGTGAAAGAATAGTATTTTTTTGTTTTCGTTTTTACCTCCACTTCATTCACTAGAGCTATTACACACCCCTCTTTCCCTTGACTCTCCAGCTGTAGTTGTTTGTACTCAGTCTCAAGATCTTTTTCTTTTTTCCTTAACATTAGGGTCACAGAGTGTTCCTGCCTAGTGTGAGGGAAGATAGAGAGAGTAGTACATGCTTTGTTTCAGGTGGTCAGACAGGTGCTGCTTATTTGTGGGGTTGGGGAGGTGGGGTAGTCCAAACACAAAGGAACATGACATCATCGACGGCAAACGATTTTGGGATTTTTTTGGGGAGGCATTTAAAAAAAAAAATAATTATTCTGTATTATACTTCACTAATTATTATGCTTTTTAAAACTATGATTGTTGTTACAGGCTGCAATGAAAAGATAGTTAATAGTACAGAAAATAAAAGAAAGAAAGCAAGTGTTTGGTGAAATTAGGCATGATCTGGAGCAGGGGTTCTCAGGGGTCGGCGGAGGTACTGCAGGGCGTCCGTGGTCAGATCGCAAAATATTTGTATTTTTAAAAAATATATATTTTTATGAATATTACTAACAACAGATTACATTAATTTTGTCCAAGGGATCCGAATAACTTTAGAGGGTGCAATACAATACAATGCAATATTATTAGTCTACCATTTATGTTCTTAACCCTGGGCAACATGGGCCTGGGATGCTCACAGGGTTATTGGTATCCACAGTACTCCACCAATTTCAACTCAATACTTTTGAATACTATTGAATACTTCTCAAAACACAAATGCACTGCAGTTTTCAGCTTGAAAACGGCAAGGATTTCTCTCCGATGCCAAACTGTACCTTCCCAAGGCCCGAAACTTGGTTCGTCCGGCCATACACTACCGAAATCATAGTAAAACTCTTTGTATGCTATTTTCTTATTTTATTTCACTCGAGTTGTGTTCTGATTATGAGGGTCCCTGGTGAATTTTCACTGACCCCAAAAAGTTTTAGAACCCCTGATCCGGAACATAAGACCCATACACTGCCTTCAGAAAGTATTCACACCCATTGACTTTTTTCACATTTTGTTGTGCAACAGCCTGAATTTAAAATTGATTAAATTGAGATGTAATTTTTACAAATTAATTCAAAACGAAAAGCTGAAATGTCTTTACTCAATAAGTATTCAACCCCTTTGTTATGGCAAGCCTAAATAAGTTCAGGAGTAAAAATGTGCTTAACAGGTCACATAATAAGTTGCATGGATTCACTCTGTGTGCAATAATAGTGTTTAACATGATTTTTGAATGACTACCTCATCTCTATACTCACACAAATGCAATTATCTGTAAAGTCCCTCAGTCGAGCAGTGAATTTCAAATACAGATTCAACCACAAAGACCAGGGAGGTTTTCAAATGCCTAGCAAAGGACACCTATTGGTAGATCGGTAAAAATAAAAAAGCAGACATTGAATATCCCTTTGAGCATGGTGAAGTTATTAATTACTCTTTGGATGGTGTATCAATACACCCAGTCACTACAAATATACAGACGTCCTTCCTAACTCAGTTGCCGGAGAGGAAGGAAACCGCTCAGGGATTTCACCATGAGGCCAATGGTGACTATAAAACAGTTAGAGAGTTTAATGGCTGTGATAGGAGAAAACAGAGGATGGATCAACAACATTGTAGTTACTCCACAATACTAACCTAAATGACAGACTGAAAAGAAGGAAGCCTGTACAGAATAAAAATATTCCAAAACATGCATCTTGTTTGCAACAAAGCACTAAAGTAATACCGCAAAAAATGTGGGAAAGAAATTCACTTTTTGTCCTGAATACAATGTGTTATGTTCAGGGCAAATCCAATACAACACATTACTGAGTACCACTCTCCCTATTTTCAAGTATAGTGGTGGCTGCAGCATGTTATCTGTATGCTTGTAATCCTTAAGGACTGGGGAGTTTTTCAGGATAAAAAAGAAACGGAATAGAGCAAATTCCACTGCCATTTCCTAAAGGAAAACCTGGTTCAGTCCAATAGGTGTACTTTCCAACAGACACTGGGAGATGAATTCACCTTTCAGCAGGACAATAACCTAAAACACCAAACAGGCCAAATATACACTGGAGTTGCTTACCAAGAAGACAGTGAATGTTCCTGAGTGGCCGAGTTACAGTTTTGACTTAAATCTACTTGAAAACCTATGGCCTGAAAATGGTTGTCAAGCAATGATCAACAACCAATTTGACAGATCTTGAAGAATTTGTTTAATAATAATGGGCAAATGTCTCTCCCTCAATAGTGTGCAGCAAATTCTACTTGATGAAAAGCCGAACTGAGTATGACATCCTGGCATTTAAAGCATACACATTCTTTTCAGGTGTGGAAAGCTCTTAGAGACTTATCCAGAAAGACTGCCAAAGGTGCTTCTACAAAGTATTGACATTTACAAAACATTCTAAAAACATGTTTTCACTTTGTCATTATGGGGTACTGTGTGTAGATGGGTGAGAAAAACATATATTTAATCCATTTTGAATTCAGGCTGTAACACAACAAAATGTAGAATAAGTCAAGGGGTATGAATACTTTCTGAAGGCACTGTATATAGTGTGCATTACTTTTGACCAAAGTCCTATGGGCCCTGGTCAAAAATAGTGAACTACATAGGGAATAGGGTGCCATTTGGTATGCAGCCTCAGTAGCATCTGAGGGTGAAGGTTGTTGCGTTACATACAAGTCATACATTTATATGCATTTGAATACAAAATAATGACGGAAGGTGAGAGAGAGAATACCATACCTGTTTGGTAGACTACTACGAGCTAAGATGGCCGCCTCCTCTAGTTTGTGAGCCTGGAGTTCGGCCAGCTGTTTCTCTATGGAGAGCCTGGCCTCTGTCTCTGCTCTGGTCTTCTTCTCTAGCACGGCGCTGATCTGCTTGTCTTTCTGCTTGGTCTTGGTCAGAGACAAGATCCTGAAGCACAATCAAACCACAATGTTTTAGACCAGGGATGGGCAATGCGAATGTGTGTGTATGTGAATCAATGTATTCCATTCCCAGTAAATTGTTTAGAAGGTTCAAAACGTGAAAAAGGTTTCGGTAGCACTTAATGTGATTCTCCGAACATTTTTGCATAATTTCAGCCAGTAGTTTTGAAAGTAGTGCTCACCAGCAAAAACGGGTCCCTGAAAATGTTGCACAATTGGGTACTTCGTCATTCATTTCATATAATATGTTCCGGCCTGGTTTTTGTGGGGCAACTCGTATGAAACGTTTCTAATTAAAATGTGTAAGCGGGCGGCAGGTAACCTAGTGGTTAGAGTGTTGGGCCAGTAACCGAAAGGTTGCTGGTTCGAATACTCGAGCCGACAAGGTGAAAAACCATCATTGTAAATAAGAATTTGTTCTTAACTGACTTGCCTAGTTAAATAAAGGTTAAATACATTTTTTTTTTTTAAGTGTTTAAAATACCAAACTGCATCCCTAACATTGTTAGTTATTTCATTTCAGTATAATCATATTCTTGCATCAATATACTCCACCACATGGCTTACTTGTGCTAACCTGGCTTGAGTAAAACACTCAGTGAAATAGAACCGTGGGTGGTGGGGACATGACATAACATTTCAAACAAAGTGTGTCAGTGCATATGATATTTATAAATAGTAAATGTTTTATTGTCAAATCCACCAGATAGGTGCAGTGAAATGTGTTGTTTTACAGGGTCAGCCATAGTAGTACGGCACCCCTGGAGCAAATTAGTGTTAAGTGCCTTGCTCAAGGGCACATCTACAGATGTTTCACCTTGTCGGCTCGGTTATGGTCTAACAGCTAGGCTACCTGCCTAGTAACCAGCAGGGGGAGCCAAAAGCAGTGTATGGCAGACAGACAGGGCACTAGGGCCACGATGCGAGGCAAAACAAATTTGACCGCAAAATTCTATGTTATCACTCACTTGCTCTGGAGCTGCTCGTTGTTCTGCCTGAGCAGAGACACCTCAGGCCTCAGGCTGTGCTCGCTGGTGGTCAGGATGCCGACGTGGCTGCGCAGCTCCTGCTCACCCTGTCTGCTGGCCTGCAGCTCACCCTTCAGCCTCCTCATCTCCTGCTCCAGCCTGGGAAATGGGGGAGAGGGGGAGATAGAAGGGGGTGGGGAGACAGATAGAGGAGAGAGGGGAAAAGAGATAGAGGGGTGAGAGAGAGGTGGAGAGAGAGGTAGAGAGAGAGGGAGGTAGAGGGAGGTAGAGTGAGAGGGAGGTAGGGGGAGAGAGAGGGAGGGGGAGAGAGAGGGAGGGGGAGAGAGAGGGAGGGGGATAGAGAGGGAGACAGAGGGAGGTAGAGAGAGAGGAAGGGGGAGAGAGAGGGAGGTAGAGAGAGAGAGGTAGAGAGATTAAGAAGTGATAAAGAGGGTTGATGATGTAACACTCGTACTCTCATGCGCATCTCTCTGTATGTCTCCAGAGCCAATGAAACCTAACTGAACGGCGGAGGAGTGTCCCTACTTAGTGATCTGGTCAGCGTGAGGATTTGGCGCGGCGGGGCCCTTGTCTGCGGCGTGCCGATTAGGGCTGAACGTTTTGGAGCCATTCTTCTGCTTCCTTTCAGCCCTGCCAGTGGGAGGAGGCGAAGGGATGTTAGCGGCGCCGGGGGACGTCCTGCGTGCTTTAGGGGAGGAGGATGAGCCTTTGGAGGCCCGGGGGACTTTGCCGCCTTGCTCCTCCTGAGGTAGATTTTCGGTGGTGGCCGAGGACTCCATCGACCCTCCTCCTGTCACACTGTCGGTGGGGGGGTCTCTGGGTTTGGAGGACGGGGGCGGCTGGGGGTTTGAGTCTCCCAGTGTTGTGTCCTCCACACCCCTCTCGGTACCTCCCTGCTCCCCTCCGCTGTGGATCTGGAGGCAGTCCATGGTGAGTCTCTCATCAGAAGCCACAGCACCGCTCTGACACTGGTACTGACTGGACTCAGGTTTGGGCCTCCACTTTGAGTCTGTAGGGGGAAAAGGGTTATATTTCAAAAACAATATCTAGCTAGAGAGTATTGGACTCACAGTGAGATTTAAAATGTTTCTGCTTCCTACACACACTTGGCCATTAAAATGGAGCATTAACTAATAATGTCATCCTTTGGCACTAAAGTGCATCCGGAAAGTATTCAGACCCCTTTCCACATTTTGTTACGTTACAGCCTTATTCTAAAATGGATTAAATAGTTTTTTTCCTCAATTATTTAAACACAATAATCCATAACGATAAAGTGAAAACAGGTTTCTAGAAATGTTTGCAAATGTATTAAAATTAGAAAACAGAAATACATTATTTACATGAGTATTCAGACCCTTTGCTCTGAGACTGGAACTTGAGCTCAGGTGCATCCTGTTTCCATTGATCATCCTTGAGATGTTTCTTCAACTTGATTGGAGTCCACCTGTGGTAAATTCAATTGATTGGACATCATTTGGGGCTCCCAAGTGGCGCAGTGGTCTAAGACACTGCATCTCAGTGCGAGCGGCAACCAGACAACCTGGTTCAAATCCAGACTGTATCGCAACCGGCTGTAATTGGGAGTCCTATAGGCCCCGTGTCGTCTGTGTTTGGAGGCCGTCATTGTAAATAAGAATTTGTTTTTAACTGACTTGCCTAGTTAAATAAAGGTTACATTAAAAAAAAAAACTATTTGGAAGGAACACCTGTCTATATAAGGTCTATCCTGTCTATATAAGGTCTATCCTGTCTATATAAGGTCTATCCTGCCTATATAAGGTCCCACAGTTAGTGCAGGAATTGTCCGTAGAGCTCTGAGACAGGATTGTGTCGAGGCACAGATCTGGGGAAGGGTACCAAAACATTTCTGCAGCATTGAAGGTCCCTAATAACACAGTGGCCTCCATCATTCTTAAATGGAAGAAGTTTGGAACCACCAAGACTCTTCCTAGAGCTGGCCGCCCGGCCAAACTGAGCAATCGGGGGAAAAGGTCCTTGATCGGGGAGGTCACTGACAGAGCTCCAGAGATCCTCTGTGGAGATGGGAAAACCTTCCAGAACGACAACCATCTCTGCAGCACTCCACCAATCAGGCCTTTATAGTAGAGTGGCCAGACGGATGCCACTCCTCAGTAAAAGGCACATGAAGGCCCGCATGGACCTAAAGACTCTCAGACCATGAGAAACAAGATTCTCAAAGAGAGATCCTTGAAGAAACCGGCTACAGAGTGCTCACCGCTCAGGACTTCAGACTGGGGCGAAGGTTCACCTTCCAACAGGACAACGACCCTAAGCACACAGCCAAGACAACGCTGGAGTGGCTTCGGGAATGTCCTTGAGTGGCCCAGCCAGAGCCCGGACTTGAACCCGATCGGACATCTCTTGCAGAGAAGAATGGGAGAAACTCTCCAAATACAGGTGTGCCAAGCTTGTAGCGTAATACCCAAGAAGACTCAAGGCTGTAATCGCTGCCAAAGGTGCTTCAACAAAGTACTGAGTAAAGGGTCTGAATTCTTATGTAACTGTGGTATTTCAGTTTTTTTTTATACATTTGCAACAAGTTCTAAAAACCTGTTTTTGCTTTGTCATTGTGGGGTATTGTGTGTAGATTGATGAGAAGAAAAATCTGTTTCATAAATTTCATAAAAAGTCAAGCGGTCTGAATACTTTCCGAATGCACTGTATGTGTGTCCCAATTGGCACCATTTTCTCTATGTACTGCACTACCATCTAAAGGGTTTAACCTGAAACCAACTGCCTTCCCCAACAAAGTAGTACTACCATTGGGGAATCATCTCATAACAGTGTAAAACAGTGCAGAAGTGAATGAGTAGTAGGCCGTCTGTACTTACTGACGTTGCCCCTGTACTTACTGGCGTTGCCGTCTGTGATGTTCTTGGGGTAAAGCTGCAGGCCCGGAGGTAGGGACTGTTCCAGGAGGTGCATGTGGAAGCTGTTCTCGCTCTGCACAGCTTTCTGCGTCCGCAGCTTGAAGATGCTGGTGAAGTAGCAGGTGGCGTCGAACCCCAGACAGGCAACAGGGTAGCCAATGCTGGGGGGCGGGGGTGGGGGGGGGGGATGCAGAGAGAGAAAATACATGTAAAATAATGGCCTACAATATTGTGTATCATGACAAAACACGTGCATGAGCAGAGTACGCCACTTGTGATTCATTGTGATTCAAGATGTTAGCTTAAACCCACTCAATTCAAGCGGTTGTGAAAATCCTTGGCGTTTAGAAAAGCTCTACAGCATATACACTGGGTTTGATTGGAAGATTCTGCTCAAGGGCGAATATTCGGTGACAAGTGCTTTGTGCTCATTCGACCTACCAGTGTGCGGCGAGGAGATGAGACAGGTTGGCGTGGGAGTTGTTCAGATCTTTGAGCCTCAGCGAAGCATCCGTGTACACCAGCAGCACCCACAGAGACACCCACAGGGACACCGTCGACATACAGATGCCTTTCTCTGAGAAGAAGAAATCAATGATTGTAAAAAAAAACATCACAACTTACCAAGATAAAATACTAAGCTTATGTTAGTGTGGTATTGCTAGTATATCTATCACCAGTACTGTGCTTCTACAAACTAAACCAATAAGTCTATCAGGTGACTGCATAATACGCTTCCATTCCTCTGTAACTGGTCGAAGCAAACCAATCTTGGTAACAGGTTGAAACTTTCAATTACGTCAATTTTCATCATTTATATTATAAATGGCAGATTTCTAAATTTCGAAAATGTACGTAATTGAAGGTTTCACCTGTTACCGGAATGGTTTGTTTAAACATTTTACAGAAACGTGTGATTTGTTAGACAACAACTAAATAACATTCCACATTATCTTTATCTAAAGCATTCCACAGCTATGCAATACAATATATATGTTTTACGTGTAAAACAGGCTTGATATACTTACCTGTGTGCCAAATGTAATTGTATAAAACATAGGTGCTGGCTGCGAAGAACAACCAGTGGAGGGGAACAAAAATGAAACAAAAGATGTCCAGGGTGAACGCTGCACACACAAACACCACACAAAACACCTGTAACAGAAAGTGTATCACGTTGGTGCTGTGTTGGACAGCTACATTTAAATCTGTTTACTTGGGAGTCGAACAAAAAGACAATGGTTGTGGTATATAACAGGTTTACAACATTTACAGTGGGGAGAACAAGTATTTGATACACTGCCGATTTTGCAGGTTTTCCCACTTACAAAGCATGTAGAAGTCTGTATTATCATAGGTACTCTTCAACTGTGAGTGACGGAATCTAAAACAAAAATCCAGAAAATCACATTGTATGATTTTTAAGTAATTAATTTGCATGTTATTGCATGACATAAGTATTTGATACTTCAGAAAAGCAGAACTTAATATTTGGTACAGAAACATTTGTTTGCAATTACAGAGATCATACGTTTCCTGTAGTTCTTGACCAGGTTTGCACACACTGCAGCAGGGATTTTGGCCCACTCCTCCATACAGACCTTCTCCAGATCCTTCAGATTTCGGGGCTGTCGCTGGGCAATACGGACTTTCAGCTCCCTCCAAAGATTTTCTATTGGGTTCAGGTCTGGAGACAGGCTAGGCCACTCCAGGACCTTGAGATGCTTCTTACGGAGCCACTCCTTAGTTGCCTTGGCTGTGTGTTTCGGGTCGTTGTCATGCTGGAAGACCCAGCCACGACCCATCTTCAATGCTCTTACTGAGGGAAGGAGGTTGTTGGCCAAGATGTCGCGATACATGGCCCCATCCATCCTCCCCTCAATACAGTGCAGTCGTCCTGTCCCCTTTGCAGAAAAGCATCCCCAAAGAATGATGTTTCCACCTCCATGCTTCACGGTTGGGATGGTGTTCTTGGGGTTGTACTCATCCTTCTTCTTCCTCCAAACACGGCGAGTGGAGTTTAGACCAAAAAGCTCTATTTTTGTCTCATCAGACCACATGACCGTCTCCCATTCCTCCTCTGGATCATCCAGATGGTCATTGGCAAACTTCAGACGGGCCTGGACATGCGCTGGCTTGAGCAGGGGGACCTTGCGTGCGCTGCAGGATTTTAATCCATGACGGCGTAGTGTGTTACTAATGGTTTTCTTTGAGACTGTGGTCCCAGCTCTCTTCAGGTCATTGACCAGATCCTGCCGTGTAGTTCTGGGCTGATCCCTCACCTTCCTCATGATAATTGATGCCCCACGAGGTGAGATCTTGCATGGTGCCCCAGACCGAGGGAGATTGACCGTCATCTTGAACTTCTTCCATTTTCTAATAATTGCGCCAACTGTTGTTGCCTTCTCACCAAGCTGCTTGCCTATTGTCCTGTAGCCCATCCCAGCAGGTCTACAATTTTATCCCTGATGTCCTTACACAGCTCTCTGGTCTTGGCCATTTTGGAGAGGTTGGAGTCTGTTTGATTGAGTGTGTGGACAGGTGTCTTTTATACAGGTAACGAGTTCAAACAGGTGCAGTTAATACAGGTAATGAGTGGAGAACAGGAGGGCTTCTTAAAGAAAAACTAACAGGTCTGTGAGAGCCGGAATTCTTACTGGTTGGTAGGTGATCAAATACTTATGTCATGTTTTAGATTCCGTCTCTCACAGTTGAAGTGTACCTATGATAAAAATTACAGACCTCTACATGCTTTGTAAGTAGGAAAACCTGCAAAATCGGCAGTGTATCAAATACATGTTCTCCCCACTGTATATAACAGGTTGCAAGGCCTAAAACTATTTTCAACAATATCTTGATCTCAATACTTTACTGTTATTGACTTACGTCTAGAAGACCATTAAAGGGTAGGCCTGCATCCCAAATGGCACCCTATTCCCTGTAATATAGGGCACAACTTTTGACCAGAGCCCTATCGTCAAAAGTAGGGTTCTGGTCAAAGGTAGTGCACTATATTATAGGGAATAGGTTGCCATTTGGGACACATACTAACTGATAAAGTCCTCACCAGCCCATGGCAGTGGAAAGTGTTACAGGCGCTCCTGAAGAATAGCCAACAGGGCCACAGGTATTCCAATCGAAATTCCAGTATGAAATCTGCCAGGAGCACCAGAGTCCACACGATCATAAACTTCAGAAAGGTGTAAGCGCTGCAAAACAGGCATAAGAGGAGGATACGAAGAGTTTCATTCCAAAACATTATACAGTTGAAGTCGGAAGTTTACATACACCTTAGCCAAAACACATTTAAAGTAAGTTTTTCACAATTCCACACATTTAATCCTAGTAAAACTTCCGTCTTAGGTCAATTAGGATCAAGAGAATGATTTATTTAAGCTTTTGTTTTCCCAGAGGGTCAGAAGTTTACATACACTCAATTAGTATTTCGTTGAATTGCCTTTAAATTGTTTAACTTGGGTCAAATGTTTCAGGTAGCCTTCCACAAGCTTCCCACAATAAGTTGGGTGAATTTTGGCCCATTCCTCCTTGCTCGCACACGCTTTTTCAGTTCTGCCCACACATTTTCTATAGGATTGAGGTCAGGGCTTTGTGATGGCCACTCCAGTACCTTGACTTTGTTGTCCTTAAGCCATTTTGACACAACTTTGGAAGTATGCTTGGGGACATTGTCCATTTGGAAGACCAATTTGCGACCAAGCTTTAACTTCCTCACTGATGTCTTGAGATGTTGCTTCAATATATCCACATAATGCCATCTATTTTGTGAAGTGCACCAGTCCCTCCTGCAGCAAAGCACCCCCACAACATGAAGCTGCCACCCCCGTGATTCACGGTTGGGATGGTGTTCTTCGGCTTGCAAGCCTCTCCCTTTTTCCTCCAAACATAATGATGGTCAAAACAGTTCTATTTTTGTTTCATCAGACCAGAGGACATTTCTCCAAAAAGTATGATCTTTGTCCCCATGTGCAGTTGCAAACCGTAGTCTGGCTTTTTTATGGCGGTTTTGGAGCAGTGGCTTCTTCCTTGCTGATCGGCCTTTCAGGTTGTGTCGATATAGGACTCGTTTTACTGTGGATATAGATACTTTTGTACCTGTTTCCTCCAGCATCTTCACAAGGTCCTTTGCTGTTTTTCTGGGATTGATTTGCACTTTTCACACCAAAGTACGTTCATCTCTAGGAGACAGAACGCATCTCCTTCCTGAGCGGTATGAAGGCTGCAAGGTCCCATGGTGTTTATACTTGCATACTATTGTTTGTACAGATGAACGTGGTACCTTCAGGCGTTTGGAAATTGCTCCCAAGGATGAACCAGACTTGTGGAGGTCTACAATTTATTTTCTGAGGTCTTTGCTGATTTCTTTTGATTTTCCCATGATGTCGAACAAAGAGGCACTGAGTTTGAAGGTAGGCCTTGAAATACATCCACAGATACACCTTCAATTGACTCAAATGATGTCAATTAGCCTATCAGAAGCTTCTAAAGACATTTTCTGGAATTTTACAAGCTGTTTAAAGGCACAGTCGACTTAGTGTATGTAAACTTCTGACCCACTGGAATTGTGATATAGTGAATTTTAAGTGAAATAATTTGTCTGTAAGAATGCCTAACCGACTTGCCAAAACTATAGTTTGTTAACATGAAATCTGTGGAGTGGTTGAAAAATTTGTTTTAATGACTTCAACCTAAGTGTATGTAAACTTCCGACTTCAACTGTATATCCATTTTCAGAAATGTTGGTAAATTAGCTTTTTTTGTTTAAAGAATTTAGGAAAGAGAATGGTGTTTTTTCACTATCTAATCAGGGCATAGGGTTGTTCAATGAAACCTATCACAAGATTGTTTGTCTCTATGAAATGAAACAATGACATTAAGTTAAAAAAAAAAAAACAGACTTATCCGTCTCAAAAAAGTAGCACTGCAAGGTTTTACACCGTCAAATTTGGGTGGTGGACCATTCTTGATACACACAGGAAACTGTTGAGCATGAAAAAAAACTCAGCAGCGTTGCAGTTCTTGACTCAAAACGGTGCCCTAGGCACCTACTATCATACCCCGTTCAAAGGCACTTAAATACTTTGTCTTGCCCAGTCACCATCTGAATGGAACACATACACAATCCATGTCTCAATTATCTCAAGGCTTAAAAATCCTTTAATAACATGTCTCCTCCCCTTCATCTACACTGATTGAAGTGGATTTACAAAGTGACATCAATAAGGGATCATAGCTTCCACCTGCATTCACCTAGTCAGTCTCAAACTTTTCAGACCAAGTACCACCTCTGATCAAACTAAGCCATCCAAGTACCACCATCTCAAAAAAGCCATAGAAAATACACACACACACACACACAGTATTAGCACTGAGTGCCTACCATTTTAGTGAGAGGGGTGAGCCTGTTTAGCTGAGCAAAGCCTTGCAATGTCAGGAACGAGGGTAGTGAGCTTCAGACGCAGATCTTGTTCCGCGGTACTTGGTCTTCATTACGGTGAGAACAGAGAAGCCTTTCTCACAAAGGTAGGTAGTAGCAAAAGGTATCAAAAACTGCACAGCCTATAATGAGAGGGCAGGGTATTCACACTATCTCTGGATCCAGAAATTCAACAATGACAGTCGTTTCAATTCTGACATCAGAATCTCATCAGAGGATAACTCAACTAGCTTTTCCTGTTGAGCACAGGTCAGATCCCCAGGTATTGCTTGGACATCAACAGTAAAGGGGTTCCTGATCCACTTTGGTGTGGCCTCCAGTGGGAAGTATTCTGAGAACTGTTCTTCCAGTGACGAGAGGTGCACAACTATCACATGTTGAACAGCAGCGTCAAGGGTCAAGGGTCATATTGAATGTGTGCAGATGGTTCTCCAAGAACATCTGCACCTCGGAATGCAGTTCATAGAGCCTTGTGAGCACTTTTCCCCTTGATAACCATCTCACCTCTGTATTTAACAAAAGCTGCACATGTTCACTGCCCATTTCATTACAGAGCACACTGAACACAACTTTGACAGCTGAGTCTAGCACGGATTTTAAATCCTCAGGCATTTTCTTTGATTGTGAGCGCCTCTCGATGGATGCTGAAATGTGTCCACTTCATATCTGGGGCAGCCTCTTTGATCCGCGCAATGACACCGCTGTGACGGCCTGACATTGCCTTGGCACCGTCTGAACAAACAGCGACACATTTTTTCCAGTTGATACCATTCTCTTTGATAAATTAATACAGAAGTTGAAACCTATGCTCTCCTGTTGTTCTTGTTGCTAGTGGCTTACAGAACAAAGAATCTTCATGGGACTTGCCGTCAAACTCATATCTAACATAAACAAGCAAATTTGCCAAATCAGCAACATCAGTGCTCTCGTCTAATTGCAGTCTAAAAGCACCTGCCATATCAATGACTCTGCGAGTGACTGTATCATTCGAAAGGGGCACCAGATCAAGCTGTTTTGCAGCTTTCTCGCCACACATAACATGAGTCAGTTCGTTTGCCAGTGGTAAACAAAGGTCTTCACCAATAGTGTGGGGCTTACCCGCTTTAGCAATCAGAAGGCTAGCACGGTAAGATGCTTCTGCACTCTGGTTAGTGGAGTAGAACTGTTACTTACTTACTTGATCATTGTTCGTGAGCACAATCAGCACCCAAGTACAGTAGAGTAGCCTATTTGTGCCAGAATTTCTAATGTTAAGTACATGGGCTACACTTAATTCTCAAACATTTTATTTATTATAAAAAATAAATATTAAAACAGTATTTGTCTTTTTAGATTTAAATAGTAATTTGTATTATTTTCAAATTGTTTGGTGAAGACAACAAAATTCCAGAGTCATATGGCGTTCCATCAGAGGGTGTTCCACGTACCACCAGCGGTGTTCCGCGTACCACTGGTACCACAGTTTGAGAACGTCTGGTCTATGTCATGGAAAGAGCAGGTGTTCTAAATGTTTTGCAACAAAACCAGTTATAATCTAAGAGGACAGTAATATTTTACACACTGGTAACCACAAGCATTCATTTCTGATGAAAAAACACACGTGTGAAATAGCTTTTTGGAAATAAACTCTTCTTATTTAAAATGTGTGTGTTATAATTGTATTGAAATAATGGTAAAAAATGTCATGCTGATGATCTGTGATTGAAGGTAAAAAAAAACACTAAATCTACCGGAAGAGCTAAATGTAGCTTATTTCTCATGATATAAGCCTAAACCTGTTATTATAATGAATCTGGCAGGAATATTGGCAAACTGTGAAAGATACTGTTCCTAACAGAAAACCACACAACTGTGAGACAAAGTTACTTTTATGTAAAAGGTGTGCAAAACATTTTGAAGTCATGCTTAATTAAACATAATAAACAGACTTATGAATATAAAGCTTCATTAAATTAGGTGATCACACACTCATATAGGGATTCATCTCAATAAGGCATATCACTAAATCATGATTCAGTACATTATTTTACATTTGGGAGCATATCCAAGTTTTCTATAGGCTATTATCTTTGATAAAAGAGACACTTGGATAAGATAATGTCTCCATTCTCTCTTTATAGGCCACACTGTCTTGTTTTCAACAACTCCTTTGTTCGTGCGCTCGACACCTCCACAGGGTACAGTTACATTAAACCGCCCCCTTTTTGTTTGGTAACCATGACAACGTTTCATCCGCGATTTCATCCGCCCCCCCCCCCCTTCCCCCCCGCCCCACCACATACACACACAAAAAAAGGAAAAGAACGAGTAAAAGAGCTCAATTGAAATGTACATTTTAGTCCTGTTTGCAGACGCACTTATCCAGAGCAACTTACAGTTGGTGCGTTCATACACTGAACATTCCATCAGCGCTTTGTCTCGTCACAAAGGCGACATTGCGAAATCCTCTTGGTCTAGACACGCTGTCTGTAACTAAATGCATGAAATGGCTACCTGGTCGTAAGGCAATATTGCACGAATAGGTTAAGTAGGCCTATTTCTATTAAAGTGAGAGCATATAATAATAATAATAATAATAATAATAATAATAGCCTACACGATTTTCATCTCTGATTATTGTAGCATAATTGTATGGTTAGCCTTTAAAAATGAGAGAAGATGAATCATGGTTTGCTTGTGCGCAAAAACTATGCCATAATAAAATAGTCCGATAGCTCGCGTTGGCTAGCCTACTGTAACAACTACCCACATCAAGTAGTATTGGCTTCTTTATCAAGTTGACTCCGCTATAATGTTTGTAGGCCTATTGTGCAACCACAATGCCGTTTTCTATATCCTACAGCGTCCAAGAGAAGGCTAAAGTGAAGAAGCAATTATTGTGATAAAAATAGACATCAGGTGAGAATGACGAAGATGCGCATTACACAAAGCCTAGCAACAACAAAAGCAAAGGCATCCGGTCGATGCGTCACCTCACTATACCTTTCAGATATCTCCTCCGTAATTTTTATCTTTTTCATTTTCCGTAGCTTGCTTGCGTCCACATAACGTTTCTTCATTGTATGGCTTCTATTCCTTGTGCCCTAATAAACCGCAAAAAGCGGCAATCAATGTAGGAAAAAACGAATATGGATGGCCTTGTTAGGAAACAACAACCTGATATTTTGAGGCTTTGTGTATGAATGAAACTCCACCTCAGAAGCTACTGTGCGCATGTTCTGTACTTCGACGTCTTCTTTTTTTATATTTTTACGTCTAGAGCTCGCGATGGAATTTTTACGTCTAGAGCTCGCGATGGAGACATCACGCACCGGAGTGCTATACGGTATCATTGGGACGTCCCTACTCTAAACCCTAACCTTAACCCCTACCCTACCCCTAACATTATCCCTTACCTTAAGCATTTTAAATGTAAACTTCAAATGGGGTAGGGACATCCCAAGGATTTCCGGATAGCACGGACCCTTGCTGTGGCTTACATCCTTTTTATTATAGCTCAGTGGCTACATCGAGCTGAGGGGAGAATCATAGGATTTAAGCTACTACTAAATATTCTGAAATCGCATTGCAATTCGCTATGAAGAATGTATGAAAGCAAATGGAAATGGCCCAATAGTCGAGGAGCTGGACAAGGACTACAAAAGTTTCCCCTTTTGGCTCAGGTGCAAGATCTCGCTATCTGCTCTCTCACATACATTTTGAGTGAAAGGGATTATTCCAGGTCATAGGTGTCTTCTATGTGTCTAATCATAGCGGCTATTCAGCTTATTAGTTTTCAAGTAAGGAGTATACTTTTTTTAGATAGAGCAACGTAGAGAACAGCTGTCCAGGCTACATGTAGTCCTACACCTAAATAGCCTTAAACATCAATTTACATTAGTAGCTACTTAAACCTGGTCTGGAGCCTTAGTCAGGGGTATGCTCATCATGGTTGGGATCAATTCCATTTCAATTCGGTCAATTCAGGAAGTACATTTAGGCTTAACTTCAAACATAGATAAGTCGATAGATAGATAGGTACTTTATTGATTTCAGCCTCAGCTGTACTGTACTGTACTGTAAGTGCATAGATCATACATAGATCATGCATAGATCATACAAAGGACATATTCAACATATTCATAAAGTATTTAGGTAGTTACTATTCACTTATGTCCCTCCCTATCTCATGGGAGAATAATTGGTGTGCCTGAAATGGCATGCTATTCTATATAGTGAATTACTTTTGACCAGGGCCCATAGCTCTGGTCAAAATAGTGCACTAGGGCATGTCTACTGAGCACAGACAGTTCAATGTCTTGTTTTGGTTTACATTTGGTTGAGTTATAAACTAACGTGAATTCAATGTGAAATCAACCAAAAATGTCACCACGCCATTGGATTAAGGTTAAACGTTGGTGAAAAAAAACGACAAAATGCCCTTATGTTGATTACTTTTTGCGAATCCAATTAGTTTTCCAAGTTGATTCAATGTCATCACAGACACATTCAGACACAGACATGGTTATCTGGTGAACTGGGACCATGGTGAATTAAATTCTACTGTTCTATCTGTGCAACTATCAACCATGTTTGAAAAACATGCTTTGTGTGCTTGCCCTATCTTTTGTCCTTACAATCAACATTGCTACCTTTCCTAGACTATGGCTACATCAGACCGTAAAACAGCCAATTTAACCAATTACTTATTCAGCGTTATTCTGTGAGTTAAATGGAATTGAAATGGACAAGTATTTGAGCTAATGTGTTAAAGTTTGTTACATACAAACTCTGAATTTGAAAAAGCTTGTTGAGTAAAATTACACATGTATGTTTTCTCAAAACAACTAAAAACCATGCTATCATTATCATATTTCCCAGCATGCTTTATTGCAGGTTGATTTTCAAAATTGTTTCTTCCAATACCCTGTGTATTTACATGGTAAATAATGTATTGTGTCATTTTGGAGTAACTTGTATTGAAAATAAGAATATAACATGTTTCTAAATACTTCTGCATTAATGTGGATGCTACCATGATTACAGATAATCATGAGTGACTTGTGAATAATGATGAGTAAGAAAGTTACAGAGAAATAAATACCATAACCCCCCAAAAATGCTAACCTCCCCTTAGCATGTTAGCATGTCTTGGGGATATGATCTTTGTTTCTCTGTAGCTTTCTCACTCATCATTATTCACGATTCATTCAAGATTGTCCGTAATCATGGTTGCATCCACATTAAAGTGTTTATATTATTATTTACAATAAACGTGAATTCAAAATGACACAATACATTATTTACCATTAATTTCTATTGGACACAAAATAATCTGAAACACAACAAAAACAAATTGCAAATGCATCCAACAAGTTTGTAGAGTCACAAGGTTGATTTAGTCACTGAATGCATCGTAATCGTATGAACACTGAATGCTCTGGCTCAAATACAAATTATGATGATATATTTGAAAATATACTCCATTTGAGCTTTCCCAATGCAACTAATGGATATTTGTGTGTATGTGTGTGCGTGTCCTTTAAGTGGAAACTACGTAGGGAAAAAGCCCTACTAGTTTTTCAATATACAAATAAAATCAAATTGTATTTGTCACATGCGCCGAATACAACATTAACGTAAAATGCTTACTTACAAGCTCTTAACCAACAATGCAGTTCAAGAAATAGAGTTAAGACTCTGTGAAACATAAGAAATTACAGTTTTTTATGTCCCGTTGGTAGGATAGTTTCGAACGGAGATCATCCAGTTTATTCTCCAGTGATTGCACGTTGGCCAATAGAACCGATGGTAGAGGCAGCTTACCCACTCACCGACGAATTCACACAAGGCACCCCGATCTCCGCCCTATGAATTTCCGTCTTACAGTGCATTCGGAAAGTATTCAGACCCCTAGACTTTCCACATTTTGTTAGGTTAGCCTTATTCTAAAATTTATTTAATTGTTTTTTCCCTCATCAATCTACACACACAGACAAAGAAAAAACAGTTTTTTATTATTAAAAATGAAAAAATGAAATATCACATTTACATAAGTATTCAGAAACTTTGTACTTTGTTGAAGCACCTTTGGCAGCGATTACAGCCTTGAGTCTTCTTGGGTATGACGCTACAAGCTTGGCACACCTGTATTTGGAGAGTTTCTCCCATTCTTCTCTGCAGATCCTCTCAAGCTCTGTCAGGTTAGATGTGGAGCGTTGCTGCACAGCTATTTTCAGGACTCTCCAGAGATGTTAGATCATGTTCAAGTCCAGGCTCTGGCTGGGCCACTCAAGGACATTCAGAGACTTGTCCCGAAGCCACTCCTGCGTTGTGGTTGTCCTGATGGAAGGTGAACCTTTGCCCCAGTCTGAGGTCCTGAGCGCTCTGGAGCAGGTTTTCATCAAGGATCTCTCTGTACTTTGCTCTTTTCATCTTTGCCTTGATCCTGACTAGTCTCCCAGTCCCTGCCACTGAAAAACATCCCCACAGCATGATGCTACCACCACCATGCTTCACCGTAGGGATGGTGCCAGGTTTCCTCAAGACGTGAAGCTTGGCATTCAGGCCAAAAAGTTCAATCTTAGTTTCATCAGACCAGAGAATCTTGTTTTGCAAAGTCCAAGCGGGCTGTCATACATTTAAAAAAATAATAATATGTATCAAGGACATGATATGAGTTTGCAATGTCATGTAAAGACACAAGTGCAGCCACTTAACAAGGCCACTGAGCTATGTGTTGATAAAACTACTTGGTTTGGTATAAAGCTGAAGGAAGGGCATGGAGGAATGTAACCACTGTCAACTGATCAACGTGATAGTTGTAAACATATTTGGAGGCGATACGTTTGTTTTAAAAAATGTAGTAATACAACCTTTCCATTGTGATGGGGTTCGAAGCTCATGGCACATATAGCATATTTTAAAAGTTATATTCTCCAATAATAAATAGGTATTCATTGAAATGACCATTGAGCAGGATTACATATCCCAGATTGTGCCTTTAAAATAAAAGGATGCAGTGTTGTTCAGCTGCCCAGAGAGGTCAATATTGTATAGGGTTAACTTGAGTAGTTATGGCTTGTTTGAAACCAAAAAACAAACCAAAAAAACAAAATTCAAAGACAACCAAATTAAGTGACGTGTCATTTACCTAGTGGGGTTCTTTGTGACCTTCCTCTATACATTATACATGTACTACTGCCAGCCAATCACTGTGCTCATAAATGGTGTAGATGGTTTGAAAGTTAGTTTAAAGTATGCTGTAGCTGTTGGGTAACTGGGTTGAGGGATTATCAGTTTGAAAGATCATCAAGCTACACTATACAGTTGAAGTCGGAAGTTTACATACACCTTAGCCAAATACATTTAAACTCAGTTTTTCACAATTCCTGACTTTTAATCCTAGTAAAAATTCCCTGTCTTAGGTCAGTTAGGATCACCACTTTATTTAAAAAATGTGAAATGTCAGAATAATAGTAGCGAGAATGATTTATTTCAGCTTTTGTTTCTTTCATCACATTCCTAGTGGGTCAGAAGTCCATATTAATACCCATGATTTTGAAATGAGACGTTCAACGAGCAGGTGTCCACATACTTTTGGTTATGTAGTGTATGTCAAAACAACACCTACTGCACACAAATGCACAGACAAAAAACCTTACATATTGTATGTGTTATAAGACTTTTCCACAAACCTTTCAAGGACATGTGATGGCGAAGGAGGGAATTGTGCCAGGCGCCACGTCTAGAAATACACTATCTTCTGTTTGTCCTTTCATTTCTCTGAAATCTACTTGTCTTATGTGGTATATCCACCTGGGGGGTATATAACTTAATGTCCAACACACTGAGGACTGTGTGCTTTGGGTCTCCTTGCTGTTCTAATGGTGGTGGATGATGTGGAGGACTCTTCAACTATTAGTGGGCTGTTCTGTGGGTATTTTATAGACCAGGCTGTGCTTTAGAATCACCACAGTATTAATATTTTGAATATCATATATATATATCGATATCTTTGTCATCACTACATCTGGCCTGCATCAAGTAATGGAGGAAAAATTGTTCACTATGGACAGAATATACACTGAGTGAGACATGGATTGTGTATGTGTGCCATTCAGAGGATGAATGGGCAAGACAAAAGATTTAAGTGCCTTTGAACATGGTATGGTAGTAGGTGCCAGGCGCACTGGGTTGAGTGTGTCAAGAACTGCAACGCTGCTGGGTTTTTCACGCTCAACAGTTTCCTGTGTGTATCATTTATGGTCCACCACCCAAAGGACATCGAGCCAACTTAACACGAAAGTGGGAAGCATTGGCGTCAACATGGGCCAGCATCCCTGTGGAACGCTTCTGACACATTGTAGAGTCCATGGCCTAATAAATTGAGGCTGTTCTGAGGGAAAAAGCGGATGCAACTCAATATTAGGAAGGTGTTCCTAATGTTTTGTACGCTCAGTGTATATGGTCAGTCAATAATATAAAACATTTATATTGCTGATTTCTGGATGAAATGTATTGACTTTTCTACCTCGCCTATCTCGACCTGAATGATGTTGAGTGTATATCTAGTCATTTTTTCTATCCCAGTAGCTAGTAAACTAAATGGTCTTGTGTTTATTTTAGAGCTCATCAGAGCCTCTGTCTCAGAGCAGTCAATAAGCTTAACAACCTGAGGAGAGGAGTCCAACATACGGCCAGCAACATGCTGAAAATGGTACAGTTGCCTCAATATTAATATTATTACATTGTCATACCACTTTTATCGTATTGAACTGGTTGTACATCATGTCATTGATTGTGTAATTAACATAAATTATAAGATTCAAGTTTTTACTGCAATTGTTACGAAACCAATAACCAGCCTAGTGGTTTTGCTGCATCCGTTCTGTCTAGGGTGTCTAAGGCCTAGCTACATGGTCTGGAACCTGACTTGTTATGTCTAGGGGTCAAAGGCCTAGCTACATGGTCTGGAACCTGATTCGTTATGTCTAGAGGTCTAAGGCCTAGCTACATGGTCTGGAACCTGATTTAATGTGTGAATAAATGTGAGAAGTTAAGCATATGCGACCAGATGTTGAATGCATGTACCCAGGAGACACTAACCTTAATTTAGGTCCAGCTCTGTCTTGAATTCTTGGTCCTAGCGGATTATTATTTGGTAACGAATATAAACCTACAAAATGGAAAGCACTTCTAATGCTTTTCCCAAAAATGTTTCTTAGTTACATCATGATAAACAGTTCTACAATAAACAGTGTGTAATCTGTATACTTCATCAAAATTATTGGCATAATTGGCTTACTGGGGTTCTTGTTGGCTGTCTGTGCTGGGACTAGTCTCACTCTTCCTCTGGCCTCTTTCTATCTCCCTCAGAGCTGTAACAAGGAAACCTGAAGTATTTGAGTAGACATATTACATTGGTTACATGACCATCAGATCAGAGACACATTAATAACTTATAGGCCGAACTGTAAATACTCTGAGACTTGTACGGTCTAATATGTAAATCGGAGAGAAGGTATAAATGGATGACTTGGAGAATATCATCTTTCGGATGCTTTCCAGATTTCAAGCTGAGATAAAGTAGTCATCTGAGCCCTAGCGGAAAGGTAGGAGGGTTTCTTCAATTTCCTGCCTTCACAAAGACAGATCCAGTCACGGTGAACAGGAGGGACGTGTTTCCCTTG
This sequence comes from Thymallus thymallus, assembly GCA_023634145.1. Classification (NCBI taxonomy): domain Eukaryota; kingdom Metazoa; phylum Chordata; class Actinopteri; order Salmoniformes; family Salmonidae; genus Thymallus; species Thymallus thymallus. The sequence continues at coordinate 24,818,273 of CM042411.1, read as the reverse complement.
ATGTGTAATCCTCAAGTGAGGGAGGAATCTTATTGCTTTACCATATGGCTCACCTAAGACTGAAACCGTTCTGAAAGGCTAACTCGCCTATCATCCGCCAGCCGTCATTAGAAAACATTTGCCTTTATTATATTGTTTCTGTACATATTTCACTCTATTACAAACAAAACATACTGTTCAAGGTATCATGCTATAGACGAAATACACCAACTTGGATTTCTTCACCCTCAAGTGAAGTGTCTTAAGCTCTTGAACGAGCCTGTCTTGTTCCTGCGCTCATGTCCGTCCTGATTGGCTGTGCCGTGGTCCACTTCCCTGCTCCTACTACTACTACTACTTCCATTTCTACCACTACTGTCCCTCTCAACAGGATCATACCACAATCGATATTTAATGTATACATGAGCCACCCAATCACATGGCATTGTCCTTCTCAGTCTCTACACATTTCCGGGCTCTCCAGGGCCACAGTTGTCTATCCCTGCTATACTGTGGCATGTTATGGTTCAGATAATGTGTGTGTGTGTGTGTGTGTGTGTGTGTGTTTGTGTGTGTGTGTGTGTGTGTGTGTGTGTGTGTGTTAATTGTGTTTTAATGTTTTATGCTCTGACCTATTACAGTGGAAACTACAACTACAACAACCACACCTACAAGTCAGGATGCACCTCTGGAGAATTTCCTGGTGCCTATGATAACGGGCTGTGCGGTAAATGGCCAAAAGCAAAGTCACATTTGAACTCAATTACCTTTCCCAGAATTATATGATATAAACAAATTATATCGCATGCTACAATGCATCATTCCCTTTGCAACTTTATCTCTTTTTCTGTTGTGGATTGTGTAACACATTGCTTATAAGTAGGTATTGTCCCATCCTGCAATAAGGGACAATACCTACTCTCTCCCTTTCAGGCCTGTGGCTGCTTCTCTGCCAGTCTTATAATGAAAGTCATTTCTAAACTGTTCTCAGGTGGGGTAGGGTAAAGAACCCATGGTAAATTCTCCCCTGGCAAAACAGTACGCACAGGGACAACACTGATGACTACATCTGAGGTGTTAGGTGAAGGGGAGGGAGGAACCAACTGATAGAGGTCTGGTTTTGGCAGGGTCCAACACGGAAAAGTAAACGTTCACAGCCAATGGAGTCCCCCCAACAGAGCCCAATCTCAGAAATGATGACCCCTCTCTATCCACAGCCTTTGGCGCATCCCATCAGTCTGGGCTTAACACAGCAGCACCGGAAGCAACCGCTTGGTTTAGACATTACAAACATGTCTATCCGGAACGTTACCTCAGTTTGAACCTTTATGCAAAGTAGGTATACATTTGTCAGTGGTACTTTGAAGAAAAAAATACTTTAGTCGTCTTCGTACGATTTTCAATGTTTACATTCCACCCTCTTCTTGTAAAACTACATGACTCCCTTCCCAGTGAAAACAAGGCAAAGCAGTCTAAGTGACAGTAACTGACAGAGAAGTGCAGGATATGAGGAGTAACATGGGAAGTACCTCAGTAACACAGGAAGCTGGGAGAGGTCTTCCTGTCTGCTGAGGTGAGGGCTTAATTGAGACCTTGGCATTCAGAGCTCTCACGGAACTCCCCAAGGTCAGAACTCTTCAAGTCAGGAGGACCTACCCAAGGCCACAGAGCCTTCACTATGAAAGAACGAACATACTTTCAAGGACTACAATAACACTATTGTCAGCGTCCAGTCAGACAGGTTAATAGGAATGTGAATTCTTGGTCATTCAGCAGCAGTACTTTGAAAACCTCTAAACTTGAAGCTGCTCAGATGCAGGTGTTTGAAGTTGCAGACAGAATCCGGACTCCGGACTTCACTTAGTGTGTTCTGAATTCTGTAATGAATGCATTGTAATGTTTTTAAAATTGTATAACTGCCTTAATTTTGCCGGACCCCAGGAAGAGTAATGGGGATCCATAATAAATACAAAAACAAATACTGGACTGATGGCCTGCATCTGATGGTCAGGGAGGGAGAGAGCAGAGGTAAGGCTGTCTCTCACCCAACTCACCGTCCCTTCGCTCTCCCGCCCTGTGCTGAGAAAAGGGGACACAGTCTTCCAGCTGATGGCGATACTCAAGCCGCACCAAATTATTTCTGCCTCATGCACCGATTCATGTTGTTACTCCTATGACCAGAGAAAGTGAAATACTCCTCGATATTATTATTATTTTTATTTTATTTTATTTATTTAACCTTAATTTAACTAGGCAAGTCAGTTAAGAACACAATCTTATTTACAATGACGGCCTACCAAAAGGCAAAAGACCTCCTGCAGGGACGGGGGCTGGGATAAAAAATACAAATAAATGAATAATATATGAATATAGGACAAAACATACATCACGATAAGAAAGACAACACAACACTACATAAAGAGAGACCCAAGACAACAACATAGCAAGGCAGGAACACATGACAAACACAGCATGGTAGCAACACAACATGACAACAACATGGTAGCAACACAACATGGCAGCAACACAACATGGTACAAACATCCCTGGGCACAGACAACAACACAAAGGGCAAGAAGGTAGAGACAACAATGCATCACGCGAAGCAGCCACAACTGTCAGTAAGAGTGTCCATGATTGAATATTTGAATGAAGAGATTGAGATAAAAGTGTCCAGTTTGAGTGTTTGTTGCAGCTCATTCCAGTCGCTAGCTGCAGCGAACTGAAAAGACGAGCGACCCAGGGATGTGTGTGCTTTGGGGACCTTTAACAGAATGTGACTGGCAGAACAGGTGTTGTATGTGGAGGATGAGGGCTGCAGTAGATATCTCAGATAGGGGGGAGTGAGGCCTAAGAGGGTTTTTATAAATAAGCATCAACCAGTAGTTCTTGCATCAGGTATACAGAGATGACCAGTTTACAGAGGAGTATAGAGTGCAGTGATGTGTCCTATAAGGAGCATTGGTCGCAAATCTGATGGCCGAATGGTAAAGAACATCTAGCCGCTCGAGAACACCCTTATCTGCCGATCTATAAATTGTGTCTCCGTAATCTAGCGTGGGTAGGATGGTCATCTGGATCAGGGTTAGTTTGGCAGCTGGGGTGGAAGAGGAGCGATTACGATAGAGGAAATAATAATAACAACGTAAAGTTATCGTAACATTTTGCTACTCATTCATTGCAGCTGCAGTGCTGATTGTAGTGTAAGTGGAAATAGTGCATTTTATGGCTGATGAAAGTGTTGAACAAAGTGTTGACAGGCACATGTACAGATAGGGCTCTACCTGTTATGCCCCCTTCCAGTCTCCAAAGTGCCCTTTCCGGTAGTGGTTTGTAAAAAAAAAAAATGTGTCGTTGTTGTTCTGAACCCAGCAAGTCATTGTTAAATTCTCATCTGTGCTTCAGAACCAAAAAGTGGTACATCTTTTTTTTGTTGACCAATGACCATTCATCAGCATTGGCGCGCAAAGGCGGGGGTGTATATCCAGATTAGTGACCAGAAATAAGTTTCATTTCCTCCAGTTTTGCCTCGCAAAAACAGAGTAGGCCTACGTTTATCATCCTATATCAAATACAATTTAGCAATCTAGTACTGACTCATCTTTGCCAGAACAATAGGCTACGTGCTTTTCATATTTCAGATAGGCCTAGTTTGTAACATCGCACTGTCTTCAATATTATGGGATGAAGATATAACATAATCTGGGGAATTAATTAATTAATTTGGATATTTGTGAGGAAGAACAGGGCTTCCCTGCTGCCCTCCAAAGTGATGGAGTGGTGCAGATGGAAAATGTTTTCCATCCGATCCTCCACTGCTACAAGTAGGTCATGTGATTCTACTTGCTCTTACATGATATATCCCTAGTTGATAGTGGCAGCTAACATGAATGACTTTCAGTTCCAGATGCGGGTGTAAAACGCAGTTGATTTCTGTAGCCTATCTTGCATTTTAAAAATGCATCACTGTTTATGGCTGTATTAAATACAGGCTACACTTGTGCAGTGGTTGTGCGGGCATGTTCGCGTGTATATACAGTGGGGAGAACAAGTATTTGATACACTGCCGATTTTGCAGGTTTTCCTACTTACAAAGCATGTAGAGGTCTGTAATTTTTATCATAGGTACACTTCAACTGTGAGAGACAGAATCTAAAACAAAAATCAAGAAAATCACATTGTATGATTTTTAAATAATTAATTTGCATTTTATTGCATGACATAAGTATTTGATCACCTACCAACCAGTAAGAATTCCGGCTCTCACAGACCTGTTAGTTTTTCTTTAAGAAGCCCTCCTGTTCTCCACTCATTACCTGTATTAACTGCACCTGTTTGAACTCGTTACCTGTATAAAAGACACCTGTCCACACACTCAATCAAACAGACTCCAACCTCTCCACACAGAGAGCTGTGTAAGCACATCAGGGATAAAATTGTAGACCTGCACAAGGCTGGGATGGGCTACAGGACAATAGGCAAGCAGCTTGGTGAGAAGGCAACAACTGTTGGCGCAATTATTAGAAAATGGAAGAAGTTCAAGATGACAGTCAATCTCCCTCGGTCTGGGGCACCATGCAAGATCTCACCTCATGGGGCATCAATGATCATGAGGAAGGTGAGGGATCAGCCCAGAACTACACGGCAGGACCTGGTCAATGACCTGAAGAGAGCTGGGACCACAGTCTCAAAGAAAACCATTAGTAACACACTACGCCGTCATGGATTATAATCCTGCAGCGCACGCAAGGTCCCCCTGCTCAAGCCAGCGCATGTCCAGGCCCGTCTGAAGTTTGCCAATGACCATCTGGATGATCCAGAGGAGGAATGGGAGAAGGTCATGTGGTCTGATGAGACAAAAATATAGCTTTTTGGTCTAAACTCCACTCGCCGTGTTTGGAGGAAGAAGAAGGATGAGTACAACCCCAAGAACACCATCCCAACCGTGAAGCATGGAGATGGAAACATCATTCTTTGGGGATGCTTTTCTGCAAAGGGGACAGGACGACTGCACCGTATTGAGGGGAGGATGGATGGGGCCATGTATCGCGAGATCTTGGCCAACAACCTCCTTCCCTCAGTAAGAGCATTGAAGATGGGTCGTGGCTGGGTCTTCCAGCATGACAACGACCCGAAACACACAGCCAGGGCAACTAAGGAGTGGCTCCGTAAGAAGCATCTCAAGGTCCTGGAGTGGCCTAGCCAGTCTCCAGACCTGAACCCAATAGAAAATCTTTGGAGGGAGCTGAAAGTCCGTATTGCCCAGCGACAGCCCGAAACCTGAAGGATCTGGATGGAGGAGTGGGACAAAATCCCTGCTGCAGTGTGTGCAAACCTGGTCAAGAACTACAGGAAACCTATGATCTCTGTAATTGCAAACAAAGGTTTCTGTACCAAATATTAAGTTCTGCTTTTCTGATGTATCAAATACTTATGTCATGCAATAAAATGCAAATTAATTACTTAAAAATCATACAATGTGATTTTCTGGATTTTTGTTTTAGATTCCGTCACTCACAGTTGAAGAGTACCTATGATAAAAATTACAGACTTCTACATGCTTTGTAAGTGGGAAAACCTGCAAAATCGGCAGTGTATCAAATCCTTGTTCTCCCCACTGTACGTCTATGTCCATGTGTGCATGCGCAGGGGTCACACATTTTATGCCACTCCTTTTTTGGGTTTGTGGAAAACCACTGGGACACATGAGTGGCAACAATGGAGTTGGGTTGGATATACACTGACCAAAAATATAATCGCAACATATAAAGTGTTGGTCCCATATTTCATAGAGCTGAAATAAAACATCCCAGAAATGTTCCATATGAACAAAAAGCTTATTTCTCTCAAATGTTGTGCACACTTTGTTTACATCCCTGTTAGTGAGAATTTATCCTTTGCCAAGATAATCCATCCACCTGACAGGTGTGCCATATCCCAAAGCTGATAAAAAAACAGCATGGTCATTATACAGGTGCACCTTGTGATGGGGACAATAAAAGGCCACTCTAAAATGTCCATTTGGCATGCTGACTGCAGGAATGTCCACCAGAGCTGTTGCCAGAGAATTTAATGTTCATTCCTCTACCATAAGCCTACCATAAACGTTGTTTTAGAGAATTAGGCAGTACGTCCAACCGGCCTCAAAACCACAGACCATGTGTATTGCGTTGTGTGTGCAAGCAGTTTGGGACAATGAACACAATTGCATTTTATTGATGGCAATTTGAATGCACAGAGATACAATGATGAGAACCTGAGGCCCATTGTCGTGCCATTCATCCGCCGCCATCACCTCATGTTTCAGCATGATAATGCACGACCCATGTCGCAAGGATCTGTACACAATTCCTGGAAGCTAAAAATGTCCCAGTTCTTCCATGGCCTGCATACTCACCAGACATGTCACCCATTGAGCATGTTTGTGATGCTCTGGATCGACGTGTATGACAGCGTTTTCCAGATCCCGCCAATATCCAGCAACTTCGCACAGCCATTGAAGAAGAGTGGGTCAACATTCTGCAGGCCACAATCAACAGCCTGATCAACTCTATGCGAAAGAGATGTGTTGCGCTGCATGAGGCAAATGGTGGTCACACCAGAAACTGACTGGTTTTCTGATCCACGCTCCTACTTTTTTTTCTGTATTCCCAGTCATGTCAAATCCATAGATTAGGGCCTAACTCATTTATTTAAATTAACTGATGTCCTTACATGAACTTTAACAGTAAAATCGTTGAAATTGTTCCATGTTGTATTTTGTTCAGTATAGTAATGGTGGGCTACAGTTACAGGTATTTCTTACAATCTTCTACGTTGACTGGAATTGTGCAGCATTTGTTAATGTTAGTAAGTGCAGCATTTATTCCAGTTCAAAATAGTTTTGGGAAAATACTTTACTCATCAGATTGTTCTGCTTTCCCTTCATCTTGTAATAATTGCTCAACGAGTCTGTGACCATAGTTACGGGAAACAGATTTTAGGGGTTCCCTCTTTTTTAGTTTGTGCAGTGGTGTAAAGTAAATTAGGAATGCCTTTGAGATCGACCGGTTGGTAACCACTGAAACACGTTAGTCCAATTACACAGTAGTGTCCTGGTTCAAATAAGGCTTTGTTAGGCCCATTCAAAGCCATGTCCGAAAGTTGCAGCTGGCTCTGTGGTTTTGCTTGGTTTGTGTTTGTCCAGTCGGGATCTGGTGTTTATATGTTTTCTTTTACAGAGCTCAATGGTAATCTGTTCGCACCTTCTTAGAATAGTTTTTACTATGTTCCATACGGGCCCAGTTTTCGTACTAATTCAAGTGGGAATGGGCCTGTAGAAAACAAGCTGGCTCCTCCGTCATTCTGTTCAAATCAACTCCCCTTAAAATGTATTTTTTATTATTTTTATTAAATACACACAAAAAAATATTCAACACAATCATCTGGTAGCCAAAACAAAGTGAAAGGCCGCTGACTACGCCAACTAATACTACGCTAATCATAAATCAACCCAAGTGATGCTGTTAGAGACTAAAATGTATGACCAAAATCAGCTGTTTAAATGATAACACATTAACAAACAGAAACAAACAGAAACAATCCCCATTAAGTCAAAAAAGGAGGCTGAAAAGGAGAGAAACATGTCCGTCCGAGCAGGGAAGCTACAGAGAGGGCACGAGTCAAGTGTTATTTCTTCCGCTGGAGAAGACAAGAGGGATGAGTCTTTCCTGTGCCAGTGGTCCCTGCGATAGGAGTGGGGGCACTGGGTTTGGCCACACATGATAAGCCCAGCCATGCCATCCTGTGGGCCTTATCACGTCTACTATTGTGCCTCGACAGTTAGTCCTACGGCAAAGGAAAAAAATTGTGAGAAGAAAAGAGAGAGAGAAAGAGAGAAAAAGAGAGAAAGAGAGAGAAAGAGAATGAGAGAGAATGAGAGAGAAAGAGAAAAAGAGAAAGAGAGAGAGAGAGAGAGAGAGAGAGAAAGAGAGAGAAAGAGAGAGAGAGAAAGAGAGAGAGAGAGGAGGTGCATGTGATGTGTGTGAGATATAGATACATCTTAGACAGGCAGTTAATTTAGTCTATGTTGTTATCATCATCTCACTACGACAGAAAGACAGGAAGTTAAACGAAACACAGGAGACCGTAGGGAAAACAGACTGGAAGCATTATCTGTTTGAAACTGCCCAAGAAACCGCTAGTAGTGCCGCTAACGGCTGAAATGTGTCACAAATCATGAATTTCAGAGTGAGATTGCTGAGTTTGATGTTACATTGGCTGACCCAATAGTGGAAGAATATATATAGATATATACAGTGCATTTGGAAATTATTCAGACCCCTTGATTTTTTCCATATTTTGTGTATTTTTATTCTACAATTGATCAAATAAATGTTTTTCCTCATCAATCTACAAACAATACCCCAAAATGACAAAGCAAAAACTGATGTTATAATCTATTAAAAATAAAAACAGAAATACCTTTTTTAAGCATTCAGACACTTTACTGTGAGACTTGATATTGAGCTCAGGTGCATCCTGTTTCCATTGATCATCCTTGAGATGTTTCTACAACTTGATTGGAGTCCACCTGTGGTAAATTAAATTGATTATACATGATATTTGGAAAGACTCACACCTGTCTATATAAAGTTTCCAGAAACCAAGCCATGAGGTCAAAGGAATTGTCCGTAGAGCTCCGAGACAGGATTGTGCCAAGGCACAGATCAGGGGAAGGATCCCAAAACATGTCTGCAGCATTGACGGTCCCCAAGAACACAGTGACCTCCATTATTCTTAAATGGAAGAAGTTTGGGACCATCAAGACTCTTCGTAGATCTGGCCGCCCGGCCGAAGTGAGCAATCAGGGGAGAAGGGCCTTGGTCAGGGAGGTGACCAAGAACCTGATGGTTAAATCTGAGGTCCTCTGTGGAGATGGGAGAACCTTCCAGAAGGACAACCATCTCAGCAGCACTCCACCAATTAGGCCTTTATTGTAGAGTGGCCAGACGGATGCCACTCCTCAGTAAAAGGCACACGACAGCCCGCTTGGAGTTTGCCAAAAGGCACTTAAAGGACTCAGACCATGAGAAACAAGATTCTCTGGTCTGATGAAACCAAGATTGAACTCTTTGGCCTGAATGCCAAGCCTCACACAAGCCTACGGTGAAGCATGGTGGTGGCAGCATCATGCTGTGGGGATGTTTCAGAGGCAGGGAGTGGGAGACTAGTCAGGATCGAGAGAAAGATGAACGGAGCAAAGTACAGAGAGATCCTTGATGAAAACCTGCTCCAGAGCACTCAGGACCTTAGAATGGGTCGAAGGTTCACCTTCCAACAGGACAACAACCCTAAACACACAGTTAAGACAACGCAGGAGTGGCTTCGGGACAAGTCTCTGAATGTCCGTGAGTGGCCCAGCCAGAGCCCGGACTTTAACCCAATCTATCTCTGCATTGACCTGAAAATAGCTGTGCAGTGACGCTCCCCATCCAACCTGACAGAGCTTGAGAGGATCTGCAGAGAAGAATGGGAGAAACTCTCCAAATACAGGTGTGCCAAGCTTGTAGCGTCATACCCAAGAAGACGCAAGGCTGTAATCGCTGCCAAAGGTGATTCAAGAAAGTACTGAGTAAAGGGTCTGAATACTTATGTAAATGTGATATTTCCGTTTTTTTTTTTTTTATACATTTGCAAAAGTTCCATAAACCAGTTTTTGCTTTGTCATTATGGGGTATTGTGTGTATATTGATGAGAAAAATAATTTTTGGGGGGGGAAAAGTCAAGGGGTCTGAATACTTTCCGAATGCACTGTATAATCTTTATTTAAAGGTGTACTATGCAGAAATCGCTCCACTATTTCCTGGTTGCTAAAATTCTAATAGTTTTCCCAATTTCAGTTTATATGACAAAACAAGCAAGTATAGTGTAGAGAATCATTGTACTATCTAAACCCTTGTGAAATATGTTTTCCATAAACCAAAATATTGTATTTTCAGCTGTTTGAAGTTGGTCTACGAAACTGAAAGTAAAAGACGTAAAAACAAAACCACGGTCTCTTTCGCAGATGAGCCCTACATGAACACATCAATTAACAACAATTATATCATACATATACATACACATCAATTACACAATTCCAAATAATAAACCCTGGGTCACCAGCAACCTGAAGGCCCTGCTGAATGAGAAGAAGAGGGCCTTCAAGGAGAGGGACAAGGACAAATTGAAATGTGTCCAGAGGGAGCTGAAGTGCGGATTGCTGAGGGGAAGAGAGGGTATAAGGAGAAGATGGAGGACAAGCTGAGGCAGAGCCAGGTGAGAGAGGTGTGGAAGGGTATGAGAAATATCACTGGCTTCAAAAAGTCAAACAGTGGGCAGACAGAGGGGACCCAGGACAGAGCCAATTTTTTAACAGGTTCGATACTGGCCCTGTCCACCTCCCTTCCAGCTCCCCAGGCCACACACCCTCACGGCTGTCCCACCCCCACTTTGCTCACAACACCTCTGCTGAGACAATCAGCGACCCCACCTCCACCCCTGCTCCTTCTGGACTGATCCTCAACACCCCCCTTCCCCCCACCTCCCCACCTGGGCTGGCTTTCACCACCAACCAAGTGAAGACAGAGCTAGAGAGACTACATCAGTGGAAAGCGGCGGGCCCTGATGGCATCAGCCCAAGGGTGCTTAGGGTCTGTGCTGACCAACTGTGTGGAATACTCCAGCGTCCCTTCAACCTTAGCCTGAGCCTAGAAAGGGTCCCTGTGCTGTGGAAAACATCCTGCCTCATCCCAGTGCCCAAGAGGGCACACCCCACTGTCCTGAATGACTTCAGACCTGTAGCGCTAACATCGCACATCATGAAGACCCTGGAAAGGGTAGTCCTCGCTCACCTCAGACCCCTGGTGTGTACATCACTGGACCCCCTGCAGTTTGCATACCAGCGCAACATCGGGGTGGATGATGCAATCATCTACCTTCTGCAGAGGGCCTACTCTCACCTGGACAACGCAGGTTGCACTGTGAGGTTTATGTTTTTTTACTTCTCCAGTGCCTTCAATACAATTCAGCCCCTGCTACTGGGTGAGAAGATGAAGAGGATGAAAGTGGAAGCACCCTTAGTCTCCTGGGTCACGGACTACCTGACCGGTATGCCACAATTTGTGCGACTACAGAGCTGTGTGTCAGAACGGGCAGTGAGCAACACAGGGGCCCCCCAGGGAACGGTCCTGTCCCCCTTCCTGTTCACCCTCTACACCTCGGACTTCAGATATAACTCTGAAACATGCCACCTACAGAAGTTCTCAGATGACTCCGCAATTGTAGGGTGCATCAGGGGTGGGCAGGAGGAGGAGTACAGGAGCACAATCAGTGACTTTGTGTTGTGGTGTGAGCAGAACCACCTTCAGCTCAACATCAGCAAAGCAAAGGAGATGGTGGTGGACTTCAGGAGAACCAAGGCACAACTGACTGCAGTCCCTATACAGGGGATGGATGTGGAAATGGTTGGGTCATACAAGTTCCTGGGAGTCCATATGGTCAATAGGCTGGAATGTGCTGGTAACACCGGAGCCCTGTACAAAAAGGGCCAGAGCCGACTCTACTTTCTGAGGAGGCTCAGGTCCTTCAACCTGTGCAGTAAACTACTGCATACCTTCTACCAGTCTGTGGTTTTTTTGCAGTGGTGTGCTGGTGAGCCAACATAAAAGCTGGTGATGCTTCTCGGGTAAATAAGCTGATCAGGAAGGCTAGCTCTGTCCTGGGGATGAGCCTTGACACTCTAGAGGAGGTGGCGGAGAGACGGATCCTAGCCAAACTGCTGGCCATCATGGACAACGTCACCCACCCTCTGCATGCCATGGTTATGACGCAGAGTAGCACCTTCAGGAGCACCTTTTCATTGCTTTTAGTATATCGAATGTGCAATACGTGCAGTTATTTGTAATTAAACCCTGCGCACGAAGGACTGGATTTTAAGGGAATTACTATTATTACCCCAAATTATATCATACACACATTTAGTCATTTACCTGTACAGTTTATGTAACCATGCAAGTATTCACTTACCTGTAAATATAACTGTATATTTACCTGTACAGCTAATTTAACCATGCAAAATATTCACTTACCTGTTCATTTAACCAGTCTGTCTATTAAGTAAACTATTATTACCCTCACTCATATCATATGCATTTTTAGCTATTGAAGTATTTCTCTGCCATCGACCTGTATAGTATAGTTAATCATCCAACATCCACCAATGTATAGTGCACATATTCAGCCATCCACCCATACTATGCAATGTCTTTTTATAGCTTTTTTGCAATCCAGATATCTTGTATTTCTATACTTTTTCATACTGCCGCTCTATGTATCATGTATCGTGTATCTGTGTTTTGTGTATTTTCGTTCTGGCATTTTGCACCTGCCCTATGTTTTGTTGTATCTGCTTGACAAAGAAATCTATCTATCTATCTATCTATCTATCTATCTATCTATCTATCTATCTATCTATCTATCTATCTATCTATCTATCTATCTATCTATCTATCTATCTATCTATCTATCTATCTATCTATCTATCTATCTATCTATCTATCTATCTATCTATCTATCTATCTATCTATCTATCTATCTATCTATCTATCTATCTATCTATCTATCTATCTATCTATCTATCTATCTAAAGCAAACACAAAACATGAAAAGGAAAACACAATCATATGAAACATACACATTCTTCAGTGAAAAGGTACTCTAACAACCGCCTGAATTGCCCTAGAGACACCAACTCCACCAACTTTAAGGACTTTTGGAGATCATGCACGATGCAAATGGCAGGACAATTGATTTGACCTCGATCCAAAAGGTTGAGCCTTACTTCAAATAATATTATAATTGATTGAATGGAGTGAAGTTAATGATATCAAACCCATGAAAACCATGCTTTTGATGCCATTTAATTTACTCCATTCCAGCCATTGTTATGAGCTGTCCTCCCCTCAACAGCCTACACTGTTTTGCACATAATCCAAATAAAAATGAGAGTAGATCACTTTACAAACACCCATTCCATAGGTTCCATAGATTCCTTATTGGAGCCCAAGTCAGTTTTCAATGACTCGCATCCATTTGTCTGAGATAGCGTAACGAAAACCGCTAACAGACACACTCTCTCTTGGCTCTAAAGCTCTCATTGCACACTGAGGTATACATTGGGCTTCAAGTAAACTACACCTCTCGAATAACAGCCGACTGCCGTTGTCCCACACCTTATGTCATGGATTGGCAGATCACTCTGAACGATAGAGGAAGAAGAGGTGAAAACATCACAGTCACTTTCTCCAATCTGGAAGAGTCACAGGAAGTGGTGCGCTCTGTCACCACTACACTTCCCTATATTGTCCTCTCCGGGGTACCCCGAACCCTTGGGCCTGTACAGTATATCTGGGGCCCCTGTTTCATCGTGGCTTGTAATTTCCCAAGAGTGGACGTGGGGGCCGATCTTTGTAAATAGGAGTATTCAGTTAAGGCCTCTGGTTTGGGGTATTGGTTTCTCAATAAAACCTTAAAGCCATCAGGGGCTCACATGAAAACAATGTTTCCATTTCACTACGAGATAGACCCTTTAAAACACTGCCCATTATGCCCCTTGACAAAGTGCACATTAGACAAATACATTAAGATAGAGGTCTGAATTCAACAACAGAGGGAGTGAATCTAAATACGATGCATTGCAAGGCTATACCTGAGCTTAACCAAGTGAAGCAACCATTCTTGGCATTGTTGGTGGGGGAGAATGCTCTCATTGGAGTCTGTTTCTGTCACTAACGAGGAACTGGATATCCTTCGTATTTGTGCTCTGTTCTTTTTCTGTTTCGTTGTTTTGTTGGCATTGCCAGCGTTTCAGCAATACATTGGCAGTATTGGGACAGTACTTAAAACCGGTTTTCAATTTAGCGTGCATGTCGTTTTGATGAACAAGTCGCTCATCAACGCATTGTCAATTTCAAAGCTTTGTCCTTTATCTGTGATCAGAATCATTTCATTGACTTCCTTACTCAACCATACAGTGAAAGCCTGGACCTTCTCCTGTGGTCTTCAGAGACCTGTTTCTTCCCTTACATGCGAGGAATAGGCCTATCGATGTCGTAAAAGCACATTTCTCAGCAGTGTTTGTTTTTTATGCAAACTCCTACATCAACATTCAGATTCTGTGAGTGAGTGCAAATCTTTACGCCCGGAAAATGTCTGGAAAATGTCTGGAAAGTACATGACTGGGCAAATTCGGCAACATACATGTCAGGCCCGAGAGATGCCTAATGCCATTCCAAATATCGCATGAGAGCAGGTTATTTTCTCTCGGAGCTGGCGCTCTCACTGCAGAGCTCTGACTCTTGCCCCACCCCAATAATAAATAGTCCCCGCCTTTACATCGGCTTATCTGAGGCCCTCTGGGTAATCTGACACAGACGCTCGCCAGGCCTGACAGTCATATAAAAAAATAAAGGAAGGGGAGGGGGTAACATTCCTTTTTTCATCTGTTTGCCATTACGCTGTGTCGTTCTGGCCTAGGAACTAAATCCATACGCTTCACTCAGGAATGGCTTGGTCAAGCACAGGTCAATCACTAATGCGTCATATCTCGACAGCACGGCAGACACTGCATTCTGGAAACCGTGGTCTTTGATGTGGGGCAGTGGAGGCTGCTGAGGGGAGGACGGCTCATAATAATATCTGGAACGGAGAAAATGGAATGGCATCAAACACATGGAAACCATGGAAACCATGTGTTTGATGTATTTGATACCTTTCCACTTATACCGCTCCATCCATTGCCATAAGCCCGTCCTCCCCAATAAAGGTGCCACCAACCTCCTGTGAAGTGGGGGTATGTTTGCAGGGCGGGGTCCCCTCTGGAAGAGAATAAGATCAGCTCAAGGATTATCACTCTGAATGTTAGAGCAGAAATTGATAGCCTGGTGCCAGATCTGTTTGTGCTATCTTGGCAACTCCTGGCAATGACCATTGGAGTTGGCAAGACAACACAAACAGATCTCTAGGATCAGGTTAGGAATGTATGCACACTGTGGTAAACATGTACTCATATATTTACTCTGTCAGTTCTAAAATAGATTATAAACTATGTAACACTTAGAGTTTTGCATTGTGGGGAAATGACTCCACTCCTCCCTGCATCACAGTAAACAAGTTTTTGTTGTGGGATACCGTTACATTGTTATATCATTTATGGTTCTGTCACCAGATATACAGTAATTGTGACAACACTGTAAACCGCTGAGATTTGACAGCTAGAATGTGGGAGGTCTTCCCATTGTTTTCTGTAAAGCGAATTTATCTTATGTTTTCGCATAACAAACATAACTGCCACCTACCAATTTACGGCAATCAACAATGCCTCCCAACTATCTCGGGACTTTGAGTTTGAGACGATCCACTAATTTCCCATCTTCAGACCACATGAGGTTGGTGGCACCTTAATTGGGGAGGACGGGTTTATGGTAATGTCTGGAGAGGAGTAAGTGTAATGCTATCAAATATGTTTTCCATGTTTTTGATGCCATTACATTCGCTCCTTTCTGGACATTATTATGAGCAGTCCTCCCCTCTGCAGCCTCCTGTGGTTCAGACTGATGCGAAGGTTTTTCTCAGAAGCTTTGTATGCAAGGATAGGGCAATTTTGACAGTCGTGAGATTTTGGTGAGAAGATTTTAAGAAAAACAGTGAGCATTATGGTCCTCCATCCACATGCAGGCAATACTGTACATCTGAGTGCTGCCTCATTTAGCAATTAGCAAACCACCTAATGACTTACATGTGGAAAAACTGCAGGGAATTATCCTACATTATTCAACTTATCAATTGATAGTTTGAATTACTGTAATTTCCATGTGAAGAGGGCCTACTCTGTATTATGATGTAATGGAAACTCCACAGAACTCCACAGTTCAGCTTTGTTCACATGACAACCCAAGCTCCCAAGCGACACGACTCATTAATTATGACATTGAAACATATACACACACACAAGCCTTTTCTCCCTTAGATATGTGGATTACCATACTGCTCGCGTGACAACTCATTTAGACCTTTTTGCCCTCACTGTTCTACCGACAGGATTCTCTAACCAATCTCTCTACATCCTGTGCATTGAAAGCCCACTCCCCATGTCGTTCAAGTCAGGATGTTTTTTCCGCTTTCCGATTTCTATGGGAAGGGCTGGGTTGCGGCCCAATCATTTGAGTTTTTATTAAGATGTGCCGATAAGACAGCCGGGTCGCAGGTTGATTGCGGCATGGAGCCGCATGAGAAAAGGGTGGGCGACCCTCAATTAGGCCTCTTTCAAAGCAGCCTGGGTAAGATAAAGCAATTAGAGCATCGCTGCAGTTAGGCCCTCTGTGTAAAAGGCTGCTCGGAGTCAGCATCCACAACAGAGGAAGTCTTGATCTTTGATCCAAGAATGATATGGGATATGATATGGGATTTTTTCCTGTTTGGTGGAATGGATTTTGGATCTGACAGTCAACTATCACAATAAAGAGAAATGAAGTAAATACTTTCTAGTTGAATAAAAAGGGATAAAAAGGGACCTTTTAACTCAAATCACAGTAGTATCACAATTTTCTGTACAAAGAGCTGAACACAAATACTGTAGTTTACTACTGTTCACAATTCAAAGTAAGAAGAGTTGGAGCTTATCGCTTACATTTCATGCAACAGACTGAGACTCTGAGATTTTGCTTTCGTTATCTTTGTAATTGAGGAAACTAGAAAGCAAAATATGCTCTATCTCGGTGTGTCAGCAATTAGAAGAGGTCCCTCGACACTGCGTAGTGTAACAGGACTAAGCCCCCTCCTCCACCTGACTGTCAAGCTACACGTATGAAGTACAGTATGTCTTCACAGAGTCAAAGTCTTAAATGTAACCTTTATTTAACTCCAACTAAGTCAGTTAAGAACAAATTCTTATTTACAATGACGGCCTACACTCCCTATGGGACTCCCTATCACGGCCGGTTGTGATACAGCCTGGATTCAAACCAGGGTGTCTGCAGTGACACCTCTAGCACTGAGATGCAGTGCCTTAGACCGCTGCGCCACTCGGGAGCCATTACTTTAGCCTTTATTTATACAGGCTTTTCTCAATGAGAAAAATATATATTTTTCATGAGAGACCTAGTGTTACTGCATAAGAACAGCCATTGCTCGAGTATTGTCTTGGGACAGAAGTTTAATACTGTACGTGACTCGGTTCAGATGGGCTCGAATTCCCTCCAGCTGTTAATATGTTCCTGGGGTATACTTGTCGACTAAGTGCTATGGAGTCACATTCTATGGTGCACTCTACAGTAGAATGTTATACAGTAACACATTGTATGTATACCTCACTTAAATAGCATGTAGGTCCACCGCTATATAAACAAGATGCTGGCTTGCGATTGTTCTTGATTACCAACGTCTAACATGCTGATTACCCGGCTGCATAGGTCTTCCTCTTAGCCCCCTTATCAGGGTGCACAACTGTTCTCCTCCTGCCTGGGCCACAGGAAACTAGGGGTGGGGTGACTTTAAAGGGGGTGGGGTCGTGTGTGTGGACAGTGAGGGGACGGAAGGCAGAATTATTATGCTCAGAGGCACGCCAATTTGTCCTCCGCATTCCGAACACCTGCTCCCGCCGGGGACACCACTCTGCCGTTCCAACACAGGCATTTCCATGAAAACGTGCCGGGGCCAGGCTACCTCCCTGTCGATTCCCATCCTCCACGGGTTATGCATGACTTTTTATAGTCTTTCTAGGAAAGGAGAGGGACCCTCCAGCAGCAAGACAAGGCATTTCCCAGGAGACTGTGGGGTTTAGGTGTTCACAGACGAGACTAGATGATCATGTTCACCATTTGTGACAATATTTTGACTCATTACATTTGTTGAAGGTGTCTAAACTAGAAAGAAGGTTGCTTGGCATCAAATAACATATATTTCACCTATTTTATACCTGTATACTTTACAATAAATGTTTTGGACAACATGTACTCCATGCATCTGTGGTGTACAAACTGTAGCCCTCACCACCATCAAACTATAGACAGCTTTTCTCAAAACCATACATTATACAACACCTGTCATTGCAAAGCGGCCATGTGAGGAAAGGAACCATGTGAAACAGATACCATACATATTCATTTTCAGGCATAGTCACATAGCTGTAGTCCTTGCTCATATCTCAGCTGAAAGCAGTTTCATTACTGGTCCTGTTGATGGTAAGGTAACTCTGTGGAGCAGCTGTAGCTGCAGGCTGAGCGTGCAAGAGAAGGCCCGGTTTGTGATGGATAGGCTTGGGGTTGCTCTCAGGGAGCGGGTCAAAGCGGATCCCCTTACAGACGGGCTTCAGATGCACTGCAGATCAGAGCTCAAGGTTGGGAGGACCCCATTTTTGTCATTTGGGACGTAGCAGTATGTGAGTTATGGTGACCCCTCAGTGACCCCTTGGTAAATACTACAGTCCCCACGGTTACCCATGCATGAAAGGAATACTTAAATTTGCTTTATGCTTTAGTTTGAAATGGTATG
This sequence comes from Thymallus thymallus, assembly GCA_023634145.1. Lineage (NCBI taxonomy): Eukaryota > Metazoa > Chordata > Actinopteri > Salmoniformes > Salmonidae > Thymallus > Thymallus thymallus. Next base: position 24,799,724 of record CM042411.1, on the reverse strand, counting down.
TATGGACATAAGAGACATTGCAATAAATTACTAATGGTAATAATTTTTTTCAACCTACTCGTATCGCTCTACGTCTCTAATGCCTACATAGAAGGAAGAAAATCTACCCAGTTCTTAGCAGATGTTCACTACATATGGTCAAGTATACCGTCAATAACGTGGAACGTCAATCATACATTCTGTTTTAAATGTCCAGCCTCAGAAAGTTCTAAGTCATAAAACCCCTTCTATCCGTCCGTTGTCTCCTCAGCCTTTGGCAGTTGCAATGGGCCATCTTCGTGACATTCTCCTTCCTCCTTCACACTGCAAGCTTTGCTAACCCCAGCCACTTAGCCTAAACTCCATCATGAAGCTACATAAGCCTACTATCTTAAGATTTACAGTTCTTCACTCCTCCACTGCACCATGATATGCTCTATAGCAGTAATAGTATTGGGAGTAATTGTAAGGGTCTTTAGGTCATGATAGTAATTCTACAGTGGTATCTATGGTGGTAGGATCAACAGTAATATGAGCAGCAGCTGAAGCAGAAAAAGTCATGTTTGCCAAAAAAGTAGTCATAATATATAATATTTCACTGGTGCAAATCATGAGTAACTAGGGATGAGATGGCCTGGTCTTTTTCCATCATTGTAACAAACCTAATCTAATTTGTTTATAAAGCCCTTTTTACAACAGCAGATGTCACAAAGTGCTCATACAGAAACTCAGCCTAAAACGCCATAAAGCAAGCAATGCAGTTGTAGAAGCACAGGATCTCAGGCTCCACCAAGCAACACTCCGCACAATAACCCCCAGGTAATAAATACTGGTTACAGTGAGACATTGGAGATTAAAACAATGAATCAACACTGCGAAGGGTCACCAAAGCTGTGCATTCCGATCACCACGCAGAACACTCCGGGAATCCTGTTCAAGATTATTGGAAAACCCTAGAATGTTGGGGGGTGATCATCGGACATTCCACAAAGAGGCGTCTGGTCCTTTAGGAGACCCGAGGCTGCATCGTACAGTGGTGGGAAAACTACCATGCTTTTAGTGGGGGAGATAAGAAGATGGTGCGTTAAGGGGTAAGTAATATAATTAAGTCATCATGAGAAAGGAAGGCAGCTGTGAACACAAATATTAAGGGGGTATTCAGTAAACTGGACAGCTTGTTGACAAAATATAAATACACTGAACAAAAAATATAAACACAGCATAGATATAAACAAAGATTTGAATGAGTTACAGTTCATATAAGGAAATCAGTCAATTTAAATAAATAAATGAGGCCCTAATCTATGGATTTCACATGACTGGGAATACAGACATGTATTAAAAAACGAAGGTAGGGTTGTGGATCAGAAAAGCATTCAGGATCTGTTATGACCACCATTTGCCTCATGCAGCGCGACACATCTCCTTTGCATAGAGTTGATCAGGCTGTTGATTGTGGCCTGTGGAATGTTGTCCCACTCCTTTTCAATTGTCAGGCTCTGACCATAGGGAGGACTCTGGCTTATCTCTATGTTGTTATGGTCAGGGCCTGACAGGGGTTGTCTAGGTTAAGTCTATGGTGGTTTTGTGTTTGGTCCCCAATTAGAGGCAGCTGTTTAGCATTGTCTCTAATTGGGGACCCTATTTATGTTGTAACTGTTCCCACCTGCTTTGTGGATTATTGTTTATGTTCTTGTGAGCACTCTCATGTCACGGTAGTGTTTGACCTTATTTCTTTATTGTTCTGTTAAAATTCATTAATAAAGTATGTCGAACTTCAGAAGCGCTTCTCCTTGGTCTATTTCTACGCCGCACCGTGACATCAATGGCTGTCCAAAATTGCTGGATATTGGCTGGAACTGGAAAAAGTTGTCGTACATGTTGATACAGAGCATCCCAAACATGCTCAATGGGTGGCATGTCTGTTGAGTATGCATGCCATGGACAAACTTGGACATTTCAAGCCTACTCCATCTCAGGAGACTGAAAAGATTTGGCATGGCTCCTCAAATCCTCAAAAGGTTCTACAGCTGCAACATCAAGAGCATCCTGACTGGCTGAATCACTGCCTGGTATGGCAACTGCTCGGCCTCTGAACGCAAGGCACTACAGAGGGTAGTGCGTACGGCCCAGTATATCACTGGGGCCAAGCTTTCTGCCATTCAGGACCTCTATATCAGGCGGTTGCAGAGGAAGGCCCTAAAAATTGTCAAAGACTCCAGCCACCCCAGTCATGGACTGTTCTCTCTGCTTCCGCATGGCGAGCGGTACCGGAGCACCAAGTCTAGGTCCAAAAGGCTTCTCAACAGCTTTTACCCCCAAGCCATAAGACTCCTGAACAGCTAATCAAATGGCTACCCGGACTATTTGCATTGTGTTCCCCCCACCCCCTCTCTTTTATGCTGCTGCTACTCTCTGTTTACCATCGGTTGGATGTACTGCCAAATTTTCTAAAACGACGTAGGAGGCGGCTTATGGCAGAGAAATTAACATTTAATTCTCTGGCAACAGCTCTGGTGGACATTCCTGCAGTCAGCATCCCTATTGCACGCTCCCTCATAACTTGAGACATCTCAAGAGAGTGGCCTTTTATTGTCCCCAGCACAAGGTGCACCTGTGTAATGATCATGTTTAATTAGCTTTTGTCCGGTGGATGGATTGTCCTGGCAAAGGAGAAATGCTCACTAACAGGGATGTAATCAAATTTGTGCACAAAATCTGAGAGAAATAAGCTTTTTGTGCGTATGGAATACTTTATCATTAATTTCAGCTCATGAAACATGGGACCAACACTTTACATGTTGCGTTTATATTTTTGTTCAGTATACTAAGAGCTTAGCCACAGAGCGTTGGTTTGAAGCAATCTAGATTGTTGCTAACATACAGTGCTAGTATCTAGACCTGACGAATATGTATGCAACAAACTTATGACACATTGTTTATTAAAGAGCACAGATGGCTACCCATTGTTTCTTCAACATAACCAAACCATGTCAGCTCTAAACCTTATATTGGGAGAAATTATGCTTAAAGACAATAACACTATAGAACAGAATCAGTACAGCACTCCGGTAAATAAACATAATATTGTCAATTTAAGTTTATTTACCAGAGTGCTGTCCTATTTCTGTTCTTTGGATTATATACAATACCACATAATGACAAAGTATAAATACGTTTTTAGAAATGTTAGTAAAATGCTAATATCACATTTACATAAGTATTCAGACCCTTTGCTCAGTACTTTGCTGAAGCACATTTGGCAGTGATTATAGCCTTGAGTCTTCTTGGGTATGACGCTACAAGCTTGGCACGCCTGTATTTGGGGAGTTCCTCCCATTCTTCTCTGCAGATCCTCTCAAGCTCTGTCAGGTTGCTGCACATCTATTTTCAGGTCTCTTCAGAGATGTTCAATCGGGTTCAAGTTCCTGCTCTGGCTGGGCCACTCAAGGACATTCAGAGACTTGTCCCGAAGCCACTCCTGCTTTGTCTTGCCTGTGTGCTTAAGGTCGTTGTCCTGTTGGAAGGTTGAACCTTCCAAGGAGTTCAATGTTGGTTTCATCAGACCAGAGCATCTTGTTTCTTATTGTCTGAGAGTCTTTAGGTGCCTTTTGTCAAACTCTAAAAAAGGCCATGTGCCTTTTACTGAGGAGTGGTTTCCGTCTGGCCACTCTACCATAAAAGCCTGGTTGGTGTGCTGCAGAGATGGTTGTCCTTCTGGAAGGTTCTCCCATCTCCACAGAGGAACTCTAGAGCTCTGTCAGAGTGACCATCGGGTTCTTGGACACCTCCCTGACCAAGGCCCTTCTCCGCCGATTGCTCAGTTTGGCTGGGCGGCCAGCTCTAGGAAGAGTCTTGGTGGTTCCAAACTTCTTACATTTAATAATTGTATTTATATAATTTGGAAAGTCAGTTAAGAACAAATTCTTATTTACAATGACGGCCTACCTACAGGGTCAGCCCCTGGAGCAAATAATGATGGAGGCCACCGTGCTCTTGGGACCTTCAATGCTGCAGACACCCTATAGACAGGTGTGTGCCTTTCTAAATCATGTCTAATCAATTGAATTTACCACAGGGGGACTCCAATCAAGTTGTAGAAACATCTCAAGAATGATCCATGGAAACAGGATGCCCCTGAGCTAAATTTCCAGTCTCATACAAAGGGTCTGAATACTTACGTAAATAAGGTATTTCAGTTTTTATTTTTAATACATTTACAAAAATAAAATAAAAACTGTTTTTCACTTTGTCTTTGTGGTGTATTGTGTATAGATTGCTGAGATAAAAAAAAAAATGTAATCCATGTTAGAATAAGCCTGTAACGTAACACAATGTGGAAAAAGTCAAGGGGTCTGAATACTTTCCGAAGGCACTGTAAGTCCACTGCACATGTTCAGCCACATAACCCATTGACACAATGCAAATAGTCTGGGTAGCCATTTTATTACCTGCCTAGCTATCACTTCTAGAAAGATATACAGTACCGAGTAAACTAGGTGTATCAACTTAAGTCAGGCTTCAATAGTAAAATCATTACAGATGTCTATGCAGTATAAGTTGCATAATGTGATAGCACGTGGGGCTCCGAGACAAAGGAGCGGTATTACCTCACGGTGCCAGACACCTGCTCTTCTCAGGACCCCGACACACCCTGTATGCAGCCAATCACAGCCAATCATGGCCGCCCCACAGGGTCTTGAGTCAAAAAAAAAAAAAAGATAACCACATAATTAAAGTGAAGACATGAACACTCATCAAACAGTCTGACTACAAACACTCCTCCAGCTACTGATCAAAACAGTGAAAGGAGAATGGCCGCTTCTTGTGTTATCAATGCAGAGAGGCTGCATGGTGTTAAAAAAAACATTTCATTAATAAATTAAAGTTTGATTTGAAAGTGTAATGTCCCTTTAAGACCCGGTATACAGCCCCAATGTGAGGGCCAGTGTGTTTGGTATATACATGGAACAGGTGTCACTCTGAGTCGCGTAGTGTAGAGTAAAGATGACACCACAACTTCTGTCAGGGTCTAAACATATACTGAACAAAAATACAAACGCAACATGTATTTAACATATAATTACAACAGGGCATCTTTTTCCAATGGACGCAGAAGACGAGATCTACACGGGCAGTGACGTAGTGTCCCTATGAGTGACAGAACACTGAGCCAATCACGGTGTGACTAGAGAACATTAAGCGCAACTAGAGAACATTACCAACCCCTACGCTCCATATTTTCCGCTGGCTACCCAACCACCACCACAGAAAACAATGAGCTAGGCTGAATCGCCTGCATTTTGGAGCTGCTTTACTCAAGAAAACGAAAAAGAGACAATTTGTCTATGCAGCTTTATTATCGCAATTATTTATTATAATTGTTTTACATTGTTTGCAAACTGATATGTGACACGTATTAGTTCCAAAATGACATGCAAAATAGGCAACCCTCCACCTGTTCTGAATGACGGGTCGCCACTGAATGCTAAAAACGCCATCGACAGCTCCTGCTCAAGATTACGGTGAACATTCCATTGAGTTTATGTACAAAGATTCAGTATTTCAGTATCTGTCTCTTGTTTGTGGTGAAACAGGAATTCTACCCTTGTGAACTGTGATGTCTTACAGTTTCAAAAGAAAGTCAAGCAACCACTTTATTGATCAAGCAAATATTGTTTTTTTGTGTGAAAGCCAAGGCAGTTCAAAGGCAAGACACATTCATACAACAGTGAGGTGGCATGTAACTGAGTGATCAATCAACATGAACCTTTACAGTTTCTGTCCACCAATCAGGTGGCAGATAACCAAGGTATGATCAATATAATGAATGCATATGGTAATATATGGTAATATTTCTTTGTCACTAATTATAGTTATATTTCCATATACACTTCAAATAAAAAAGAATGCATAAAAAAAAAGGTTTTTAATTGGGTGTCCCTTTGTATTCACCCATTCCGTAACATCGTAATTCAGCACCTTTCTTTTTCACATGTGGCACATTACTCTAACAAGCTGGTGGAAACCAAGGTGGCTGCTCTCTCTGCCTGTTCTCCAACCATAGAAGTACTTAGTGGAGAGAACGTTTAGAAGGGGGTTATAATATCCCTCAACATGTGGAAATGATTCCCAACAGGTCTAGTAATAGGTCCACTGGGTTGAGCTCCAAGACTAACATAAATTCATTGCTGGCAGAGTTTGAATATTCAGACCTCTTCACATGTTGTTGTGTTATTGCCTGAATGTAAAATGTATTAAAAGGAGATGTTGTGTCACTGTTCTACACACAATACCCCATAATGTCAAAGTGGAATTTTGTTTGTATTTTTTTTCAATTAATAAAATAAATAAAAGCTGAAATATCTTAAGTATTCAACCCCTTTTTTGTTATGTCAAGCCTAAATAAGTTCAGGAGTAAAAATGGCTTAACTAATTGCATAATAAGTTGCATAGACTCATTCAGTGTTCAATAATAGTGGTTAACATGGTTTTTGAATAACTACCTCATCCCTGTACCCCACACATACAATTATCTGTAAGGTCCCTATATCGAGTTGTGAATTTCAAGCACAGATTGAAACACAAGAGCCAGGGAGGTTTTTCAATGCCTTGCATGAAGGGCTCCGGTTGGTAGACGCTGAATATCCCTTTGAGCATGGTGAAGTTATTAATTGGATGGTGTATCAATACACCCAGTCACTACGAAGATACAGGCTTTCTTCCTAACTCAGTTGCCGGAGAGGAAGGAAACTGCTCAGTGATTTCACCATGAGGCCAATGGTGATATTAAAACAGTTACAAAGTTTAATGGTTGTGATAGGAGAACACTGAGGATGGATCAACATTGTAGTTACTCCACAAATCAAATTCAATTTTATTGGTTACATACATGTGGTTAGCCGATGTTATTGCGGGTGTAGCGAAATGCTTGTGCTTCTAACTCCGACAGTGAAGCAACATCTAATAAGTAATATCTAACAGTTTCACAACATATACCAAAATACACATACATCTAAGTAAGGAATGGATTGAGAATATACAGTTGAAGTCGGAGGTTTACAGACACCTTAGCCAAATACATTTAAACTCAGTTTTTCACAATTCCTGACATTTAATCCTAGTAAAAATGCCCTGTCTTAGGTCAGTTAGGATCACCACTTTATTTTAAGAATGTGAAATGTCAGAATAATAGTAGAAATAATTATTTATTTCAGATTTTATTTATTTCATCAAATTCCCAATGGGTCAGAAGTTTACATACACTCATTTAGTATTTGGTAGCATTGCCTTTAAATTGTTTAACTTGGGTCAAACGTTTCGGTTAGCCTTCCACACGCTTCCCACAATAAGTTGGGTGAATTTTAGCCCATTCCTCCTGGCAGAACTGGTGTAACTGAGTCAGGTTTGTAGGCCTCCTTGCTCACACATGCTTTTTCAGTTCTGCCCACACATTTTCTATAGGATTGAGGTCAGGGCTTTGTGATGGCCACTCCAATACCTTGACTTTGTTGTCCTTAAGCCATTTTGCCACAACTTTGGAAGTATGCTGGTGGTCATTGTGCATTTGGAAGACCCATTTGTGACCAAGCTTTAACTTCCTGACTAATGTCTTGAGCTGTTGCTTCAATATATCCACATAATTTTACTTCCTCATATGATGCCATCTATTTTGTGAAGTGCACCAGTCCCTCCTGCAGCAAAGCACCTCCACAACATGATGCTGCTACCACCGTGCTTCACGGTTGGGATGGTATTCTTCGGCTTGAAAGCCTCCCCCTTTTTCCTCCAAACATAACGGTGGTCATTATGGCCAAAAAGTTCTATTTTTGTTTAATCAGACCAGAGGACATTTCTGCAAAAAGTACGGCTTGTAGCACTTAAAAATCGCCAGTCCTCAGCTGCAACACTCGCTACTGAGTGTCCACACACTTTTGGTCATAAAACTTAAGCCTAGGCTTAATCAATAGTGGAGCTTTACGTGCCCGAGGACCACAGAGTGCAGCCTGGAGGAACCCACAAATCGGCCATTTCATAATCTGTTAAAGACGTCCTCCAGTGATTTTGGAAATGTTACTGTTGAAAAGTGATATCCCAAGTATAAATAAAGTGTGAAAAAATCTGTTTAGTGTTTTTTTAGACACAACTGCAAACTTCAAGGAGTAAGGCAGTCAATGATAGAAATCTGTGATGTCATCGACCTCCCTCTTTGCCTGAGGAACAATAGAGGAGAAAAAGAGAACAAATGATGAAAGGCCCCTCCCCCCAACTATGTGATGATGTACTTGGTGATGACGTACTTGGACCACCTGTGGACATGTACCTTATGTTAAGTAAATCAGGTGTTAAATGGGGTGAAAAGGAAACTGGAGTACCACATTAACTTTGTTTTCTTGCCTACAGCCCTAATATCTAGTTAATATTTAGCTTCTTACTTCAGCTCCATATAACTACGTTTCAAGTTTTATTCGTCATATGTACAGGACACACATGGTACAGTATACATCGTCCAATGAAACGCTTACCTGCAGGTTTCTTCTCGACAATGAAACAATAATAAGAAATAATAAAAGATACGAATAGGAACATAAAGTAAATAACTCAGTAGAATATAATAAACATTTAGCATAAGTATAATACAGGAAGGCACAATTTATAGTCCAATATTTACACGTGTTTTGGTTAAGAGGGTATTGGGGAACAAGTGCTTCAATTTAGCAATCATAATAAGAGTCTTGTAGCAGCAGTTGTGTTGTGTTTGTGTGTGTGCGCGTGCGTGCGTGCGTGTGTGTGTGCGTGAGTGAGTGAGTGCATGTATGCTAAGTTGAGGAGAATCCAGTTCAAGTCTTCAGTAGTCTGATGGCTTGTAGATAGAAACTGTCTCTGAGCTTGTTGGTATCAGACCTCATGCTCCGATAATGTCTTCCCGACAGTAAGGGAGTGAACAGCTCGTGGCTGGGGTCTGTGTGGTCCTTGATGATGCTGCAGACCTTCCTCAGGCAATGTTTTGAGTAGATGTCCTGGATGGGTGGGAGCACGGTACTTGGCCGTCTTCACCACCCGCCGGAGGGCCTTGCAGTCGTGGACGGAGCAATTCCTGTACCAGGTCGTGATGCAAGCGGTCAGGATGCTCTTGGTGGTGCAGTGGTAGTATTTGAAGAGTACCGGGGTGGCATGCCGAGTTACTTCAGCCGCCTTATGAAGTAGAAACGCTGTTGCGCCCTCTTGACAAGAGTATCCCATAGGGCGCCGCACAATTGGCTTAGCATCGTCCGAGTTTGGCCGGTGTAGGACGTCATTGTAAATAAGAATTTGTTCTTAACTGATTTGCCTAGTTAAATCAAGGTTAAATATTATTATTATTTTGTATAATTTTTTTAAGAGTGGTGGTGTTGTTGGTCCATGTCAAGTCGTCTGTGATCTGGACGCTGAGTTACTTAAAAACAGCTGACTCTCTCTACTTCCCTCCTCCGCTTCCTGAAGTCATCTAATCAATGTCTATAGGCAGCTGCCTCTGGTGTGCTAGTGATGGCTGTTTAGCAGTCTGATGGCCTTGAGATAGAAGCTGTTTTTCAGTCTCTCTGTCCCAGCTTTGATGCACCTGTACTGACCTCGCCTTCTGGATGATAGCGGGGTGAACAGGCAGTGGTTGATGTCTTTGATGATCTTTTTGGCCTTCCTATGGCATCGGGTGCTGTAGGTGTGCAGGAGGGCGGGAAGTTTGCCCCCAGTAATGCGTTGGGCAGACCACACCACCCTCTGGAGAGCTTGGCGGTTATGGGCGGTGCAGTTGCCGTACCAGGCGGTGATGCAGCCCGACAGGATGCTCTCAATTGTGCATCTGTAGAAGTTTGTGAGGGTTTTAGGTGATAAGCCAAATTTCTTTAGCCTGCTGAGGTTGAAGATGCGCTGTTGCGCCTTCTTCACCACACTGTCTGTGTGGGTGGACTATTTCAGTTTATCAGTGATGTGTATGCTGAGGAACTTGAAGCTTTCCACCTTCCCCACTGCGGTCCCATCAATGTGGATCGGAGGGTGCTCCCTCTGCTGTTTCCTGAAGTCCACGATAATCTCCTTAGTTTTGTTGACGTTGAGTGAGAGGCTATTTTCCTGGCACCACACTCCCAGAGCCCTCACCTCCTCCATGTAGGCTGTCTCATCATATTTAAAATCAAAAGACAAGCTATATGAACAGGCCATTGCCCGTTTCATAAATGGGCTGTCCAGTGGCGCAGTGGTCTAAGACACTGCATCTCAGTGCTAGAGGCGTCACTACAGACTACCTGGTTTGAATTCAGACTGTATCACAACCGTCCGTGATTGAGAGTCCCATAGGACGGCACACAATTGGCCCAGCATCGTCTGAGTTTGGCCAGTGTAGGCTGTCATTGTAAATAATAATTTGTTCTTAACTGACTTGCCTGGTTAAATAAAAATGAAATGAAGTAGGACAGGAGAATGGACTTTGTTTTTAAATTATAATCATAATGGTGAGTGGACGTTCTGTTTTCATCTACACCTTGCTTTTTGTTGCTATCTCGTTCATATCATTTTGAATACAATGTGTAAAATATACTTTCAACTTTAGATCACTGGTTGTGTGGTAAAAACCAAGGTAATGACGTTGCAATTGGAAGTACTGGTCACATGGCATTTCTTGATGTGGTGCATTTTTTTTATTGTTGCATGCTGGAGATTGAACATCGTATACAGCGCAACTTTTTTCTCTCTGACAGCATATACTGTCTGTGGTCTTGAAACAATGTGAATAGTTGTGTGGTTGAATTTATTCCGCCACTATTTGAGTGACTGTTTGTTTTGGCAAATGTTTCTTTGAAACGACGCAACCATATTTTCTTCTAACGTGGTTCCTGCTATCGATATTTGCAACCGTTGTGTACGTGTGCTGCTTCTGTGAGCCACAGCCGAGGCGTGGCTTAGGACCGTTTTACTTTATCATCAAAGAATTGCTTCTCCTACATAGCATAGGTCTGCAAAAGAAAGGTCTCAAGTCATGCTCTGTATACACAGGCATCCGAGTTCTCTATCTATATGTATGACGTCAGATCTTTTTCCGCAACTGAGGACCTAGCTCCAATAGTCACGGTTCGCCACTGAGTATGTGCCTACTGTAGCAATGTCATCGTATTTGCAGTTTGAAACAGGCACACTGCAGTTGGGAAGTAAAGCGAAATTCGAATCCGTCATTTCCGTTGTTTGGCTGTGCCCATAGCAACGTTCGAAAATGAGGTGGATGTTCTTGATCTGACTGAGTTCTAATCGTGCCTGCCTCTTTGCGAACTAATGGAATCATGAACAGTGTTTTGTTCGTTATGTTCACCTGCGCCCCCCCGGATTTACCTTTTTAGCAGCACGGCTAACCGTCCTTTCGCGGCACAGGCTGAGGGCCGGAGTCGGCTCAAGTAGGCAACTAGAGACGCTGCTGACAGCGTAATCAGACCAAGGCTGTATGCAGTTATTTCAACATGAAACAAAACAGAGGATGTTATTCAAATGAACCTACATCACAGCAGTTTACAGCCTATACACAATAATTGTGTACTCACTTGATAACAATAATACATTCATCATTACACTATGTTGTTGTAGCCCAGATGCTATATATATAAAAGTATGTGGACACCCCTTCAAATTAGGTGATTTGGCTATTTCAGCCACACCCGTTGTTGACAGGTGTATCAAATCGAACACACAGCCATGCAATCTCCATAGACAAACATTAGCAGTAGAATGGCCTTACTGAAGAGCTCAATAAATTTCAATGTGGCACCATCATAGGATGCCACCTTTCAAACAAGTCAGTTAGTCCAATTTCTGCCCTGCTAGAGCTGCCCCGGTCAACTGTAAGTGGAAACGCCTGGGAGCAACAATGGCTCAGCTGCAAAGTAATTGGACACACAGGCTCACAGAATGGGACCGCTGAATGCTGAAGCTTGTATCACGTAAAAATCGCCAGTCCTCAGTTGCAACACTCACTACTGAGTTCCAAACTGCCTTTGGAAGCAACGTCAGCACAATAAGTGTTCGTTGGGAGCTTCATGACATGGGTTTCCATGGCCGAGCAGCCTCACACAAGCCTAAGATCACCATGAGCAATGCCAAGCGTCGGCTGGAGTGTTGTTAAGCTCGCCGCCATTGGACTCTGGAGCAATGAAAACGCATTCTCTGGAGTGATGAATCATGCTTCACCATCTGGCAGTCCGACGGACGAATCCGGGTTTGGCGGATACCAGGAGAACTTTACCTGCCCCAATGCATAGTGTCAACTGTAAAGTTTGGTGGAGGAGGAATAATGGTCTGGGGCTGTATTTCATGTTTCGGGCTAGGTCCCTTAGTTCCAATGATGGGAAATCTGAATGCTACAGCATAGAATGACATTCTAAATGATTCTGTGCTTCCAACTTTGTGGCAACAGTTTGAGGAAGGCCCTTTCCTGTTTCAGCATGACAATGCCCCCGTGCACAAAGCGAGGTCCATACAGAAATGGTTTGTCGAGATCAGTGTGGAAGAACTTGACTGGCCTACACAGAGCCCTGACCTCAACCCAATCTAACACCTTTGGGATGAATTGGAATGGAGCCAGGCCTAATCACCCAACATCAGTGCATGACCTCACTAACGCTCTTGTGGCTGAATGGAAGCAAGTCCCTGCAGCAATGTTCCAAAATCTAGTGGAAAGTCTTCCCAGAAGAGTATAGGCTGTTATAGCAGCAAAGGGGGACTATATCTATATTAATATCCATGATTTTGGATTGAGATGTTCGACGAGCAGGTGTCCACACACTTTTGGTCATAAAACTTAAGCCTAGGCTTAATCAATAGTGGAGCTTTACGTGCCCGAGGACCACAGAGTGCAGCCTGGAGGAACCCACAAATCGGCCATTTCATAATCTGTTAAAGACGTCCTCCAGTGATTTTGGAAATGTTACTATTGAAAAGTGATATCCCAAGTATAAATAAAGTAAAGTGTGAAAAAATCTGTTTAGTGTTTTTTAGACACAACTGCAAACTTCAAGGAGTAAGGCAGTCAATGAGATGGTCTGATAGAAATCTGTGATGTCATCGACCTCCCCCTTGCCTGAGGAACAATAGAGGAGAAAAAGAGAACAAATGATGAAAGGCCCCTCCCCCCAACTATGTGATGATGTACTTGGTGATGACGTACTTGGACCACCTGTGGACATGTACCTTATGTTAAGTAAATCAGGTGTTAAATGGGGTGAAAAGGAAACTGGAGTACCACATTAACTTTGTTTTCTTGCCTACAGCCCTAATATCTAGCTAATATTTAGCTTCTTACTTCGGCTCCATATAACTACGTTTCAAGTTTTATTCGTCATATGTACAGGATACACATGGTACAGTATACATCGTCCAATGAAATGCTTACTTGCAGGTTTCTTCTCGACAATGCAACAATAATAAGAAATTATAAAAGATACGAATAGGAACATAAAGTAAATAACTCAGTAGAATATAATAAACATTTAGCATAAGTATAATACAGGAAGGCACAATTTATAGTCCAATACTTACACGTGTTTTGGTTAAGAGGGTATTGGGGAACAAGTGCTTCAATTTAGCAATCATAATAAGAGTCTTGTAGCAGCAGTTGTGTTGTGTTTGTGTGTGTGTGCGTGCGTGCGTGTGTGTGCGTGAGTGAGTGAGTGCATGTGTGCTAAGTTGAGGAGAATCAGGGCAGGTGGTCAGTCCAGTTCAAGTCTTCAGTAGTCTGATGGCTTGTAGATAGAAACTGTCTCTGAGCTTGTTGGTATCAGACCTCATGCTCCGATAATGTCTTCCCGACAGTAAGGGAGTGAACAGCTCATGGCTGGGGTCTGTGTGGTCCTTGATGATGCTGCAGACCTTCCTCAGGCACCGTTTTGAGTAGATGTCCTGGATGGGTGGGAGCACGGTACTTGGCCGTCTTCACCACCCGCCAGAGGGCCTTGCAGTCGTGGACGGTGCAATTCCTGTACCAGGTCGTGATGCAACCAGTCAGGATGCTCTTGGTGGTTCAGTGGTAGTATTTGAAGAGTACCGGGGTGGCATGCTGAGTTACTTCAGCCGCCTTATGAAGTAGAAACGCTGTTGCGCCCCCGCCATAGGGCGCGGCACAATTGGCTTAGCATCGTCCGAGTTTGGCCGGTGTAGGCCGTCATTGTAAATAAGAATTTGTTCTTAACTGATTTGCCTAGTTAAATAAAGGTTCAATATTATTATTATTTTGTAATGTTTTTAAGAGTGGTGGTGTTGTTGGTCCATGTCAAGTCGTCTGTGATCTGGACGCTGAGTTACTTAAAAACTGCAGACTCTCTCTACTTCCCTCCTCCGCTACCTGAAGTCAACAATCAGCTCCTTTGTTTTGCTTTGGTTTTAGAGAATGAGTGCACAATATAGATACAGTGGGGAGAACAAGTATTTGATACACTGCCGATTTTGCAGGTTTTCCCACTTACAAAGCATGTAGAGGTCTGTAATTTTTATCATAGGTGCTCTTCAACTGTGAGAGAGGGAATCTAAAACTAAAATCCAGAAAATCACATTGTATGATTTTTAAGTAATTAATTTGCATTTTATTGCATGACATAAGTATTTGATACATCAGAAAAGCAGAACTTAATATTTGGTACAGAAACCTTTGTTTGCAATTACAGAGATCATACGTTTCCTGTAGTTCTTGACCAGGTTTGCACACACTGCAGCAGGGATTTTGGCCCACTCCTCCATACAGACCTTCTCCAGATCCTTCAGGTTTCGGGGCTGTCGCTGGGCAATACGGACTTTCAGCTCCCTCCAAAGATTTTCTATTGGGTTCAGGTCTGGAGACTGGCTAGGCCACTCCAGGACCTTGAGATGCTTCTTACGGAGCCACTCCTTAGTTGCCCTGGCTGTGTGGTTCGGGTCGTTGTCATGCTGGAAGACCCAGCCACGACCCATCTTCAATGCTCTTACTGAGGGAAGGAGGTTGTTGGCCAAGATCTCGCGATACATGGCCCCATCCATCCTCCCCTCAATACGGTGCAGTCGTCCTGTCCCCTTTGCAGAAAAGCATCCCCAAAGAATGATGTTTCCACCTCCATGCTTCACGGTTGGGATGGTGTTCTTGGGGTTGTACTCATCCTTCTTCTTCCTCCAAACACGGCGAGTGGAGTTTAGACCAAAAAGCTCTATTTTTGTCTCATCAGACCACATGACCTTCTCCCATTCCTCCTCTGGATCATCCAGATGGTCATTGGCAAACTTCAGACGGGCCTGGACATGCGCTGGCTTGAGCAGGGGGACCTTGCGTGCGCTGCAGGATTTTAATCCATGACGGCGTAGTGTGTTACTAATGGTTTTCTTTGAGACTGTGGTCCCAGCTCTCTTCAGGTCATTGACCAGGTCCTGCCGTGTAGTTCTGGGCTGATCCCTCACCTTCCTCATGATCATTGATGCCCCACGAGGTGAGATCTTGCATGGTGCCCCAGACCGAGGGAGATTGACCGTCATCTTGAACTTCTTCCATTTTCAAATAATTGCGCCAACAGTTGTTGCCTTCTCACCAAGCTGCTTGCCTATTGTCCTGTAGCCCATCCCAGCCTTGTGCAGGTCTACAATTTTATCCCTGATGTCCTTACACAGCTCTCTGGCCTTGGCCATTGTGGAGAGGTTGGAGTCTGTTTGATTGAGTGTGTGGACAGGTGTCTTTTATACAGGTAACGAGTTCAAACAGGTGCAATTAATACAGGTAATGAGTGGAGAACAGGAGGGCTTCTTAAAGAAAAACTAACAGGTCTGTGAGAGCCGGAATTCTTACTGGTTGGTAGGTGATCAAATACTTATGTCATGCAATAAAATGCAAATTATTTATTTAAAAATCATACAATGTGATTTTCTGGATTTTTGTTTTAGATTCCGTCTCTCACAGTTGAAGTGTACATATGATAAAAATTACAGACCTCTACATGCTTTGTAAGTAGGAAAACCTGCAAAATCGGCAGTGTATCAAATACTTGTTCTCCCCACTGTATGTCAGATGGCTAGCTGCTGGCAGAGAATTCTATTGCAGTAACATTTCTAGTATTACTTAGCCATTTAGCAGGAGCAAAAATTATTATTATAATAATGATAATTTAAATAATTATAATAATAATAATACTTGGGACTTACAGTGGGGAGAACAAGTATTTGATACACTGCCGATTTTGCAGGTTTTCCCACTTACAAAGCATGTAGAGGTCTGTAATTTTTATCATAGGTACACTTCAACTGTGAGAGACGGAATCTAAAACAAAAATCCAGAAAATCACATTGTATGATTTTTAAATAATTAATTTGCATTTTATTGCATGACATAAGTATTTGATCACCTACCAACCAGTAAGAATTCCGGCTCTTACAGACCTGTTAGTTTTTCTTTAAGAAGCCCTCCTGTTCTCCACTCATTACCTGTATTAACTGCAGCTGTTTGAACTCGTTACCTGTATAAAAGACACCTCTCCACACACTCAATCAAACAGACTCCAACCTCTCCACAATGGCCAAGGCCAGAGAGCTGTGTAAGGACATCAGGGATAAAATTGTAGACCTACACAAGGCTGGGAGGGGCTACAGGACAATAGGCAAGCAGCTTGGTGAGAAGGCAACAACTGTTGGCACAATTATTAGAAAATGGAAGAAGTTCAAGATGACGGTCAATCTCCCTCGGTCTGGGGCACCATGCAAGATCTCACCTTGTGGGGCATCAATGATCATGAGGAAGGTGAGGGATCATCCCTGAATTACACGGCAGGACCTGGTCAATGACATGAAGAGAGCTGAGACCGCAGTCTCAAAGAAAACCATTAGTAACACACTACGCCGTCATGGATTAAAATCCTGCAGCGCACGCAAGGTGCCCCTGCTCAAGCCAGAGCATGTCCAGGCCCGTCTGAAGTTTGCCAATGACCATCTGGATGATCCAGAGGAGGAATGGGAGAAGGTCATGTGGTCTGATGAGACAAAAATTGAGTTTTTTGGTCTAAACTCCACTCGCCGTGTTTGGAGGAAAAAGAAGGATGAGTACAACCCCAAGAACACCATCCCAACCGTGAAGCATGGAGGTGGAAACATCATTCTTTAGGGATGCTTTTCTGCAAAGGGGACAGGACGACTGTACCGTATTGAGGGGAGGATGGATGGGGCCATGTATCGCGAGATCTTGGCCAACAACCTCCTTCCCTCAGTAAGAGCATTGGAGATGGGTCGTGGCTGGGTCTTCCAGCATGACAACGACCCGAAACACACAGCCAGGGCAACTAAGGAGTGGCTCCGTAAGAAGCATCTCAAGGTCCTGGAGTGGCCTAGCCAGTCTCCAGACCTGAACCCAATAGAAAATCTTTGGAGGGAGCTGAAAGTCCGTATTGCCCAGCGACAGCCCCGAAACCTGAAGGATCTGTATGGAGGAGTGGGCCAAAATCCCTGCTGCAGTGTGTGCAAACCTGGTCAAGAACTACAGGAAACGTATGATCTCTGTAATTGCAAACAAAGGTTTCTGTACCAAATATTAAGTTCTGCTTTTCTGATGTATCAAATACTTATGTCATGCAATAAAATGCAAATTAATTACTTAAAAATCATACAATGTGATTTTCTGGATTTTTGTTTTAGATTCCGTCACTCACAGTTGAAGAGTACCTATGATAAAAATTACAGACTTCTACATGCTTTGTAAGTGGGAAAACCTGCAAAATCGGCAGTGTATCAAATACTTGTTCTCCCCACTGTATATAGTTTGTTAAGGACCCAAAGTCGAGGGCCTCCCGAGTGGGGCAGTGGTTTATGGCACTGCATCGCTACAGATGCGGGTTCGAGCCGCGTCTGAGCCGCAGCCGGCCGCGACCGGGAGACCCATGAGGCGATGCACAATTGGCCTATGAATTTAAAATACACTTTTAATAAGTATGTGTAATGAGTGTAATGATCATATATTTATAGTATGCTTAAGATATACTACAAAAGTACATATTGTATTTGAAGTATATTATTAGAATTTGTAGTATTTTTAAGTATACTTTTAAGTATACCTTTTTATTTTTTTCGCTTGGTTGGAGAGGAAGGCATCTGTCTGACCATAGTTTTACTTCTGTGGCTAGTCGTAGCAGAGGGGGGCTGGGATGGGTAGCCTGAGAGAAAATGCCAATATCAGTTCTCACATTTGGTGCCTGTTGGATAGGACAGAATATTACTCTGCTAAACACAAAAGTGCAAAATGTAGAGATTAAATAATTTCACTAGCTACATACACCCAATCTCTCAACTTTGAAAGCAAGCTAGCGAGCTAATTAAAACATAATTATGTTTTGTCCTTACAACTTTACATGAACTGTAGATTGCACTTTTTGCTATTACTTTGCAGAATTTCAATATCACATTGGCCAGCAAGCACCTTTTGCTGAAGAGACACCCCACAGTTTTGGAGACAGCTATGTGTTCGGTAACAAAAGGCGGTGTTGTAGCTTCTTGGAGGCGTGAACAAACACCCCACACCCATGTAGTAGGTCATCCTAGCCATGTCACGCTCTCTGTACATTGATCTTAGACTAGTGTAACCAACAAGTCTCCTTCACACCAGAAAAGCATAGGTCTGCTAAGCTGAAGCCTACGCATTGACTCGGGGAGCCAATGGAACTCTTCAGGTCTCAAGCAAGGTTAGGCTTACTCATCATGCATGTGTGGTAACTGAACAAAAATTCACCATCCTTTGACCTCCTCCATACAGAGACACATCTGAGCCACGGCAGAAATATGACTGACAGGGTTCAAACAACAGTCTTATGCACATCAGAAGATTACATACAGTGCATTCTGAAACGTTTTCAACATTTCGTTACGTTACAGCCTTATTCTAAAATGTATTAAATATTTTTTTTCCCTCATCAATCTACACACAATACCTCATAATGACAAAGCAAAAACAGGTAAATTAATTAATTAATTAATTAGCCAAATAAATGTATAATGAAATATCACATTTACATAAGTATTCGGACCCTTTACTCAGTATTTTGTTGAAGCACCTTTGGAAGCGATTACAGCCTTGAGTCTTCTTGGGCATGACGCTACAAGCTTGGCACACCTGTATTTGGGGAGTTTCTCCCATTCTTCTCTGCAGATCCTCTCAAGCTCTGTCAGGTTGGATGGGGAGTGTTACTGCGCAGCTATTTTCAGGTCTCTCCAGAGATGTTCGATCGGGTTCAAGTCCGTGTTCTGGCTGGGCCACTCAAGGACATTCAGAGACTAATCCCAAAACCACTCCTGCGTTGTCTTGGCTGTGTGCTTAGGGTGGTTGTCCTGTTGGAAGGTGAACCTTCGCCCCCAGTCAGAGGTCCTGAGCACTCTGATGCAGGTTTTGATCAAGGTTCTCCCTTCCCCATATCTATGCCTCGACACAATCCTGTCTCAGCGCTCTTTGGACAATTCTTTTGACTTCATGGCTTTGTTTTGCTCTGACATGCACTGTCAACTGTGGTACCTTATATAGACAGGTGTGTGCCTTTCAAAATCATGTCCAATCAATTGAATTTACCACAGGTGGACTCCAATCAAGTTGTAGAAACACCTCAAGGATGATTCATGGAAATACGATGCACCTGAGATCAATTTCAAGTCTCATAGCAAAGGGTCTGAATACTTATGTAAATAAGGTATTTCTGTTTTCGCTTTGTCATTATGGGGTATTGTGTGTAAATTGATGTGGGAAAAAATAATTCAATCAATTTTAGAATAAGGCTGTAACGTAACAAAATGTGGAAAAGGGAAGGGGTCTGAATACTCTCCTAATGCACTGTAAGTCAGATAAACCAAAGCCTGTAGCCAATGAAATTCTTCAGGTATTAGGCATGGTTACTCATCATGCGAATAACTAACCTGGAAGAAGTGGTTCGGTGACCAAGCACATGTTGAGTAACTTTGCCTGATACTAGAAAAAATCCATTAGCACCCTCCCCAAGCTAAATTGCTTAGGTTTTGGCATAGCAGGCTACAATGTTCTTCTGCAGTACGGGACACCAGGTTCAATGCATAGAGAGCGTGACATTGCTAGGATGTACAGTACTACTACATGGGGGTGTGGTGTTGCTCTCCTGGTTCACGACTCCAGGAAGCAATTTGCATACACTTTGTAAATGAGCAGAGAAAAGCGAAAAATGCTAAATTGGCCAGTTGGAAAATGAAAACAGCCCTTTCCATTTCACTTAGCATTTTTACGATTTTCTGTTAAACGCCCACACCAGCGAAAAGTACAAATGTTTTCAGCTGAAATACAATGCCCAGAGATTAGCCATGATGTTCTACAACAATTTAAGTCAATAGGTCATAATTTTGGTCAAAGTAGGATATATTTGGGCTTGAAGTGGGAAATCCGAAGTTGGAACTCAGAAAATCCGTGCCAATGACTTGCAAGTTCTTTCTGATTTATGTGACAGTTATAGGGCTGGCTTTTGTTCATTTGGAACCACCTACAAATATGTTAGAGCTAACACGTGTGGGCTCCTTACTTCCTGTGTACAACCTATTGTTACTGTGGCTTTACTGGCTCACTGCTGCCTGCAATGTACTTTGACTGGTCGGAGATGTTGGATGGGCTGACGCTGGTGAAACGATGTGTAAGAAAAAAGCTACAGTATATTATTCAGATGAGTGGAGACCTGTGCACTGCAGCACTACAACAACAGTACAGCTAGCTAGCAAGTAGCAGTTGCTCACTACAAGTTTGGCTGGCAAGCTAGCTATAGCTAGCATAGCTAACTGAGCGGTAAAGTAAATCCATATGAAGTAAGCTAATTAAGCAATAAGACTTGAGGGGGTGTGGTATACGGGCTGATATACCACGGCTGTCAGCCAATCAGCATTCAGGGCTCGAACCACCCAGTTTATAATATACAGTATTGCTCAGTGAGTAAATAACTGCTTTACAATATACACATTCTGTTACAGGAAAACTGGTGTTATTGTTTGGAGAATACAAGCTAACTAGTCATTTTGTACCCCATACACATTAACAGTGTAATATCTGGATGAAGTTAAATAATACTAAGTTAATAATAAGGAACATACAGTAGAATTACATGATATGTATACATTGAAAGTTGTTGCATTTGCATGTGATTTGACCAAGTGACAGCCTTATTCCAGGCTGTATCACCATCGGCGGTGATTGGGAGTCCCATAGGGTGGCGCAATTGGCCTAGCGTCATCCGAGTTTGGCCGGTGTAGGCCATCATTGTAAAAAATAATTTGTTCTTAACTGACTTGCCTAGTTAAATAAAGGTTCAATAAAAATAAAATAACAATTCTAACTGGCTCATCAAAAGAATGTGCAAGAAGTTAGGCTATTGTATTAGTAGCTAGCTATATTGCTATAACAGTATTCATCCACATTCTAGCTAGGTAGCTAGCTATCTAACAAGCTAACTACATTTCGAGTACAGTAGCTAGGTAGCCAGCAAGCTAGGTAGCCAGCAACCTTTACTCTTAACATAATTAGGTTATCAGAAAAACTGTTGAATGGTAGCTAGCTAACATAGTTACAGGTACAACTTTTGGAACCAATTATCCACAGTTGATAATAGTTTCCAGTAGCTAGCTAGCAGGGAGTAGGTTAGCTAGCTTCACCAGTAAAACTACCACTAAACTCTGTATTCATCCTTGAGCATTTCGTTGGATGGTGTATACCATGTTTATCCCGTACATATGACTAATAAAACTTGAAACTTGATCATTCAATTCCGTTGCAGAAGAGGGAGGAGAGTGGAGGGTCCTCCGCCTCGTCGTAGCTACTGTTAGCTGAGCTGTGCTCTGTAGCTATTAGTGAATCTACCCTGACCCTGGCTTTTTGGTTTGTTTACAAGTGGGCTGTTCCAGAGACCATATGGGCTGTGCACACAAAGGAAGATGGAGATGATTATTTATAAGGAGCCATACGTCAGTGTTCCGAGGGTGGAACTAAATTAGCATTTCCGCACTAGGACAGAATTACATTAACTAGTGGCAGCAACTTCCTCTGGAGGGGTCCTTTAACCTGGACTGACGAACAGCACTGTTGCTCTAACACTTTCCACCGCAGATGCGGAAGGCCGACATCTCTAGCTTAAATTGGCGGAATTTGATGGGGATTATTTTATCATGTTAATTAGATTGACGCACGGGTACATCAATAAACTCTTCGAGATTTTAAAGTGTGTATTTGCAAAGCACATGATGAGCAATGCTTTTTATCTTCATTTTGACAGGAGTATGCCTCAACATAACTTGGCATTACAATTGCAAATGAGTTTGAAAAAGCTCATTAGCCATTCATCTCATGGCTCTGTCACTGGCCGGTTGTCATTACTGTGTGTTTTGCCAAAGTCTTGTTTTTGCCCCCTCTTAGTAAACACCCAACAGGGAGGAAACCAATCTCCATGAGCAAAGTGCAGAAGTGGGAGTAACCACCCGGGCCTGCCTGTTCTACCCTGCCATTGGTCCCCACAAAGCCTGCACCAATTTAAAACCAGACACCAGTTGTTCTCCACCCTTCACACTACCACCACAAGCCCCAAAAGATAGATAGGGAGAGAGTGCCAGAGATAGGGACAGAGAGAGAGAGAGAGAGAGACACACACACACAGAGAGAGAGAGAGAGAGTTAGTTAATCCTAGCATGCCTGCTTACGCCACCAACATGAGGCTGAAGTTTCCCATCCTGGCTCTGACTCTGGAGATTATCACCATCATCCTGTTTGCTGTGTTTGTGGTTTACGATGATGGAAAACACGGGGGGCACGGAGCCCACAACAACGCCACACACCACGAGGAGAAGACGGCACAGAATCCTCTGACCCTCTACCCCAGTAAGTGACACCTGAAGGCTTCTCAGTGTTAGCCTGTTACCAGATCAGTTTGTGTTGTCTTGGCATGACAATGACCATAGCAGATACAGAAACAGATCTGGGAGCAGGCTACCTCAGTGTGGTGCCACACAGCCGATGTGTGGGCTGTCAGTGTGTCAGTCTGGCTGTGGGAACTAGGTTGAAGAATCATGCATCTGTTTGTATTTGGCTTATTGATGTTAACCATGCAGCACACTCACGCCTAAAATTATTCTGTATGGAATGGGCCAGAGGCTCCAGCTGTCATAGGGGCACCCCTCGCTCTCATACTGGGCAGGTTCACTGTGGCTACAACCCCAGATGGATTGTGTAAAGGGGAAGGCTTGCGGCAGGTAGCCTAGTGGTCAAGAGCGTTGGGCCAGTAACCAAAAGGTTGCTGGTTCAAATTCCCGAGCTGACTAGGTGAGAAATCTAGGAAGGCACTTAACACTAATTGCTCCTGTAAGTTGCTCTGAATAAGGGTGTCTGCTAAATGACTAAGATGAATGCTTGGACTGAATGGCGTCCACATATTTACAATGGAACTTGTTGGGTGGTTCTTGGAATCCTAAAAAGTTACTTTTTTTGTGTGAGTTTATATAGCATAAACTGTATATAGCATAAATACATAAATGGGCGGGGCAGGTGTGACCTAAAGAGATTAGTGCAGTTCTTAGCATTTGGGTTGACCATTTTCCAAAATACTAAGAAATGTTCAATTTTCTTTTTGTGATTCTAGTTGATCCCCAAAACCATTTGCATTATGAGAATGTGTCTAAAGCATTTTAGAAAACACTCCAAACCAACTCATATTACACCAGAATCCCATTCTGAATGATCTATGCATTACATTTTAGAAAAACAAATTCCACTGTCCCATAAATCCATATTTGCATATTTTTGTTGTTGTAAACACAATCATTAAAACATGGATTTATGGCACAATGGACATTAAAAAAAAAAAAAAAGTGTTGTGCAGAGACATTCAGAATGGGATTCTGATATAATATGAGTTGGTGTGGAGTATAGTTTTTTTTTTTTTTTTTACATATTTGCATATTGCATCATAGTCAATGATGACTCAGCAAAATGTGACAACTCATTTTCTCTGTAACAAAACAAAACTACAACCACAGAACGAGTGAAAATTAGGCCATGTGTAAAAATTAGTGAACTTCCCCTCTTTGTTTTAGTTAAGTCATATCCAAAGACATCCTAATAGTTTTTAGAACTATTGGTTGTTTTATATTATCAGAGAAAAAATATAGGGTGAATTCGAAATAAGTGGGACACTTATAGAATTGTCCGTCTTCTGTAACCTCTTTTGTCATCTATCCAATATACAGTGCCTTCGGAAAGTATTCAGACCCTGTCACGGTGAGTGTTGAGGGAACGAGGCGCAGAGCGAGAGGACGGTGCAAACATATTTTATTTACTTAGAAACGAACAAAACAACGAACGTACTAACCCGTGACGCTGGCGTGAGTGCAAACACACAAACAAACAAACAATGATCCACGGCGCAGGTGGACAAAACATGAACATAAATAGAATCCCCAATTAGAGACAACTCAAGACAGCTGCCTCTAATTGGGGATCATCAAACCCAACACCCATAGTGAATGTCAGGACCTGACTGTGGCCATCCCACTCCCTCTAGTGGGAGTCAGAGACCTGGCCTCAGTCAGGCCCTTACAGACCCCTTGACTTTTTCCACATTTTGTTATGTTACAGCCTTATTCTAAAATGGATTTAATAAAAGAAAAATCTCAGCAATCAAATAATACCAAATAATGACAAAGCAAACAGGTTTTTAGAAATGTTTGCAAATTATTTATTAAAAATAAAAAACAGATACCTTATTTACATAAGTAATCAGACCCTTTGCTATGAGACTCGAAATTGAGCTCAGGTGCATCCTGTTTCCATTGGTTATCCTTGAGATGTTTGGGATTTGGCTGTCCCACTTTCGCTACTCAATGCTGTCCTACTTTAGCTACGCCATGCTGTCCCACTTTACTCCATGCTGTCCCACTTTAGCTACTCTATGCTGTCCCACTTTAGCTACTCCATGCTGTCCCACTTTAGCTACTCCATGCTGTCCCACTTTAGCTACTCCATGCTGTCCTACGTAAGCTACGCCATGCTGTTCTACTTTAGCTACTCTATGCTGTCCCACTTTAGCTACTCCATGCTGTCCCACTTTAGCTACTCCATGCTGTCCCACTTTAGCTACTCCATGCTGTCCTACGTAAGCTACGCCATGCTGTTCTACTTTAGTTACTTCATGCTGTCCCACTTTAGCTACTCCATGCTGTCCCACTTTAGCTACTCTATGCTGTCCCACTTTAGCTACTTCATGCTGTCCCACTTTAGCTACTCCATGCTGTCCTACTTTACTCCATGCTGTCCCACTTTAGCTACTATATGCTGTCCTACTTTAGCTACTCCATGCTGTCCCACTTTACTCCATGCTGTCCCACTTTAGCTACTACATGCTGTCCTACTTTAGCTACGCCATGCTGTCCCAATTTACTCCATGCTGTCCCACTTTAGCTACTATATGCTGTCCTACTTTAGCTACTCCATGCTGTCCCACTTTAGCTACTATATGCTGTCCTACTTTAGCTACGCCATGCTGTCCCAATTTACTCCATGCTGTCCCACTTTAGCTACTATATGCTGTCCCACTTTAGCTACTCCATGCTGTCCCACTTTAGCTACTCCATGCTGTCCCACTTTAGCTACTCCATGCTGTTCCACTTTAGCTACTCTATGCTGTCCTACTTTAGCTACTCAATGCTGTCCCACTTTAGCTACTATATGCTGTCCTACTTTAGCTACTCCATGCTCTCCCACTTTAGCTACTCCATGCTGTTCCACTTTAGCTACTCTATGCTGTCCTACTTTAGCTACTCTATGCTGTCCTACTTTAGCTACTCAATGCTGTCCCACTTTAGCTACTCCATGCTGTTCCACTTTAGCTACTCAATGCTGTCCCACTTTAGCTACTCCATGCTGTCCTACTTTAGCTACTCTATGCTGATCTACTTTAGCTACTCTATGCTGTCCCACTTTAGCTACTCTATGCTGTCCTACTTTAGCTACTCTATGCTGTCCCACTTTACTCCATGCTGTCCCACTTTACTCCATGCTGTCCCACTTTACTCCATGCTGTCCCACTTTACTCCATGCTGTCCCACTTTAGCTACTCTATGCTGTCCCACTTTAGCTACTCTATGCTGTCCTACTTTAGCTACTCTATGCTGTCCCACTTTACTCCATGCTGTCCCACTTTACTCCATGCTGTCCCACTTTACTCCATGCTGTCCCACTTTACTCCATGCTGTCCTACTTTATCTACTCCATGCTGTCCCACTTTAGCTACTCTATGCTGTCCCACTTTAGCTACTCTATGCTGTTCTACTTTAGCTACTCTATGCTGTCCTACTTTAGCTACTCTATGCTGTCCCACTTTACTCCATGCTGTCCTACTTGATCTACTCCATGCTGTCCCACTTTAGCTACTCCATGCTGTCCCACTTTAGCTACTCTATGCTGTCCCACTTTAGCTACTCCATGCTGTCCTACTTTAGCTACTCCATGCTGTCCTACTTTAGCTACTCTATGCTGTCCCACTTTAGCTACTCCATGCTGTCCCACTTTAGCTACTCTATGCTGTCCTACTTTAGCTACTCTATGCTGTCCTACTTTAGCTAGCTATGGTTGGTGAAGCGGGACAACAACAAAACAAGTACATAGTATGCACATTTACATCACAATGTACATTTTATAACCTTAACATCAAAACAGAAAAAAAGCTACGTCACTGATCTTACCGCGGGGTGAGCTTCCTTTTTGGGCTTAGTAACAATAGTTTAGATTTTCTCTTATCAGTCGAAGGAATAAAAGCATTCACCCTATATAAACCAAAATACGTATACAAGATCTTAAATAGTCATTGTTTAATGGATTATACAGTTAGATATGCGTATAAAAGGTGGCAATGATTTTCTTTCTCTCCAACCCCCCCAACATCAGGCCCCTGATATATGTGAAAATATCAGAGGTCTGATGTTGCGTGCAATGTTGGGTCGTCTATATGGTGCATACCAAAGATCCACAATTACAGGTTCAAAGCAGAGGAAATAAGCAGAGAAATGCATTTTCTTTTTTTTAAAAGGAACCTATGTTGTTGCTGGGCTTTATCCTCGAGGGACAAAATCAGTGTTGAAAAAATGTAATTGAGAGGAACCAATGGGCTCTGTGGCTCTGTGAAATACTTGTTTTCCCCAGAGACATGGAACGTTAAGATTTTATCCAACACAGGGTCGTTTCACAGCCCTAAAGCCCTATCATCAAAGTCAGGGGCAATTCGGACGGAATTCTATTTTGTAATTACAGTTGAAAACAACACAAGAAGTGACTTGGACACTAAATTAAACTCAAGAACCTCAAAAGGCACGGGTACTTTGGAGGTTTGCCCATATCTGCATGATCCATACTGGCACGGGCGCCTGCCCTAGTGAATGCAGTGGCGTTGTCACTGGGTCACAGAATGAGCACACTAGGGATTCCCTCTCATCCAAAGCCATGGGGGATTACTGAAATGCTAACGGAAGGCTAGGGAACTACAATTTAATTCCCTTCAATGGTGTTTGATGCTGACGTGTTTCGGAGCAAGCTTATTCGTCAGAGCATGGTGCACTGACCTCCAAACATGTCAGCGTTCAACATTATAGAAAATAATTAAGTTGCTGGCATGAAACCTTCTCCTTTCAAACCGACACCCCTTCAGATTAGAAATCCAGAAAATACTTGAAATCTTTGAGTGCTAGCACAATACACTTACCATATGGAGGATGACCTAACATGTTGGGCATAGAGGCCATCTAAGAGGCTGTTCCAAATGGACCTCTCTACCTCCTACCACATGCTGTTCTTAGAGCCGCCAACTGGTATGATGTCACCAAGCGATCAAGTATTCAGGTGATATAGGACCATCCAAGGGGTCAGGGGTCACTGTATAGTGCATAGCTCTAACCTTACCAAACCAAAAGAGAATAAAACATTAGAGATTTTAGATGACAGTGCTGGTTAAGATGACAATGTGCAGTGGTGGGCCGAAAAAAGAAAGATATGCAAAATGGACAAAAGCTCAGACTATGTTCTAAAATTTGGTCCTCTGCGGATCTATTGGCGCTTACAGCACCAGGAAGTTATCAGGTTAGGCAGTTCTCAGCAACTTTACACGATACATTGTCTATTCTAGTTTATATTAGCATACTGTCCATTCCCTTGCATCCACCCATGTTTTAACAACAAAAATGCAGATTTGTTCCATTACAAATGTCAAGTCAACACACAGCCATTTGTATATCTTAACTTGTATATATCTTACAGGGCTATTTGCATATCTTAACTTGTATATACAGTATCTTACAAGGCTATTTGTATATCTTACATATCTGACATTGTTCAGACTTTGATTTCATGGAAAAGATTTAATAGATTTGAGTTATTTGTAACTTGTATATATCTTACAGGGCTATTTGTATATTAGCCTACATATCTGACATTGTTCAGACTTCGATATCAGGGAATAGATTGAATAGATTTGAGTTATTTGTTTGTTACCGGATGGGTGCGGGTGTTCTGACAAGTGCCAGAGGGGTTATAATGTATCCTATGACGTCTCGGAGGCATTGCGTAAGTAATACTAAACCAGATTACAATCATGGTGTAGTTTGCTGAATATCCTCCATAGCAATACAATGCACTACTGGGGAGAAAGAGCCAGTCATGTAAACAAAGTAATGAGAGAGAGGAATTCACAGACTTCTAATCGGAGACAATATCTGTTTAGAAGAGCTAACCTTCCTGTTTATTCTGTCTCTGTCACGGTGTGGCAGAAACAGGGAGCCTCCGAACAAACTCAACTCTAAAATGAATTGCCAGTTACAACTGTACAATCCAGCATCAGTGATACTTATAGTAAGGTCTTTGATGGCACAGAGACACATATAGATAGAGATGTATATAAGCTCTGGAATGACATGCTGGTAGATTTGAGTCATACAGTACATAGTAGTGATACATAGTCAGAGACAAAAAAAAGACAATGGACCTATGGGCTAGTCTATGTTGCTACTAAACCCCCCACCCAAAACCCTATTTTATTTTCCATCATTTCCCCAGTTAGGACTTTCTGCGTAGTGACTGTCTGCCTAGGTCCTGCCCTGATACCACAATGCTAACTTTTCACCACAATGCTAACTGCTCACCACAATGCTAACTGCTCACCACAATGATAACTGCTCACCACAATGATAACTGCTCACCACAATGCTAACTGCTCACCACAATGCTAACTGCTCACCACAATGCTAACCAGACCTGGAGAAACAAGACCTATCGTTTTCCCTCTCTGACACACCTTCATGTACTTTCCAGATGAGAACCCGTCATCCATCACACATGGCTTTTGGGAATGGGAAGTTCCTGTTGTCAGGCATTTCAGGGAAGGGAAACTTTTTGTAAGCTTTGTGCGAGAGTGGAGCTTGGAGAATTATGATCGTTCCTCTGGGCGGAGGTGGACATAAGCTACACACACAGGCATGCACACACACACACACACACACACACACACACACACACACACACACCAGATGCACACACACATACACATCTGGTCAGTCTCTTGGGCTAGTAGCCTGATCTGCAGACGATTGGACAGAGCTCACATCCTGCTGTCCACAAACCCTCATACAAACTCTAAAGTAAAGTCTCTGTCCACTTACATATATCAATCTAAACATACAGTACATAAAGTGTGAGGACAGTGATCCATACACAAGACCCCTGTCCTTATAATTCCAGTAACTGAATCTAATAGTGAGGAATGTGTTTAACTGTGGAGTGTCTGCTTCCCTGAGACCCTTTAATAAGTTCAGAAGACTTGATTAAGATCATGTGAAGTCAGTGAATGGAGCAGCGTGAGGCTACTGACACGACATGTCAAACTGGGTTATCGGGAGCCTCAGTTCTCAGTATCCCATTCACAGACTAATTGAATTCGACAAGTCAGGTTTTACAATGACCCCCTTGTGGGGATAGGGGTTAATACGGTTGCTGCACAGTCCAATGCGGCTGTTCCGTGAATCATTTGAACATCAAAAGGTACAGCCCTAGGTATTTCATCAAATGCTGGTCTGTCAACTGATTTGAATGTCTTTGCAGTTGTGTTCTTGTCTCTTTTCTTGTTGTCTTGTTGTCACCCTCTCTGTTTTCATTCAGTGTCCTTGTTGTCACCCTCTCTGTTTTCATTCAGTGTCCTTGTTGTCACCCTCTCTGTTTTCATTCAGTATTCATTCAATGTGATTAATAAATCAAATAGGGCCCTAACGAACCTTCAATAAAACCATGTTATGTTAAGGATCAAATAGTCAAACTCCCCTGAGCTGACCTCTGACCTGCGTTCTCATTGGTCCACAGTGTTCCAGGATGTCCACGTGATGATCTTCATTGGCTTCGGCTTCCTGATGACCTTCCTGAAGCGATATGGCTTCAGCAGCGTGGGCCTCAACCTGCTCCTGGCCGCCTTCGCACTGCAGTGGGGTCTCCTCGTGCAAGGCCTCTGGCACCTGGAAGATAGAAAGATCAAAGTCTCCATCTTCAAGTAAACACAATAACACTTTTTATAAAAAAAAATATTTCACCTTTATTTAACCAGGTAGGCCAGTTGAGAACTAGTTCTCATTTACACCTGCGACCTGGCCAAGATAAAGCAAAGCAGTGCGACACTAAAAAAACAACACAAATGACACTATAGAAAATCTATATACAATGTGTGCAAATGTAGTTAGATAAGGGAGGTAGGACAATAAATAGACCATAGTGGTGAAATAGTTACAATTTAGCATTAACACTGTAGTGATAAAAGTGCAGATGATGATGTGCAAATATGCCTTTGGTGCAGGCAGAGATACTGGGGTGGGAATAAGCAAAAATAATAATATGGGGATGAGGTAGTTGAGGTGGGCTATTTACAAATGGGCTATATACAGGTGCAGTGATCGTTAAGCAGCTCTGACAGCTGATGCTTAAAGTTAGTGAGGGAGATAGGAATCTCCAGCTTCAAGGATTTTTGCAATTCGTTCCAGTCATTGGCAGCAGAGAACTGGAAGGAATGGCGGCCAAAGGAGGTGTTGGCTTTGGGGGTGACCAGTGAAATATACCTGCTGGAGCGCAGGCTACGGGTGGGTGTTGCTATGGTGACCAGTGAGCTAAGATAAGGCGGGGATTTACCTAGCAAGGACTTATAGATGGGTGAACCAGTGGGTTTGGCAACAAATATGCAGTGAGGGCCAGCCAACAAGAGCATACAGGTCGCAGTGGTGGGTAGTGTATGGGGCTTTGGTAACAAAATGGATGGCACTGTGATAGACTACATCCAATTTGCTGAGGAGAGTGTTAGAGGCTATTTTGTAAACGACATCGGCGAAATCAAGGATCGGTAGGATAGTCATTTTTACAAGGGCAACACACAGTATGGTCAGAAGGAATGAAGCTAGCAGTGGCAGCATTATATGCACATGATAGAGGACAACCGAGGAGAAGTGGTCTGTTTTAGTGTTAACAATACATATCTCTCTCTCTCCTCTCTCTCTCTCCTCCACCTCTCTCTACATATATATCTCCCCTCTCTCCCTCTCTCCTCTCTCTCTCTCTCTCCTCTCTCTCTCTCTACATATATCTCTTCTCTCTCTCTCTCTCTCTCTCTCTCTCCTCTCTCTCTCTCTACATATATCTCTCTCTACATATATCCTCTCTCTCTCTCTCTCTCTCTCTCTCTCTCTCTCTCTCTCTCTCTCTCTCTCTTCCTCCTCTTACTCCTCACTAAAAGGATGATCAATGCAGACTTCAGCACAGCCACGGTTCTGATCTCGTTCGGGGCGGTCCTGGGTAAAACCAGCCCAGTTCAGCTCCTCATCATGACCCTCCTGGAGATCACCATCTTCGGCATCAATGAACATCTGGTGGCCGTTGTCCTGGAGGTCAGTGCACTTCACCATAATCTCAGAACCCAGAACCAACCCTTATGTTAACAGTCTGTCACAACAGATTAACTTGAACCCTATCCACTCATCTAAGCACTCGTGTACATGAAAGACAACACTATGCAAGAAAAGTATATTAGTTAATACAGTCCAATGAGCAATACCGTGTACAATCTTGTGAGTACTGGGAAAAAAGTTTATGAATCTCCTGTTGACCCATGCTTGACCGTTACCTTCTTCTTCTTCTTCTTCCTTGGTATCATGCCACCCCCTACTGTGCATAACTACTACCTGTTTACCTGGGCCCTTATACACACTACCCCTAACCCCAGTGAGACTTCTCTCTAGTGGTGAGAAGTGACAGACACAAACACAACTAGACAAACATACACCCTATCAAAAAGGCTCTAGTAAGTATAATCGTGGTGTGAATTCATAGGGATGAGTCTACAATTGGAAAAAATAAAGGTCAAGGGGTTTTTATTTTATATTCTTGAATCTGTCCATTCCTATTCCCAACCAATCAGTGCACAAGTTTTGCTTGGGAATGAGCCATGGCGTGATGGATGGGTGATTGACAAGTGATGAGATAACTAGCACGCTAAGGAGAAAGTTAGGTTGAGAGGGCTAGATCTTTTATTTTTTCAAAGTATTTATTTTTACAACATAATGAAGTGGTTTATGTGGTTTGTCCCACTCACAGGCCAATGATGTTGGGGCCTCCATGATTATCCATGCCTTCGGGGCATACTTTGGTCTTGCGGTGGCCCGCATGCTGTACAGGCCAGCTCTGAAGAACGGTCATGAGAACGACGGCTCTGTATACCACTCTGACCTCTTCGCCATGATCGGTAGGAGCAGCAGCTCACATGGCAGTCATCACAGTCAATGCAAAATTCAGTTGATCTTATTACTGTAGTCAGTCACTAACTACTATTAAAGATTAGTTTGATCAGCTAAATATTTATCAAATGTTATGTATCTTTGGAACACTAGAAATCAAAATTCTGCCATAATACCTGGCCTTTTGTATCAAGCGTCTCAGAGTTGGAGTGCTGATTAAGAATCAGTTCTGACTTTTAGATCAAAATGTATGATATTATATGGACAGGGGGACCCTAGATCAGCACTAATCTGAAACGATTGATACATTTTGCCCCTGGTGTCTGTTTGCACGGTATATTTATAGTTTACTCACAAGGGAAGGGGTGTTTGTTGTAGGTACGAGGCTCAAGTGGAGGCTCCTACACATATCATAGTCTCATACGCCACCTAGTGGACAAAAGGGAGTTGCTACAGACCAGCAGGAAACATAGTTTTAATACATTTAATACATTCCTTTTTGTTTTACATATTTCAGAATAAATTGAAGTAGCAGACAAATGCAAATCCTTACTTGAATATCCTCTCCAGGTACTGTGTTCCTCTGGATGTTCTGGCCCAGTTTTAACTCTGCCATCGCAGCATCCGGTACTGATCAGCTCATGGCCGTCACCAACACCTACTTCTCCCTGGCAGCCTGTGTGCTCTCTGCCTACGCCGTCTCCAGCCTGGTGGAGCACAAAGGGAAGCTGGACATGGTGAGATATCACATGCTTCACTCAAACCACAAAGATTCAGATCACAGCAAAGCTGTAGATTGTTTACTGTTTACCTCCTCAATTGTTTATATTCAAACAAGGCTATTGTGTGTGTGTGTGTGTGTGTGTGTGTGTGTGTGTGTGTGTGTGTGTGTGTGTGTGTGTGTGTGTGTGTGTGTGTGTGTGTGTGTGTGTGTGTGTGTGTGTGTGTGTGTGTGTGTGGGGGAGAGACAATAGAATCTCACACAGCACCTACTGTAGCATAGCTAATAAGTGCTTCTGTGTCTTCTATAGGTCCACATCCAGAATGCCACTCTGGCCGGAGGTGTTGCTGTGGGAACCTGCGCTGACATGGATATCGGGCCTTTCGGTGCCATGATCATCGGATTCGTGGCTGGCATTGTCTCCACCCTGGGCTTCAAGTTCCTTACTGTGAGTACAAAGGTCATACACGTCTGAACCAATAGGAAGACAATCCTGAGATGGACCAGGACACCAAACTGGCTATAAAAGCCATGGTTAACTAGGGTTGTAATGTGTCTAGTGAGTGGCAATACATCCACATTCTTTTGAATAATACATTTCTACCAGCATCCTAACTAACTCCTAAGCCCAATGAGCAAAAATGGTTCTGGTTGTGGTTGGTTAAACCAGTTTTGTGTGCTGGGAGAAACTTGCATTTTAGTGTAAACAAACACCTACCATCAGATGGCTAGAAATATGTAGAAATTAGTGGGCAGTAGGGAATCATGTAAATGAGACCAGTGTTTCTCTCTGCATTTCAGCCCATCCTTGCAAACAACCTGGGCATCCAGGACACCTGTGGCGTCCACAATCTGCACGGCATGCCTGGCATCCTCGGGGGTATCGCTGGCATTGTGGCTGTTGCTCTGGGCAAAAAGAATGGGTAAGGCTCATCCAATAATGTGCCACTGTTCTGAGCCAATAGAAACAGTAGAAACAGTATAGAAATAGTAGAAACAGTATATCAAGCTGACATTCAATCATATCATCAATCTTAATCAAAATGCTAACAGACATTTGTTTTTCCTCATTAGTTATGTTTAAACATTGTATATTTTTTCATACTGTACATCTATAAAATCAGACTAAGAAACAGGAAGGAATAATTTTATAAGGACTTTTGGTAAATTACAATGTGTAGTCATTTTCATGATCAACAGTGATGGGAAACTCAGCAACTTTGACCAGTGGCCATATCTGTGATCTCTGTATAGATACTGTAGTTCTGGAATGTCTATAGTAATTCACTTTACAGTGAAGGCGTGAGCTTGGCCTCAATAATTAGTGTCAAAATAAGGGTCTCATAAAATACCTAAGTACTGTACCCATCTCATTTTCTCTTCCTCCCTCTTCTTCCCTCAGGAGCGCTGCCATGCAGGCTGCAGCCTTGGCCTCATCCCTTGGGTTTGCTTTGGTTGGAGGAGCCATAACAGGTGGGCGGAGAGACACAGTGAAATGTTTTGTCATTCAGAAATCTACATCACATTTGAACAGACTTCTTGTCGGTTTTCGATTGGTAATAGAAAGATTATATTTCTATACTCGTCATCAAATCATTGATGACAATTTGTTTTATTCTATGCAGCTGGGAAACGGATTTCAATAATACTGTAATTGACATATCTCTTTGTACAGGTCTAATAATGAAGCTTCCATTCTGGGGACAGCCTCCAGATCAAAACTGCTTTGATGATTCAATCTATTGGGAGGTAAGAACATGAGACACAATACATCATACTGTTCCGTCCTTGAACATCACTAGTTTACAGTTGGATCAAACACCTGAGCTATATAGTATACGGTATTGGTGTGAGTGACACTCATATAACATTTGAGATATTCTATAATGTGGCATTAGCCATTGATGACTAAGAATATATATTCTTCTGATTTGAATGTCTTTGCAGTTGTGTTCTTGTCTCTTTTCTTGTTGTCTTGTTGTCACCCTCTCTGTTTTGGTTCAGTATCCTTGTTGTCACCCTCTCTGTATATTCTTCTTAGTCATATATGGCTACGGTGGCATATTCTATTGTATTACATGTCACGTCACCACCTGGTGACATGCAAAAAACTTTGATTTGTAAATAAAAAAAATACTATGTTATAACAAATATGATTTGGCATAGATGAAATGGTGGTTAACTGTAAGATCTGTTACTGACTGAGATGTGACTGTCCTTAGGTTCCTGAGGAGGAGGAGGGCGAGGAGGGGCTGACTCAAGGAGACCATTCCATGAACAAAGCAGAGGCCTAAATCTCCCGCCCTGTGCTGCACATACATTATCCACAACCCTTTGAGCTAAAGATGAGAAAGTGAGGATCATGAACCAAACATTAGACCTTGGGTGTATATCAATAGTCATAGCTGCCTTCCTCTCCTCGTCTCCTCTCCTTTGTTTAATTGGTGGATACCTACCAGGACGTCCTGCGTCACCTGTCAAATGTCTTGACCATCAGTGCAGAAGGAGAGAAGGAGAGGAAGCCATGTTATACTATTGAGATCAACACAGGATGACCAGTGCTGTCAACTTGTCAGTTGTTTTTACCCACAGCATAAATCATTTGATTGATTTGAGTCATACTGAGATCACATCAAATCCTATTTAAAGTGGTTCATGCTACCTTATTTACACATCTCTAATTCAATCCGAACAGCAAGGAAGCTCATGTTGCACTTTTCTGTGTAACAAAACTACATCCTCATTGTCCATAGATTTGTATTAAATTTAAATTTAGAATAGGTCCACTGAAGAGCATTTGGGAAAGATGTTCTAGCTCATTATAATTTCAACTGAAGTGTAGGAGGTGGGTGCTTAGGTGTGTTACATACAAAACATGTATTATCAATGCAATTCAAATAACATTGTATGTATTTTTGTTTACAGAAAATCATATCAAACCTTACATGCTTGCAGAGTTTTGGATGTGTTAGTCTGAAAAATTGATTTCAATGAAGCAGCATTTTTATATAAATGACCCTTAATAAGTTGCATTGAACCATTAACTGTTCTTTCACACGTTCGGAGGAAAGATACTTTCAGGGATTCTTTTTTTTTTTTACACTGAATTTGATGACCAATAATGTGCCACTGTTCTGAGCCAATAGAAGCAGTAGAAACAGTATATCAAGCTTACATTCAATCATATCACCAATCCTAATCAAAATGTTTTTGATTTGTTTTTCCTCATTAGTTAGGGTTATACATTGTATATTTTTCTTGATAAACCTTTTTATGTCGCCATCCAACTGACATAGCCAATATTGCGTACTAAGGCTTGTTTCATAAAGAGAATCAACTGCCAATTTGGCCTGCTGCAGAGCTACTGGAGAGAATCTGATCCCAGACCTGTGAAGTATAAGCAGTAGCTACCAGCTAGGTACAGATTTCATTTCAACGTCTAGTTTTGATTTACATTTTGTGGTCAACTAACGTGAATTCAACATGAAATCAACAACAACATAAAAACATATCAATTGATTTAGGTTAAAAGTTGGGAGAAAAAAATCCCTTTACCTTGACGACTTTTTGCAAATCCAATCAGTTTTCCACGTTGTATCAACGTCATCACATTGATTTTGTTGAAATGGCGTGGAAACAACGTTGATTAAACCATTTTTGGCCCAGTGGGTAAAGGACAGTATTCATCAAGCGTCTGACATTGGGGGTACTGATCTAGGATCAGTTTTACCTTTCTAGATCAGCACTTCTAATCTGAGACGGTTGATAAATACGGGCCCATGTCTCACAAGGATTGGCGCAGGGCCAGGATGGGTTCTGCATTAAACTACTCTCTGTGTGCATCCCAATACTATAAGGTGGTTTTCCTTCTTCAGCCCCGGTCGCCTCGATGCTAAAGTGTCTTCCATTTGAATTTCTCTCTCTACGTTTTTTCAAATACAGAAAGGCTGCATTGAAATCTTACAAGTCCAATTAAAAACCGGATAGGCTACATGTCACAATTATAATATGGATACAGAATAAATGGGGCATGAGAAAGATTATTTTAAAAATTTCTTTCACTTCTTATTGTAACCTCTTAATGTACAGTGTAGTTAGTTACACAATGGATATAGTTGGTTTATCTAAATCTCTGCTCCTAGGTCTAGCAATTGGTACTGAGTGTATCCGATAATGTTGTATAAAGCTAAGGTTATACCTTAGAATGCGGGAGGAAAATAGCTTGTAATAGTTCCTACACTAGATCATTGTTGCAGGGAAAGATTAAACTGACTACAGATAGATAAATAGCCTAGTATTTAATTTGGCTGGTGTACTGCATGTGTGAAGCTTAGAACACCAGCAGTCAAGACTTTGTTAAAATGCTTGACATGACATTAGCTTTTTATATTACAGAAAATGAATATGTATTACTCTTTTGTTCATGTATAAATACTAATACTGTCACTTATAAATATGGTTATATACAATATCAGAGTGACTCTGTGTGTGGTTTTTGCCATGATTCCATCACCATCAACATTATTTTCACAACCAGAAAGTTGTGTCTAGTAGAAGGGGTGATGGAGTGCTGTACCTTTTCCAGGGTCAAGACCCATGCACTAATGAATGTGCATCCTTTGACCACACAGACAGGCTTTGCCAGGTTGCAGGGTTGAAAGGTCAGGTTCAAGGAGCATTATAACTGTCACTGAATGATTTTGTAGATTCACGACTTGTGTGTGCAATAACCAGTGACCATATATATGACTGTATCCTATTAGGAATAGGTTTGTTCTCTCTTTCTGATTGAATGTTGCTTTTGGTAAGAAAATACAGTGTTGTTGCCTTACCTCTTGCAAGCCGTCAAAAGCAAAAAATATATGTGAGCCCAACGAGGTTTAAAACCATAGAAATTGAATTATGTTTCTGTTTAAAACATTGCGGTGCTCCTTTAATAAATCAATGGTGCATAGTGGGATGCAAAATGGCTCAATTGTGTTGTCAGCAAAGTAGCCAAACAGCTATCTATTACAGCCATACTGTTAAATGTACAAATAAGTACAACCGATAAAAGTATTGCTAATAATTGTCAAGAGAATATCACATTTTTAATAAGCAACTTTTTATTGCATTCGCCTCTTTTTGTCGAGACAACAGCCACCATGGTAAGTACCTAGCTACCTAACGTTATCGAGCTATCTAGCAACTTGTTTTACATTCAGGAATGGCTTCACTAAGCTAACGTTAGCTGCGTTAACTACATGCAAATTGCTATTATCGATGAGATCTATGTATCTATCTAATTTGCCAATGAAATAAGTAAGCCAACTTTCCAAAAGTATTCAATGACGATCTGACGGCGGACTACCGGAGGAGAGTTAGCTAACGTTAGCGCTAACTGCATTAACGGCTAGGCTAGCTACCTAACGTTAACTAGCCAGCTAACTACAGTACTGATGATCTGTTTATAAAATAGGGCTCATGATAGAGGTTTGGGCGCACAATGTAAACAGATTTACAAGGCATTGCTCTTTACTTTTTGTCTTTTGTTAGTCCACCAAAGTAGTCAAAGTGAAAAGTGAGTCCAGCAGAAGAAGAGATGAAAGAAAAGGTACTACTACTGAGTCTGCCACACAAGGAGATGACAGAAGAAGTACTGAGTGTGCCACAAGAGGAGATGACAGAAGAAGTACTGAGTCTGCCACAAGAGATGACAGAATATCTACAAGCATAGGTCATTTAATGGTCTATTGTGATCAATTATTAACTGATATCACAAGTGTGTGTGTGCGCGCCTACCTTGGAGTCATGGTAAACAGTCACTGTTTCCATGTATTTTTCTATTGAAGGGACAGAAAAAAAGGAAACGGAGCCGCAGTAAATCATCTTCCTCCTCATCCAGCTCATCGTCATCATCATCCTCATCCTTGTCATCTGGATCCTCTTCGTCCCGCAGTAGGAGTAGTTCCAGCAGTGTGCTAGTACTTGTCCCGTAGTTGGAAAGATGCATATGTACAGTGCATTCGGAAGGTTTTCAGACCCCTTAACTTTTTCCACATTTTGTTACTTTACAATCTTATTCTAAAAGAAAATTCCCTCATCAATCTACAAACAATACCCCATAATGATAAAGCATTTAGACATTTTTGTAAATATATTACAAATAAAAAAACATGTAGCACATTTACACAAGTATTCAGACCCTTTACTCAGTACTTTGTTGAAACACCTTTGGAAGCGATTACAGTCTTGAATCTTTTTGAGTTTCTCCCATTCTTTGCAGATCCTCTCAAGCTCTGTCAGGTTGGATGGGGAGCGTCGCTGCACAGATATTTTCTGGTCTCTCTAGAGATGTTGGATCGGGTTCAAGTCTGGGCTCTGGACATTCAGAGACTTGTTACGAAGCCACTGCTGCGTTGTCTTGGCTGTGTGCTTAGGGTTGTTGTTCTGTTGGAAGGTTAACCTTCGCCCCAGTCTGAGAACCTGCTCCAGAGCACTCAGGACCTCATCAAGGATCTCACTTTTCTCCGTTCATCTTTCCCTCGATCCTGACTAGTCTCCCAGTCCCTGCCGATGAAGAACATCCCCACAGCATGATGCTGCCACCACCATGCTTCACCGTAGGGATGGTGCCAGGTTTCCTCAAGATGTGATGCTTGGCATTCAGACCAAAGAGTCCTTTAGGTGCCTAATGGCAAACTCCACGCTGGCTGTCTTGTCTTTTACTGAGGGAGTAGCTTCCGTCTGGCCATTATACCATGAAGGCCTGATTGGTGGAGTGCTGCAGAGATGGTTGTCCTTCTGGAAGGTTCTCCCATCTCCACAGAGGAACTCTGGAGCTCTGCCAGAGTGACCATCGGGTTCTTGGTCACCTCCCTGACCAAGGCCCTTCTTCCCCGATTGCTCAGTTTGGCCGTTCCAAACGTCTTCCATTTAAGAATGATGGAGGCCACTGTTCTTGGGGACCTTCAATGCTGCAGAAATGTTTTGGTACACTTCCCCAAATCTGTGCCTCAACACAATCCCTTCAACCTCATGGCTTGGTTTTTGCACTGTCAACTGTGGGACCTTATATAGACAGGTGTGTGCCTTTCCAAATAATGTCCAATCATTTTAATTTATCACAGGTGGACTCCAATCAAGTTGTATAAACATCTCAAGGATGATTCATCGAAACAGGATGCACCTGGGGGTCTGATGTAATACTTATGTAAAAAGGTATTTCAGATTTGTTTGTTTTAATACATTTGCAAAAAATTCTAAAACCCTTTTTTCACTTTGTCGGTATGGGGTGTACATTGATGAGGGGAAAAAGTATTTAATCCAAATTAGAATAAGGCTGTAATGTAACAAAATGTCTGAATACTTTCCGAATTCACTGTATCTGAAAGATGGACCGTATTATATCAGGGCTCTACAGTGACATGTGCTCACATGTGCTCCTAAATTGAAAAATGTAGGAGCACACAAAGAAATTTAGGAGCACAGTGAAAAATATTTTGGGTATTAATGAAAAGAATTACCAGCAATTACAAAATACAGGGTTTAAGAGCAAAATAGATGTTTAAGATTGAGAAATAGCCTACATTGGGCCTATATGAATCTTAACTACTTTTGAAGCACATTTGCTGAAGAAGCTCTACCTTTTCCTTTCTTTCTGTGCAACCACATATTTGCTACTGAGGCTGCGGGACGGCGAAGAAATCATTACAACTATTTTATTAATTTTTTTCCTAGGGGCACTGGTGCTCCCAAATAAAACTTCCAGGTAACACAACACACTATTTATGAGCATATGCCCCCAAAATGGTAGCACCGTAGAGCCATGTATATGTATAGCTAATAGTCAAAGCCTGAAGGACCACATTTCAGTTAGATTTTGCTATCCTGTCTAGATTCCCACAGCAAATCCAGAAGGAATTCTAAGAAAATAATTTCAAATATTCCGTTTTCAGTATTTATTTTGTTAAAGGTGTGGTTTTGCTATTGTCCTTTTAAGCAAATGTAAAGTGTTCTCTGTTTGAACTATTTTCCTTATTGTTTTATAGAAAGGTAAAAAGGAGAAGAAGCGTAAATGAAAGAAGGACACGAAAATGAAGCCAGAGGAAAGCGCTGGACCTGGACCTATTCAGCTCTCCAAGGTAGAATACAGACTATTTATCCTTAACCAAGTGAGCTACAGCCGTACCAGTGGTTTGAAGCTTTTCTGAAAGCTGTCGTTATGTCTTTCAGTATTTAAAGGAGAGGAGGAGGAGAAAAGGCAAGTACAGCATGATCTCAGGAAAGAAGACAAAAATGTAATTGAAGAAGTCAAAGCAAGACAAGCTGGTGTGTATGAGTGTTATGCATGAAGGTTTTTACTTACAATGATTGTGATAGGTGAAGATTATTTTACCTACCATAATTGA
Source organism: Thymallus thymallus (assembly GCA_023634145.1). Classification (NCBI taxonomy): domain Eukaryota; kingdom Metazoa; phylum Chordata; class Actinopteri; order Salmoniformes; family Salmonidae; genus Thymallus; species Thymallus thymallus. Next base: position 24,757,841 of record CM042411.1, on the reverse strand, counting down.
ATGCACTGATTGTCTCTCTAAAATGTAAATGTATGCATACTACACATCTTTTTCAACAGTTTTCAAACTGCTCGAGTTCCTCAACTCCACGTTGTAATGCAAGGGCCGTCACCATTGGTTATGTTCCAGAAGCTTCCACTTTTTTCTCCAGAACAGAACTCAGGGAAAGATGACCCTTGTGATAAAGCTCTGAATGAACATTTAAAGGGTTATTATTATCACTTCAAGAGATGTGGGACATGGCCTGTGTTATCTCAAAATTGCAGCAAATGCCATGCCTTGGACTTAAGACTTGTATCTCTTGTAGAAAACGGCACATTTTGATAACGGCTCATAATAATGGCTGGAACGGAGCCAATGGAATGACATCAATGTGTCTGATACCATTCCACCTATTCCACTCCAGCCATTACAGGTGCCACCAACCTCCTGTGCTTCACACTGTTTGTAACAGATGTCTGTGGGTTTGATTTTTTTGAACTGTAATTCAACTATATCATCAAAGGAGCCAGCCACTGACTTTTTGTCCGTATGTTTGCTGAACAAGCTGTTGCCAAGCAAGTTAGAACAGTGTTGCTGTGGTGGAGACTACAGTGTCATCAGATAAGATCTGAGTGATGAACAACATACCTGGGTTCAAATAGTATTGGTTTCCTTTTAAATACTTCAGTTGATTAAGCTTGCCCGGCACAATGGAACGAAAGTGCCAACCCGTCCATCTTTCACTCCAGGCAGGCTCAAGCGCTTAAAGTATGTGAAAGCAAATACTATTTGAACCCAGGTCTGATGAACAAATAGCTTTTGCTAAGTTTTATTGTAGCGTAATCAATGAAATATAACACCAGTCCGGCATTGCATTGCCTTTGATGATGATGATCTATGTTTTCTAGTTCTAGTGTTAAGAAGGTCCAAAACAGTCCTTCAGCTAAACTCGTGTCCCCTGGAATTTGGTAATTGTTAGATATTGATTATCAGAGAATAATGTATAGTATGTACAAATCTGAGACTCGGAAGCTGGATGTCCTACCATGTAGTAACTATAAATCACTATTACTTTGGATGAGCTTTTTATATTTGTAAAGCAAACTGTGACCGTTCACCCAATAAAACAGCTCTTCTCTCAACAGCAATAAACTGCTGCTGTTATAGAGAGACTTTACTATAATCATCTGAAATGTTCCAATAGAATAAAGCATCCATTCCCCATCGTGTATGAATTATTGCCGCCATTGGTTACTGTGCCATTGGGCCAGTAACCAAAAGGTTGCTGGATCGAATCCCCGAGCTGACAAGGTAAAAATCTGTTCTGCCTCTGAACAAGGCCGTCGTTGTAAATAAGAATTTGTTCTTAACTGACTTGCCTAGTTAAATATAAAATAAGACACAGTTTGTCCTCTATCCTGGCTTTGTCAATCTTATTGGACAAGGCAAAAAGCCCAGGCTCCTCGACCTTGGTTGCTTAGCAATAAAACAGTGTCTTTATGCTTACCACTTGACGTAGGAAAGTGATGGGCATTTGAAATATTTGCACAGAAATTGTATTTTGCTGACAAGTCAATAGCAATAAAGTAAGACAGACAACAAAAGAGAATTAAGATTAACTTTATTCCAACTGTAAAGAGTTAGAAAGAATATATCCGTCAGTAATTTAATGTTTTCAAGTCTATCTCTAAAAAGCCATGCTTAGTAGCACTACTATTTAGAGTGCCAAAAAATGCTTGAGAAAAACACTTGTTCATTGCTTTATGTGTAAGTCTTGTTTGTTAACTACAATTTAACTACAAATAGTTATGGAGTATTATGTTATAAAGAAAAAAGGCACTGTAAAAGGGCAACTTTATTTTCTTAACTATCTAATTTACAATAAAAGGTACAGCAAAGTATGTGTCCGAAAATCTCAGAACATTGTGAAATATCCTTAGCATAGCTCCCGATATCAAATTCATAAGTCAATAGTGGATGACCCCACACTGCCGAAGGAGAGGATGGGAGAGACATGTCTCCTATTGCTCCCCATTCTTGTTCAAAGCAGACCGGGCAGGTTCCGGGAGTTTATCATAGGCTACCTCTCACTAGCCTCCCTCTATCCTCCACTGAACCACAACACTGTCCTGTGGATCCCCAGCTCAGACGGCCTTGGTAGTGTACAGCCCTTTGTGTCTGAAGTCAGGCATGCTCCACACCCTCTGGGCCCTGTCAGCCCTCTCCTCCAGCGCCTTCTCCACGTCTTCCGACACCGTTTTCAGCTCGCACACACCCTCCCCTCCAGTCGAGGTCAGGCCCAAGGTGCTGCCGAAGGGGTTGATCTTGACGCGCGACTTGAAGTTCATGAGGGACATGCTCATGGCCCGTTTGTTGTTCCACTGGCGCGAGAGCCGCTGCGCCTCCTGCTCCCCCGTCATGCGGTCCAAAGCCTCAAGGACAACTGTGCGGAAAAGGGCAGACACCTCCTGCACCTCTGGCTCGTTCTCAGTCACCACCTGGCGGAACCTGGACGTCGGAGAGAGAAGAAGTCATATCAGTCTCGGCTAGATCCATGTGTGACTGGTCAGGTTTCCAACACAGGTCTCCTTTGTGCTAGATGACGGTGTTAGGTTAGCCCCTGAGCTAAAGCCTAGGAATTAACTCAGGTAGCCAAAGCAACGTCTTCAGGACTCATCACGTGAGTGTGGTTCTAAACCTCCCCCTATACACATGCATCAGGATAACTGGATGATTTATCTATAGATTAAAATAGTACAAACCAGGAAACCTTTAGCCATCTGCTGTAATCGATAGCTTTGTTTCACTTTGCCTGGTTATAGTCACTGGAGAGAAACTACGTGGGCGTCTACTTTTCTCATGGAGGATTCAGAGAGTACATTTCAACTGCGTGGGAAGGGGATGAGCTCTTACTATTCCGCTCAGCAGCGTTTACCATCGTCACTGTACCACCACAGCATGTGTGATCACTAATGCACAATCCTATTATATCAGAAGAGCTTCTATCTGCTTTTCCACCATGCTTTTGTGACATCATCAATGCTCTCGAGTCCCTTGCTCATCGGCCGGCCACTAGTAGATGGGATATTTAATGATGGCCCCTTTGCATGGACAGCAGGGCAGGGGAGAGGCACAGGTTGGCCCCTCTGTCTTTCCATTGAGATAATACCATATGACAAATGTTTTATATCTATGGGAAGGCCTCCCAACTAAAGATACTTACTCCTCTCAAGATGAGGCTGATAAGTTCCTAGGCCTTTAAATAGACCAGCCCCCACTGGCCCCTTGCTCCTGTTGATGTGGCCGATTTGGCCTCTAGCTCTTTTTATACTCTCCACCAACTCTCTCTCTGCTTTTTCAACATTAGTGTGGGTGAATTTTCTCTCCACGGAAGGAAAATCACACAACCTTGGTCAGAGGGTTGGTTTGTGGAGTAAGAGGGTAATCGATAATGAGAACAGCGTTGAATCAATGGGGGTCAAAGGTCAGGGGTTGTATAGAGAACTTGACCAGAAGGCCAGTGTAGATTAGGGGGTTAACACTCTCCACTGGGCCGGAAGAAAGCTGATGTTTCTGGTTTTCAGGGATACACAGTACTTTCCCCTGAAAAACGGATGTGGGGACTCCGCTATGTTAGGTTAGGGGGTTAAAGTACAGAAACAACTAAAGGTCAAAGGTTACTCACCTCAGTATGACGGCTCCGCAGTAGGATGGATGCACCTTGGAGCACAGGTCCTCCAGGCCCAGCCTCTCACCAGGTAACATGTCGTAGGTGTTGCGTGGCGTGTTGACCAGCCAGCTGTAGTCCACGCCGGTCTGGAGGCGTCGGTACTCGTTGTCCCTTTCACGTTGCATCCTCTCGGCCTCCTTCAGCTGCCAGCTGAGCTCCAGCATCAGGGTGTCCGCGACCACGTCAGACGGGTCCCGCCGCGGACTCCGGTAGTCCGGCTCGCTGCTCCAACCAAACCACGAGGCCATCGCTGCCGACACCTTGTCTCCCTTGTGCCCCGTGCTGCATGGGAGGAACCAGACGGGAGTGTGAGAAGAGGACATGGTGTAAATCTGTAGTGCAGTACCTCTCTAGTACAGTGCATTACATCATTCTTAGCCCCCTCGTCAAAATAAAAGTCTACTGTGTTTGCTAGGTTGTGGTATGAACTGTTTGTCTTATAGGGTTGGTTTTCCACAAAGAGGTTCTCTCAATATTTATTTGATGAAACAGGAAATTGTAAATGTAAGGAAATCCTACAAAGTATTCCTATTGCTATTCTCCATATTGTATAAGAGAGGATCGTTTGTCATCTCATGATATGGTTGGATGGATCGTGTGGATGTCTAGATAGTCTGTTTAGCCTGGGTTGCCATCACATCAATGTAACTTTTAAAAAATATGTTTAATTTAACCTTTATTTAACTAGGCAAGTCAGCTAAGAACAAGTTCTTATTTACAACGACGGGAGCCCATGGGAGGTACAGGTAATGTGCGTACCTCGCTAGCTAATGTCGGTTTGTCGCTAACAGCTTGGAGGCTGTCTCCACCTGTCTCGCCTGGACAGGCTGTTATCACAGATCAAAACATATTCCCAAAGGAGAACAGCACAAAGAGAGAGGTGTTTCACAGCCACACTCTTGTTATTCATGTTTCTGTCTGTACAAGCTAAAGTCCTTCATATCCAGTCCCTTCCTTCACATCCACTATCATTGTGTCTGTGTCCTAATCGGCACCCTATAGGCTCTGGTCAAAAGACACAGTCTTCTCTGCTCCATGACTCCCACTTCCTGCCAACCTCTTTCAGGGGTGTCCATTAAAACTGAGGAGGCCTGTTTTATGCATTTATAAAACTGAACATACATAAGATATTGTTTGTTAAACGGATAAATAATTGGAAGATAATGCATTTGACCATCAGTGCCTCTGTGTTGGCTTGATTTTGATAAAGAAATATATATTTTGTATGTTTGTGTGTTATTGTAAATCGTGTAGATTAACAATGTATGTGTTTATAAACACATGCTGCAGGGGCTTATTGGACAGAGAGAGCCAGCATGAGATTAGTACACATCCCTGCAATCTATACGATCAGATCAGTGCAGCTTTTAGCTTTTAGACTTAAATGGTACCAAAGCCATACGGATTTATTCGGATCCCCATGAGCTTTTACCAAAGCAGCAGCTATTCTTCCTGGGGTTCACAAAAATACACGACAAGTAACAAAACACTGATTCACTAATAGACCATAACAGTCACACATATAATGTAATGACTTGCGCAATATACTAATTCAAGTTGGAAATTCAAACATTGCCGATTGTACCTGAACCTGCATGATACCTGCGAAATAATACAGTCAGTCCACCCTCAAAACACTAGTTTACGAGGGATTGTTTCATTATGCAGTGTACTATTTATAGCTATATACCGTAGGCCCTATTTAGTTGCTATTTATAAACTTGTAATACAAATTAACTTTACATATCAAATATCCAAACAATGAGGAAAAAAAGTAGTCGGCTTGAGGATAAATTCAGCTACTACTCAGCGGGTTTTGTCTGGCTAGTAAACTACACAAATGGGTTGCAATATTCAAGATACGTTAAGTCAAATTAAATCCAACCTGAGAGACTCCCCTGGTCTCTTGAAGTACTCCTTTTTCGTGTACAAATGTTTTCACCACGTCCTGTAGGTCCAAGTTGCGGGTCCGACTGTTTTCTATACTGAGTATTGCTAATACAGACAGTCTGGCATTATATGTCCATTGCGTAATCTTAGTCTTGAATGATGCCTGACAAGATATACCAGAGATGTTGATATTGCAACCACACAACTCAAACGCCTGTTCACCAGTAACTTACGAACTAAGTCGCAAATCGCTTTTTTTCCAAGACCTCAAGCGCCATTGTCTGCTAACGATCATACACTGTTTACATCTGACAATTTATTGGCTGTCCAGTATCCAGACGATCTGTCCCCAGAGCTTCCTATAGAGTTAATCTCTTTCCGAAACGTGTTGAGTCCGGCAATTAAGGAGAATGAGAGGCTCAATTAGGCTTAAGATGTTGCAGAACTGCTATATTTGAAGCACCACTCACGTATGTTTCCCTGATGTTGCTACGGTAATCAAGCTGTTTTCACCATCCCTGTAACTGTCGCTTCTGCGGAGAGATCGTGTTCTAAACTTAAACCCAAAAATAACTACCTAAGAAGCATTCAGTTTAAGGTCTGATGTGCGCTTTTGAACACACGAGGAAAAGCTCCACTCATTGCACGGGCGCCGTCGTAGCCTTAACCACGGCATTTGTTCACCGATATGTATTAATTACTTTTTGGAGGGATACTGTTAAAATTATTTATTAAATAATGATGACAGGCGCATGGGCCCCAAAAGCTTGAACATGATAATTGACCATCCAATCATGTTATATACAGGAGTTTAGCTCCCTCAACTTGCTCAATGGTCACACCCTTTATACACAATTCCAGCTGAGGTTTAGGTCTTTGATTTTTTTTTTTTTACCAAATACAATGCTTTTAGTTTAATATGTATTTAAGACCAGTTTATTATTAATAACCTTTTCTGATACTAAAACATATATGATATTGATTCATAATGATTATAATGAGTATTCATAAGCACTTTATGGAGTACGTTAACATGTATTTCAATCCTGCCGTCAGTACTAATCTCATCCCCTTTCCATATTGATCGAGTGTAATTGTAAGGTTAACTCATGAATATACAAGTATTTCCTAAACCCTGTTTATAGCTGACCTTAACATGCGTCCTTCGTCCTGGTCTTGACCTGATCTTGTCTGACCTGATCACAATGTGTCTTTTGATCATCTACAATTGTCTAAAATGTTGGCACAATCAGAACGTGGACAAGATCAGGACAAAGGCTGGATCTCAGAACCAGGTATAAACAGGGCTCCTGCATTGACTCCTGTTTCCTGGCACTCTTCTGTCCTCCTGCCCAGAATAGCCCTGCTTATACCTAGTGCTAACATGTCCTTCGTCCTGAATTTGCCCGTTTACACTTATACTTAGATTTGATAAAAATCAGTTCACAATGAATCTTTTAATCGTCTACACCTGTCTGAAAATGTGGGCACAGTCAGAATGTGGACATGATCCAGACACAAGATGCATGTTAGAACCAGGTAGCACTTCATGGCTACTTCTGTAGGCTGGTTATGGCTCACATTAACACCCATTATCCCTGAAACCATAGACCCACTCCAATTTGTATACCGCTCAAACAGATCCACAGATGATGCAATCTCTATTGCACTCCACACTGCCCTTTCCCACTAGGACAAAAGGAACACCTATGTGAGAATGCTATTCATTGACTACAGCTCAGCGTTCAACACCATAGTGCCCTCAAAGGCTCATCACCAGATGACACAACAGTGGTAGGCCTGATCACCGATAACGACGAGACAGCCTATAGGGAGGAGGTCAGAGACCTGGCCATGTGGTGCCATGATAACAACCTCTCCCTCAACGTAATCAAGACAAAGGAGATGATTGTGGACTACAGGAAAAGGCGGAGGACCGAGCACACCCCAATTCTCATCTACGGAGCTGCAGTGAAGCAGGTTGAGAGCTTCAAGTTCCTTGGTTTCCACATCACCAACAATCAAGAATGGTCCAAACACACCGACAGTCGTGAAGAGGGCACGACAAAGCCTATACTACCCTGGAGACTGAAAAAATTTGGCATGGGTCCTCAGATCCTCAAAAGGTTCTACAGTTGCAACATCGAGAGCATCCTGACTGGCTGCATCACTGCCTGGTACGGCAACTGCTCGGCCTCCGACCGCAAGGCACTACAGAGGGTACTGCGTACGGCACAGTACATCACTGGGGCCAAGCTTCCTTCCATCCAGGACCTCGATACCAGGCGGTGTCAAAGACTCCAGCCACCCAAGTCATAGGCTGTTCTGTTCTCTCTGCTACCGCATGGCAAGCGGTACCGGAGCTCCAAGTCTAGGTCCAAAAGGTTCTCCGGCTTGCAAGCTTACCCCTTTTTCCTCCAAACATAACAATGGTCATTATGGTATACAGTTCTATTTTTGTTTCATCAGACCAGAGGACATTTCTCCAAAAAGTACGATCTTTGTCTCCATGTGCAGCTGCAAACCGTAGTCTGGCTTTTTTGTGGTGGTTTTGGAGCAGTGGCTTCTTTTTTGCTGAGCGGCCTTTCAGGTTATGTCGATATAGGACTCGTTTTACTGTGGATATAGATACTTTTGTACCCGTTTCCTCCAGCATCTTCACAAGGTCCATTGCTGTTGTTCTGGGATTGATTTGCACTTTTCGCGCCAAAGTACGTTCATCTCTAGGAGACAGAACACGTCTCCTTCCTGAGCGGTGTGACGGCTGCGTGATCCCTTGGTGTTTATACTTGCGTACTATTGTTTGTACAGACAATTCAGGCGTTTGGAAAATGTTCCCAAGGATGAACCAGACTTGTGGAGGTCTATAATTTTTTTTCTGAGGTCTTGGATGATTTCTTTTGATTTTCCCATGATGTCGAGAAAAGAGGCACTGAGTTTGAAGGTAGACCTTAAAATACATCCACAGGTACACTTCCAACTGACTCAAATTATGTCAATTAGCCTATCAGAAGCTTCTAAAGCCATGACATCATTTTCTGGAATTTTCCAAGCTGTTTAAAGGCACACTCAACTTAGTGTATGTAAACTTCTGACCCACTGGAATTGTGATATAGTGAATTATAAGTGAAATAATCTGTCTGTAAACAATTTTTGGAAGAATGACTTGTGTCATGCACAAAGTAGATGTCCTAACCGTTTTGCCAAAACTATAGTTTGTTAACATGAAATCTGTGGAGTGGTTGAAAAATGAGTTTTAATGACTTACGACTTCAACTGTATATATTATATATTTTTTACTGTCACTTTACTTTACTGTTTTTTATTTCTTTACCTCTCTTGTTTACATAATACTCATTTTCTACTTAAACTGCACTGTTGGTTAGGGCTTGTAAGTAAGAATTTCACTGTAAGGTCTACACCTGTTGTATTTGGCGCATGTGACAAAAACACTTTGATTTGATTTGATTTAATAAGCAGGGCTATGTGTATTAATTAGCTCAAACGCACTGAACACATTGGATAACATGGAATAGAAGGGTGATTTTTCATGGAACTTTCCAGAAGTAAATAGGCTTGCCTGTTATTAGATTTAAGGTTAAAGACGTTCTCATCTAGTGTATAGTGCTTCTTTCTCAGACAAGAAATATATGCATGTTAACTATATTGTCCACTTTTAACACCCTAACTACCAGAAATCTCAAGCATTGTATGAATACACTTTGCTTACCTGAACTCTTTTCAGTCTTAGGAGCTATAGCAGGAAGTGAATTCACAAGGGAGTGAATATATTATGTATATGATAACCAAAAGATAGATGAAGAGAAAGATGTTGTTGGAAGATGTGTTGCTGTCGGTCGCACGGACGTCTTGCTTGTGAAGTCTCTGAGCACACACACACTCACTTGGTCATATACTGTAACCCCCAACCCTTTCACACAGTCTCCTCCTACCTGGAGCTGTGGCCTGTGGTTGATTCCACACACACACATACACATACACACACACCTCCTCCCCGGAGGCATGGCCTGTCATTGCTTGTTCCCAGAGATTGGGGGCAATGTCTCAGAGGGGAACGGCAGATCACAGCCCCTGATGAAGTGCCTTGTGAAGCCTCTTACGGACTCCCTGTTGCCATAGCGATGCTCCTAAGCCTATTTGGCCACAATAAGCTTTATCAGCTGAGAGGGAGGCAGAGAGAGATGGGGATGGAGATGGAGGGAGGGAGAGAAAAAGGAGGGGGGAGGAGAGAGAGATTGAGATGATGAGAGAGATGGTGTATGTGGGCTAAACATGACAAGACATGATCGCCTTTTAATAGCTTTTTAAAGGTCAGGCCAATATAAATAATCTTCGCCCATACCTAATGAGCTGTCGGAACAGTTTGTTCCTGAATGATCATTAAAGCAAAGGTTTGTTCACGTGCTGTATGTGTTCAGTATGTTACAAAAACAGAAGGAAATGAGCTTTAGTATTATATGTATGTGCGTTTGTGTGGATGTGTGAGAGTGTGTACATTGAAGTCTGTGTGTGGGTGGGTTTTTCTTCTGCTATTTCACTTGCTTGCATTGTTGGTTTAGTGTGTAGGAGTGTGGTTGTCCGTGGAATAAACACTTGCGGAAAGAAACCGCCTGCAAGCTCTTCTCCAGAACATACTAAAAGAGGGATTCTTCCTGCCTCTCTCCCTATGGGCCCAGGTCTAAAGTAATGCACTACATAGGGAACAGGGTGCCACTTGGGATGCAAACAGCATCTCTCCATCTTTCCCCTCCCCTTAAGTGACGATTCCCAACATCTAGGTTGTGTTGATATGGCCGTAAGGCTGTCTCTCTGCCTTGGCGAGAACTGCAGAGACTCAGCCTGGAGCTGACAGATTGGAAGGTAAGATCATGTAGATCAGGTAGCCATGTGACCAAGTGACTCACTCTCAGGTCCATGGTGGTGACGAAGTCATCCCACAGTTTATAGGTTTCGGGTGCTATATGGAGGAGGATGACGGAGGGATGCTTTGGTGTTTACTCCAGAGATTGTCTTTAATCTATAACAGGCTTTCTTTACTCTGGGGTTTAGCCCGATCCTCGTCACTTGCTTCCTGACCCACCTGTCCTTTAAATAGAAAGGATGTGTCTGGGAAAACAAACATTGTCATTTAAAATGCAGTACATATTTGAAATGAATTTAGAGTTTATTCATCTGAACAGTGAAGAGTCATTTCATAACAGTGATGTTGAACAGTACTTCATTGAAACTTTCACTGATCAAAATGACAAAATTGTCTGCAGACGAATCAGCTTCTGTGAGTTAAACCAGTCCATATATCAATCAAGGTTGGTTAACTTAAAATATTCACATTACTCTTTCATGCAGAGCAAGAGAGCAGTGCATCTTATTTGTTTATCTCATAGGGGCAGGGTGGGAAATGACCACCTGCCACCCGCAAAATGCGGGTAGATTTTGGCATTGACAGGTAAGAATGTCTATTTCACCAGCCACATTGGCGGGTGGTCACACAGAGCATTTGGGAACTGTGTTTTTTTTTCAAACCAAAAGCCAAATGTAGGCCTAAAATGTTTTATAGAATTAGTGATTTGTATTTCTTGCAACTTTCTGAAGTGGTTATGCCACTGGAATAATGGGTTAGCTGAGAACATCACAAAAACAAAGTCCTTCTGTTGCTGTGATTCTGGATGGCCAGATAGCTACCAACAATGACAAGAAACTGCCATGTTGGCAATCATAAGTGACTGGTTTCAGCTAGATTCATCTTGTTCTTGATACCATGTCTTGTTTTGAGGTGTTTTGACTGATTTCACGTCAATGCTAATATGGCAAAAAATCGCTAGCTAGATAACCAACAACTGTAACCATGTATTTGAGAGACAACACATCTTCATTGTGCACATCTATTTATGTTTTTAATAAACATTGGAGACAAAATATTGTTTACACGTTGTCAACAATCAAAGCCAACCCCCTCTGTTTTGCCCCATAGCTGCGCATGTGTCAGTTTCTTTGCTAATAACCAACCCATCTACAACAGTCTCATGTACAGTGCCTTCATAAAGTATTCAGACCCCTTGACTTTTTTCACATTTTGTTATGTTACAGCCTTATTTTGAAATTTATTCAATAGTTTTTTCCCTCATCAATCTACACACTGTACCCCATAATGACAAAGCAAAAACAGTTTTTTAAATATTTTTTTAAAACTGGAATATCCCATTTACATAAGTATTCAGACCCTTTACTCAGTACTTTGTTGAAGCACCTTTGGCAGTGATTACAGCATCGAGTCTTCTTGGGTATAACGCTACAAGCTTGGCAAACCTGTATTTGGGGAGTTCCTCCCATTCTTCTCTGCAGATGCTCTCAAGCTCTGTCAGGTTTGATGGGTAGCGTTGCTGCACAGCTATTTTCAGGTCTCTCCAGATATGTTTGATCGGGTTCAAATACGGGCTCAGGCTGGGCCACACTAGGACATTCAGAGACTTGTCCCAAAGCCACTCCTGCGTTGTCTTGGCTGTGTGCTTAGGGTCATTGTACTGTTGGAAGGTAGACCTCTGCCCAGTCTGAGGTCTTGAGCACTCTGGGGCAGGTTTTCATCAAGGATCTCTCAGACTTTGCTCCATTCACCTTCCCCCGATCCTAACTAGTCTTCCAGAAAAACTATCATGTGCCTTTTACTGAGGAGTGGCTTCCGTCTGTCCATTCTACCATGAAGGCCTGATTGGTGGAGTGCTGCAGAGATGGTTGTCCTTCTGAAAGGTTCTCCCATCTCCACAGAGGAACTCTAGAGCTCTGTCAGAGTGACCATCAGGTTCTTGGTCACCTCCCTATCCAAGGCCCTTCTCACCCCATTGCTCAGTTTTGCCAGGAGGCCAACTCTAGGAAGAGTCTTGGTGGTTTGAAACTTCTTTCATTTAAGAATGATGGAGGCCACTTTGTTCTTTGGTGCAGAAATGTTTTTGTACCCTACCCCAGATCTGTGCCTCGACACAATCCTGTCTCGGAGCGCTATGGATAATTCCTTCAGCTAAATGGCTTGATTTTTACTCTGACATGCACTTTCAACTGTGGGACCTTATATGGACAGGTGTGTGCCTTTCCAAATCATGTCCAATTTATGAATATACCACAGGTGGACTCCAATCAAGTTGCATAAATATCTCAAGGATGATCAATGGGAACAGGATGCACCTGAGCTCAACTTCAAGTCTCATAGCAAAGGGTCTGAATACAGTACTTATGTATTTCTGTTTTTAAAAATGTCTAACAACCTGTTTTTGCTTTCTCATTATGGGGTATTTTGTGTGGATTGCTGAGGATTATTATTTTTTTAATCCGTTTTATAATAAGGCTGTAATGTAACAAAACGCGGAAGAGGTCAAGGGGTCTGAATACTTTCGGAAGGTGCTGTAGTCCTTAGCAGACGTCTACGGTATTCCCAACTCCACCACTAGAGAGAGCTCTTTCATAACTTTCTGTCATTTCATATTCAACACTAGTGCTCTGTCCTCTGTCATCCTTCATTTCATATTCAACATTAGTACTCTGTCCTCTGTCATCCTTCATTTCATATTCAACACTAGTGCTCTGTCCTCTGTCATCCTTTATTTCATATTCAACACTAGTGCTCTGTCCTCTGTCATCCTTCCTCCACAAAACAAGCATGTTTGTATCAACGTGCAGTTGAAGTTAACACCCTAAGCATTGTTTTGTTTGTTATTTATTTCAGATTTTTGATATTTATGACTTGTCGTTGAAACCCATTGACTGTTTTTGTTCTAGAAAGGGCACACAAAATAAGTAGCTAAAAAATAAATCTGTTGCCCTTTTTTAAAGTTTGCCTTTTAAAATGTTGTCTTAATCAATTACAATTGATTTTCTATAGAATTGAGGTCAGGGCTTTGTGATGTCCACTCCAATACCTTGACTTTGTTGTCCTTAAGCCATTTTGCCACAACTTTGGAAGTGTGCTTGGGGTCATTGTCCTTTTGGAAGACACATTTGCGACCAAGCTTTAACTTCCTGACTGATGTCTTGAGATGTTGCTTCAATATATCCACATAATTTTCCTTCCTCATGATGCCATCTATTTTGTGAAGTGCACCAGCCCCTCCTGCAGCAAAGCACCCCACAACATGATGCTGACACCCCCGTGCTTCACGGTTGGGATGGTGTTCTTTGACTTGCAAGCCTCCCCTTTTTTCCTCCAAACATAACGATGGTCATTATGGCCAAACAGTTCTATTTATGTTTCATCAGACCAGAGGACATTTCTCCAAAAAGTACGATCTTTGTCCTCATGTGCAGTTGCAAACTGAAGTCTGGTTTTTTTATGGCGGTTTTGGAGCAGTGGCTTCTTCCTTGCTGAGCGGCCTTTCAGGTTATGTCGATATAGGACTTGTTTAACTGTGGATATAGATACTTTTGTACCTGTTTCCTCCAGCATCATCACAAGGTCCTTTGCTGTTGTTCTGGGATTGATTTGCACTTACTGCATCAAGTATGATGGCTGCGTGGTCCCACAGTGTTTATACTTGCGTACTATTGTTTGTACAGATGAACGTCGTACCTTCAGGCGTTTGGAAATTGCTCCCAAGGATGAACCAGACTTGTGGAGGTCCACCATTTTTTTCTGAGGTCTTGGCTGATTTCTTTTGATTTTCCCATGAGTTTGAAGGTAGGCCTTGAAATACATCCACAGGTACACCTCTAATTGACTCAAACAATGTCAAGAAGCTTCTAAAGCCATGTCATAATTTTCTGGAATTTTCCAAGCTGTTTAAAGGCACAGTCAACTTAGTGTATGCAAACTTCTGACCCACTGGAATTGTGAAATAGTGAATTATAAGTTAAATAATCTGTCTGTAAACAATTGCTGGAAGAATTACTTGTGTCATGCACAAAGTAGATGTCCTAAGCAACTTGCCAAAACTGTAGTTTTAACATGAAATCTGTGGAGTGGTTTAAAAATGAGTTTCAATGACTTCAACCTAAGTGTATGTAAACTTCCAACTTTATTTAGGTCTGTATATACATATTCATGTACAGTTGTTATATCATATCACGTGGAATATTGTATAAGTAATTATTGGACTGAACTTAAGTCATTCACTCAGGAATACATATTAGTTTCCTGTCAGTTGTATCTTTTTTCGTTGTTCAATACGTGCATTTATCTGTAATTAAACCCTGCACTAAGGACTGTATTTTATATCATACACACATTTAGCAATTTAAGTATCTCTTCCTGTCATTTAGCTGTACAGTTAATGTAACCATGCAAATATTCACTTACCTGTAAATGTAACTGTATATTTACCTGTACAGTTAATTTAACCATGCAAAATATTCACTTACCTTAATTTAACCAGACTGTATATTAAGTAAACTATTATTACCCTCACTTATATCATACGCACTTTTAGCTATTTAAGTATTTCTCTGCCATCTACCTGTATAGTATAGTTAACCATGCAAATACTCCTTATTTATCTATATCAACTTGCAAAATTGTTATCTCTTTTTTTTCACCTAACACTCTCTAACGATGTATAGTGTACATATTCAGCCATCCACCCATACTATGCAATGTCTTTTTATAGCTTTTTTGCACTGCAGACTTCTTGTATTTTTATACTTTTTCATACGGCCGCTATCTATCTATCTATCTATCTATCTATCTATCTATCTATCTATCTATCTATCTATCTATCTATCTATCTATCTATCTATCTATCTATCTATCTATCTATCTATCTATCTATCTATCTATCTATCTATCTATCTATCTATCTATCTATCTATCTATCTATCTATCTATCTATCTATCTATCTATCTATCTATCTATCTATCTATCTATCTATCTATCACAGCCTGCTTGGAGTTTGCCAAAAGGCACCTAAAGACTCTCAGACCATGAGAAACAAGATTCTCTGGTCTGACGAAACCAAGATTGAACTCTTTGGCCTGAATGCCAAGCGTCACTTCTAGAGGAAACCTAGCACCATCCCTACAGTGCTGCATTGTGGTGGCACCATCATGCTACAGGGATGTGGGAGACTAGTCAGGATCAAGGGAAAGATGAACGGAGCAAAGTACAGAGAGATCCTTGATTGGCTTTGGGACAAGTCTCTGAATGTCCTTGAGTGGCCCAGCCAGAGCCCGAACTTGAACCTGATCAAACATCTCTGGAGAGTCCTGAAAATAGCTGTGCAGCAACGCTTCCCATCCAACCCGACAGAGCTTGAGAGGATCTGCAGAGAAAAATGAGAGAAACTCCCCAAATACAGGTGTGCCAAGCTTGTAGCGTCATACCCAAGAAGTCTCGAGGCTGTAATCGCTGCCAAAGGTGCTTCAACAAAGTACTGAGTAAAGGGTCTGAAAACGTATGTAAAAAATTTTTGCTTTGTCATTATGGGGTATTGTGTGTAGATTGATGAGGGAACAAAACAATTTAATCAATTTTAGAATAAGGCTGTAACCTAACAAAATATGGAAGAAGTCAAAGGGTCTGAATACATTCCGAAGGCACTGCATGTATTATAAATTCATCATGAATTTAGGTCTCTATTTAATCCATATCGCAGAAGTTCAGTTGTTTACTCAAAAAGGTGGCGGGGTGTTACTTTGTTGTTGTTTGAGCTGCAGATTGCCTCTTTTTTGCGAACAAATCAAAACATGTTTTAGAGGATACAAAAATCTGCTGAAACTTTTAAAAAGTTAACTACTGTATCTGGCATGTACAGAATCGATGATTCATGCAAGTGGAGAACCGTGTGCCAGGCCAGCTTGCCTTAGTCAGAGTGAATCTGTTTCTAATGGAGTCACTGGAGCCCGTATCACAGCCTGTTACATGAGCAAACCCAGAGAAGAACAGATGGCTGGAAATGTTTTGAAATTAAGTCATAAATTCACCCATAACACGTCTCTCAGCCTACACACGCCATGTTTCCCCTGCTGACATATGCCGTATTCTCTCTTTGGCCTGTATGTTAAAGGGATAGTTCAGGATTTTGTCAATGAGGCCCTTTATCTACCTCCCCAGAGTCAGATTAACTTTTGGATACCATTTGTATATCTCTGTGTCCAGTATGAAGAAGTTAAATGTAGTTTCACTAGCAAATGCTAACTAGCATTAGCGCAATGACTGGTAGTCTATACAGTAGATACCCATAGACTTCCAATCATTGCACTAACACTAGATAGCATTGGCTTGTGAAACTACCTATAACTTCCTTCAATCTGGACACACAGTATCCATGAGTTCATCTGACTCTGGGGAAGTAGATAAAGATCAAAACCCCGAAGTATCCCTTTAAAGATAATGGGACTAATGTTTATGGCTAATTGTTGGATAGATACTCCATTGTGACACCCATCCAAAGTTCCCAGTGTGGTGGCAAGATTTACAATCACACCAGTTGTTGTTGTTGTTGTTGTTGTTGTGTTAGTAGCACTATACATACTCTTGTATATGTCAATATGTAAATCATGTATAATGATATGGAATGTAAATGATCAATCCATCAAATGTTCTGTTTTACAAATGTTCTACTGTGAAGGCTTCTTCCCCACCTACTGAATGTAAAGAGCTGCATTAGTCACTTCAATTTCACAAGCACGCATGCACAATTGAATAGGCATCAGAACTACGTCAGTCCATTCGGTCTCTTTGCACTCAACCCTTTTGTCTGTCTCTTTCATCCCAGCATCATCTGACAAAACCGCAGCAGCCCACAGCTTCTCACACCAGCAGTGGCGGACTTACCCTTAGGCAGAAGAGGCAACTCTATCAGGCCCCAAATAATCAAGGAGCCTCATGAGCTGAATACAATACAAGAAAACCTCAGCTTGAGGCTCCCTCCCCGCAACTGGCGCCACATTGCTGACAAATGGCCTCCACAAAGGTACATTCATCCATACAGCTGAATAATAATTCATAATAGATCAATCATTTAATTCCATACATAATTTAATTCCATACATATACAGTACCAGTCAAACGTTTGGACACATCTACTCATTCAAGGGTTCTTCTTGATTTTTACTATTTTCTACATTAATTACACGAACGTGGCTTATGTCTTCAAGTAGCACTGATTCAGCTTTTTGATTTTATTATCGCATTTTTGGAAAAAGAGACTCATGTGAGCAGTGATGGTTTTCGTTACTGGAAGAATATTGGGACCAATTTGAAAGCACGAGTGTTGTACTGAGTATTTACAAAACATGGAGAGTTGGCTCCACCTTGTGGAAAGATTGAAAACAGACACAAACATTGATTCAATCAACCAAGCGTTAATGGCACTTTTTGAATTATTTATTTATTTTATTTAACCGTTATTTAACTAGGCAAGTTAGTTAAGAACAAATTCTTATTTACAATGACGGCCTACCTACAGGGTCAGCCCCTTGAGCAAATTAGGGTTAAGTGCCTTGCTCAAGAACACATCTAGGTATACTGTCCCACTGGAAGATGGTTTTGAGGAGATTGCTTGCCATTGTCAGTCATTTGCCTAAACGAAATCTGGCATGGTCACTTAGAGAATCTTCATGAGTCTAGAAATGGCAACTTCCTGGTGGAGCTACTGGCACAATTTGACCCTGTAATTAGTGTAAAAAAGGCTGTCCTGCTCTTCTCCTCTCTACCTAACTTCCCCTCACGGTCCCTTCAGCTCAGAGCTCTACTGCTCTCCTAGCCCTCAGTTGTTGCCCTTAGCAGGTCCAGAGTCAGTTTCCCTGTCAGGTCCAGTCTGTTTCCCTGTCAGGTCCAGAGTCAGTTTCCTGCACCCGCCCACTCAGGTCATTGTCATCATCGTCCGAAGGGAGAAGACGCACGTTTCTGAGGACTTTTTATTGTTGCGTGCATGGAAATGTAAGTTGCAGATACGTTTCAGCCATATGTTGTTCTACTGTATGGCTGTTACTATTCTTTAATGCTAGAGTTAGGGGACGGGGGGGTCATGTAACCCCACGTTCTGAGATTGCATTTTTGTCCCCCCCCCCAGTTTTATCATTGCAATATGATACAAAAAGCTGCAAAAGTGTGCTTTAGGACCATGTGGACGCCTCCGAGCGGTCAGATAGGCAGTTTGGAGTGTTCAGTCGGCTGGATTTAGGACCACGCAGACACAACAGAGCGGGCTGACAGGCTGTGTGAAGGCAAAGCTTCTGGAAGGCTGGCTGGACCAGCACATGAAAGTTGAGCATAGTTCGGTGTGTATGTGTTGCTCTTTCACAGAGTTTTAAAAGCAACCAGAGCAGAAACGGGCTACTCTTTAGTTGACTGATGTAGCTGGCAAGATAACTGCTGTTTAACTTAATAGAAAAAAACGAAACTAGTGTTTATTCTTAGTGCTGAGCTAGTATTGTGACTGACATGCCTGTAGTTATCTGTCAGATAGCGATATGAGGTGGCTATTATTACTATCTAACAGCTGTTGTTGAAGTTTGATATTCTTACATTTTTTCAGTGCAATGTGAGTTTTATTAGTCAATATGGCAATGTAACGTTATTGATCTGTCCGTTTCCATAGCTAATTCCCTACTTTTCACACTGACACAGTAATAATACACAACTCTAATGTTACAATTTTCACTGTCATGGTGCACAGTAGAGGTCTGCGCGGGACCGATACCTTCATCTCGCTCCCGCCCACACATGCTGGCTTTCTGTCTGACACCCACCCGCTACCACAAGAACTGGTCCCAAACCCAACCAGACGCAGCTCATTTGCCAGCCATGGTCCCAGCAATTTTGCGCCCAATTGGCAATAGCAAATGAGATTGTTTTTTAAAAGAAATAGGTTAAAATACCAGAGATTCTCACATGGCCGTTATATTGTATTACTGGGCTATATCAGCCAATATGCTAGATGTAGTTTGAAGAGAGCAGAGTTGGAGAGACTTGCACTTTCTCTTGAGCTATTTTTATAGCCTATCTTTTAGGAATGGGAACATTTTCAGATGGATAAATATGGGTGATCAATATTTAGGTCTATTTCTAGGCAATGTAGTAAGCTATAGCCTAATCATAGGCCAATTTAGAAAGTACATTTCCTTGGATAGATAACTGCCCCATGCTTCTCCGCCCATGCATAGGCTATAGCCTACTCTATTTAATTGAGACCACAAGAGCACCTGATCTCACAGGTATGGCTAGTGAACTGGAAGCAGCAAAAATGATGACGACATGTTTTGCATTGGCCTATAGGATATAGCCTACCACCATAGTAACGTAACCTATGGTCACCATAGTAACCTAACCTATGGTCACCATAGTAACCTAACCTACGGTCACCATAGTAACCTAACCTACGGTCACCACAGTAACCTACCCTATGGTCACCATAGTAACCTAACCTATGGTCACCATAGTAACCTAACCTATGGTCACCATAGTAACCTAACCTATGGTCACCATAGTAACCTAACCTATGGTCACCATAGTAACCTAACCTATGTGCGTTGTGCCTTTTCCTTTTCATTGATGATTACATTTTTGGATTAAGTTAGTAAGTTAATTTCATATTCAAGTTAACTGCCACTTGACTCTCCACCCATGTAGGCAGCCTACTCTATTTCAACGAGACCACACATACTAGGCGCACTTGAACTCTCACGCTTAACTAGGACTAGGAGAGTAGGCTACGGAAGTTGAAGCAGTGAAGTCTGAGAGTGTGAATAATGTGAAAAATATGTGCTTTTAATTGAATAGGTAGACTAACGCATACAAAGCAGAAAGACTACTGTTTCCAAATAATCTGTGGGACAACACAATCCCAAGGTTGCCTGTCCGACCGCCCACTCCCCCCCGCAGCATGACAAATGTCGACCGACCGTGCAGGGACCTGCGGGTCCCGCAGGCATCCCGTGGGAATGCAGCCCTCTAGTGCAGTCAATACACAACATTATGCTCATCATGTCTTAGCAGGATCAGATGGTGACAGGTTTCCCAGCAGGGTCAGACAGCCAGGGAAGAACTGTCTACGGAGCTCAGGTGGATTTTGCAGTAGGCCTATATTAACAATATCAGTGAATAATACAACATTCCATCTTGAATTGATGGGTAGACCTACAGTAGCTACAGGACAGCAGCTTAAGCTTAAAGCTACAGTCTGGGATCTGGGAATAATGATCATTTGAATTATTGAACCATTGATTCTATTTTTAAATAATATCATGTATAAATGTACACCAAGGTAATTCTTTGTCATGCCTCATTTTAGGAGGATCAGATGGTGACAGGGGTCTCAGCAGGGTCAGGCAGCCAGCGAAGACCAGTCTGTGACAGAGGTGAGGTGAATCTTTGCAGATACAACACTTTATTCTCTCTGTGCAGCAAACACTGGACATGCCAGATGCTATTTTAAGGCATTCTGACAAACCTCCAAAATTGATTTCCAAACTATATCCAGGGTTGATAGAGGATTTTCCTGATGACACAAAACATGTCAAACAAAAATGTGAGGAAGACCTGGTAGAAGCTATTGATTATGATGCCATAGGCCTATTTGAAGTCCCGTCTCGTGACTGTCGAATTTGTACGGTGCCTCACAATCACAATCACAATCACACCTTCTCTTTAGTTTCAACTCTCCTTTCACAGCTTTTGTCTTATTGAATTACATTTCGACAATGTCCTTTTTGCCTCCATGGATTGACGTAACATTTTTCTAAATCATTATTTGGCGGTTGGCTGTGTAGGCTATTTGGCACGCAAGTTTAGGCTTATGCACTAATACCAGATAGCCTAAAATAATGAAAGAAAAACCTAAATGTAGCCTATATAAATTGCACAATAATTATATATTTCTGGACTTTTTAAGGTATTGTTTAACTTCATTCAACCCGTTTTATTGTGTTAGTGTGGGAAGTGTGGCCAAGAGAGGCATTTTGAGACAGAGAAAAAAAGTTAAAGTAATGTTCGCGGGTAGTGATGCATTGGCTTTTCTCTGTCTTGGTTATTGACAGGGCTGGGGCAGCAGGTAGCCTTGAGGTTAGAGCGATGTTGAGCAAGACATTTAACCATGCAGATATTCATTTACCTGTACATTTAACCAGACTGTATATTAAGTAAACTATTATTACGACCTGTATAGATAACCATGCAAATATTTTTTTATTTATATCAACGTGCAATAATTGTATCATTTTTCACCTAACACTATAACAATGTATAGTATACATATTCAGTCTTTCACTCATACTATGCAATGTGTTTCTATAGCTTTTTGCACTCCAGACTTCGTGTATTTTTATACTTTTTCATACTGCCGCACTATGTATCATGTATCGTGTATCTGTCTTTTGTGATTTCGTTCTGGTATTTTGCACCTGCCCTGTGTTTTTCGTAGCTGCTTGACAAAGTAATTTCCCCACGGGGATCAATAAAGTACCTATCTATCTAACCCCAATTTCTCCAGGGGCGCTGGACAATGGTGACCCTGGCCGTGACCTCACTCCCTGCAGGTGTCTCGGAGGAGTTGGGATATGCAAGAAACACATTTTCATTACACGCTTGTACAAGTGTGTAAAAGGACAAATATTAGAAACATCCCAAATTATTATTATTATTGAGTAGTAGTTGTGTAAAAGTGTGGAGGGTTGTGTGAGTTCACTCTCCAGTCGGGATGGAATTTCCACTCTCACGCATACACAAAACAACGATTTATCATAAGCTTCACAAAACACAAGATGTGTCAAATGTTTGGTCACCTTGGAAGCTATCAGTTTACCTGTTCAAGAAATGACAACTGGTTAATGATGAAATTGCTCAAATACGCACAAATTATTGTTGTTCACAGTTAATGAATGTGGTCCAATTCTAGAAGCGCCATCAACTTTTGGCCTAGTAACTGGCCTGGCATGGCCTCACCACTGGCTCATGTGCTTCATTTACCCCTCTAGGCCTGTCACACTGTAGATTCAGTACAAACCTCCAGTTGTTTACTCTCTTACCTGGTAATCTGCCTGTTGTACAAAGACAGACATGCCCTATCTATCCTGGTTTACGAAGAGTTACTTTCACCCAACCTTTAATAACCTACAACATCCTTTCCATGGACGAAATAACAAGCTATATTTTATTTGAGAGATAATTATGAATAGGCCATGGATTATCTGAAGCTGAAGGAGTTAAGCCACCAGAATGGTTGACTTTGGCCAAAAGCGCATTTAACCTAGGGAGCTTTGGTCTCAGCTGTTGGGTGTGTGTTGTACAGGCTTATTGGGCTATATCTCAAGATCTATTAGTGGAAAATATTAAAAGAGCATTACCAAGATTAGTCACACTACAGCCTATGGTTTTAGAGGCATGAATTCATAGTCTGGAAGTTAAATCCATTATGGCATACACAAACTACACAGGTTTGATATGGGGTTGAAGTTGATCCAAGATGGCGTGGCAGTGCGGACGTGTTTGTTTTGTCCCGTGTAAATAGTTTTTCCGTATACATTTCTTAATCTCACTTTCCATTAAACATCTCCTTTGCGAACTATATATATTGTCTTGCAACCTGCCTCACACAATGTGGAACGGATCAGCTAATTCTGAATGCCATATAACCGGACCCTTCGAAAGAAACTAGCCAGCTAACTAGCAATTTTAACTCAGACAATATCGGCCAGTCAGCACAGTGCGCTACCAACCCAGCGCATATCGGTTTGCTTTCTCTACCATATCACCGGATTTCTTCCAAAATCACTGTATTATTACACCGGATCATCGCAGCTAGCTAGCTGCAACCGAGTGGCTGTTGTTTGGCAAACATCGTTGTCCCCGAAGCTTGCACCAGTTAGCCTTGAGCTAGTCTCGAGCTAGGCCCATCTCCCGGCTAGCCGACGAAGTGTAC
The DNA here is from genome assembly GCA_023634145.1 of Thymallus thymallus. NCBI lineage: Eukaryota > Metazoa > Chordata > Actinopteri > Salmoniformes > Salmonidae > Thymallus > Thymallus thymallus. Next base: position 24,734,380 of record CM042411.1, on the reverse strand, counting down.
TAGCTAATTCCTGGGCTACAGTACCTCTTTGCCACCTGGCCTGGACCTTCTATTGTCGACACAGAGTCCCGTCGATCCATCACGACTGGTCTGCCGACGTAATCGTCCGATGTGGTCCTTCAACAGGCTTTTCCGAGTCTAGCAGACCCATCTGCTAGACCCGGCCCGCTAGCATTCTGCTCCCTTGCATTAGAACTTCAACTAGGGAAATCCATTTAGGACAAAAATATCTGGTCCCAATATATAACACCTGTGATTGCTTTATGCCTCTCTCTCCTGTCAATATGCTTAGTCTATTGCTGTTTCTGTTAGCTCTTATTGTTTTATTAGTCCCCAGTCCCGCTCAACATGCCTCAGATAGCTCCTTTGCCCCCCCCCCACACACACATTCGGAGACCTCACCTGGCTTAACTGGTGCCTCCAGAGATGCAACCTCTTTCATTGTTACTCAACGCCTAGGTTTACCTCCACTGAACTCACATCTTACCATATCCTTGTCTGTACATAATGACCTGAATCTATTCTACCGAGCCCAGAAATCTGCTCCTTTTATTCTTTGTGCCCAACGCACTAGACGACCAGTTCTTAAAGCCATTAGCCGTACACTTACCTACTCCTCCTCTGTTCCTCTGGTGATGTAGCGGTAAACCCAGGCCCTGTAGTCCCCAGTACTACACCTATTCCCCAGGCATTCTCATTTGTTGAATCCTGGCTTAGGAAGGCCACCAAAAATTCCCGAAATGTCCATCCCCAACTACAACATTTTCCGTCAAGATAGAACTGCTAAAGGGGGCGGAGTTGCAATCTACTACAGAGATGCAGAGTTCTGTCATACTATCCAGGTCTGTGCCCAAACAGCTTGAGCTTCTACTAAAAATTCACCTCTCAAGAAATAAGTCTCTCACTGTTGCCGCTTGTTATAGACCCCCCTCAGCCCCCAGCTGTGCCCTGGACAACCTATGTGAATTGATTGCCCCCCCATCTATCCTCAGAGTTTGTACTGTTAGGTGACCTAAACTGGGATATGCTTAACACCCTTGCTGTCCTACAATCTAAGATAGATGCCCTCAATCTCACACAAATTAACAAGGAACCTACCAGGTACAACCCTAAATCCGTAAACAAGGGCAACCTCATAGATATCATCCTGACTAACATGCCCTCTAAATACCTCCGCTGTCTTCAACTAGGATCTCAGGGATCACTAGCCTCATTGCTTGCATCCGTAATGGGTCCGCGGTCAAACGACCACCCCTCATCGCTGTCAAACGCTCCCTAAAACACTTGGTTCACTCCAGACTTGACTGCCCTCGACCAGCACAAAAACATCCTGTGGCGTACTGCATTAGCATTGAACAGCACCCGCGATTTGCAACTTTTCAGGGAAGTCAGGAATCAATATACACAGTCAGTATGGAAAGCAAAGGCAAGTTTTTTTCAAACAGAAATTTGCATCCTGTAGCACTAATTCCAAAAAGTTTTGGGACACTGTAAAGTCCATGGAGAATAAGAGCACCTCCTTCCAGCTGTCCACTGCACTGAGGCTAGGAAACACTGTCACCACCGATAAATCTATGAAAATCGAGAATTTCAATAAGCATTTTGCTACGGCTGGTCTTGCTTTCCACCAGGCTACCCCTACCCCAGCAAACAGCTCGGCACCCCCCCTTTTTTTCTAAAATTAGGTAATGGGTGCACCTCAGCCACGCTCGAGGTACTAAACGATATTATAAACGCCATTGATAAAAGACAGTACTATGCAGCCGTCTTCATCGACCTGACCAAGGCTTTCAACTCTGTCAATCACCGCAATCTTATCAGCAGACTCAATAGCCTTGGTTTCTCAAATGACTGCCTTGCCTGGTTCACCAACTACTTCTCAGATAAAGTTCAGTGTGTCAAATCGGAGGGCCTGTTGTCCGGGCCTCTGGCAGTCTCTATGGGGGTGCCACAGGGTTCAATTCTTGGGCCGACTCTATTCTCTGTATATATCAATGATGTCGCTCTCGCAGCTGGTGACTCTCTGATCCACCTCTATGCAGACGACACCATTCTGTATATATCAGGCCATTCATTGGACAATGTGTTAACAAACCTCCAAATGAGCTTCATGACATACAACACTCCTTCCGTGGCCTCCAACTGCTCTTAAACGCTAGTAAAACTAAATGCATGCTTTTCAATCGATCGCTGCCCGCACCTGCCTGTCTGACTAGCATCACTACTCTGGACGGGTCTTACTTAGAATATGTGGACACCTACAAATACCTAGGTGTCTGGTTAGACTGTTCACTCTCCATCCAGACTCACATTAATCTTCTCCAATCCTAAATGAAATCTAGAATCGGCTTCCTATTTTGCAACAAAGAATCCTTCACTCATGCTGCCAAACATGCCCTCGTAAATGACTTTGGCGAAGTCATTTACAAAATAACACTCTCCTCAGCAAATTGGATGTAGTCTATCAGAGTGCTATCCGTTTTGTTACCAAAGCCCCATATACAGTACTACCCACCACTGCGACCTGTACTCTCTTGTTGGCTGGCCCTTACTGCATTTTCGTCGCCAAACCCACTGGTTCCAGGTCCTCTATAAGTCCTTGCTAGGTAAATCCCCGCCTTAACTTAGCTCACTGGTCACCATAGCAACACCCCCAAAGCCAACACCTCCATTGCCACCATTCCTTCCAGTTCTCTGCTGCCAATGACTGGAACGAATTGCAAAAATCCTTGAAGCTGGAGATTCCTATCTCCCTCACTAACTTTAAGCATCAGCTGTCCGAACTGCTTACTGATCACTGCACCTGTATATGTCTGTAAATAGCCCACCCCAACTACCTCATCCCCATATTATTATTTTTGCTCATTCGCACCCCAGTATCTCTGCCCGCACCAAAGGCATATTTGCACGTCATCATCTGCACTTTTATCACTACAGTGTTAATGCTAAATTGTAACTATTTCACCACTATGGTCTATTTATTGTCCTACCTCCCTTATCTAACTACATTTGCACACACTGTATATAGATCTTCTATAGTGTCATTGACTGTACGTTTGTTTATCCCATGTGTAACCCTGTGTTGTTGTTGTTTTTTGTTGCACTGCTTTGCTTTATATTGGCCAGGTCGCAGTTGTAAATGAGAACTAGTTCTCAACTGACCTACCTGGTTAAATAAAGGTGAAATAAAAAAATAAAAAATGTATGTGATGCTGAATGTTGAAGTGAACATGTCTACTAAATGCAACACGTAATCATGACGACCGGAATCTATTACGTCTGTGTCTGATGTGTCCGTCCAGAAAATATGTCCTTTGTGGCCCAATAACGGAAATGTCTTACAACTACTTAGACTGACTAGGTGAATCCAGGAGAAAGCTATGATCCCTTATTGATGTCACCTGTTAAATCCACTTCAATCAGTGTAGATGAAGGGGAAGAGTCAGGTTAAAGAAGGATTTTTAAGTCTTGAGACAATTGAGACATGGATTATGTGTGTGCCATTCAGAGGGTAAAAGGGCAAGACAAAAGATTTTGGTAGTAGGTGCCAGGTGCTCCGGTTTGTGTCAAGAATTGCAGCGCTGCTGGGTTTTTCATGCTCAACAGTTTCCTGTGTCCACCACCCAAAGGACATCCAGCCAACTTGACACAACAGTGGGAAGTATTGGAGTCAACATCGGCCAGCATCCCTGTGAAACGCTTTCGCCACCTTGTAGAGTCCATGCCCCGATGAATTGAGGCTGTTCTGAGGGCAAAAAGGGGTGCAACTCAATATTAGGAATGTTTTGTCCACTCAGTTTAGATCTGTGTCGTGTTGAGAGAGCTCCTGGTATATTGTCCACTCAGCTTAGATCTGTGTTGTGTTGAGAGAGCTCCTGGTAATTTGTCCACTCATCTTAGATCTGTGTTGTGTTGAGAGCTCCTGGTAAATTGTCCACTCAGCTTAGATCTGTGTTGTGTTGGGAGAGCTCCTGGTAATGTGTCCACTCAGTTTAGATCTGTGTTGTGTAGAGAGCTCCTGGTAATTTGTCCACTCAGCTTAGATCTGTGTTGTGTAGAGAGCTCCTGGTAATTTGTGAAAAATTGAGCAAGAGGTCATTTGATAATGTGTTGTTTATTCTGTAGCTCTGGTTTCTCTCCTGCACATCCTCGTGACAAGGAGTGTGTGTGCTTGTGTGTGCTTTTAATGTGTGTGTGTTCTGGAATGTCTTTGACCTTGCTTTTCTCTAAAAAAAAAAGCCACTGAATGTCTCCCCAAGGCTGTTTGAACAAGTGAGGAGAGAGAGGAGAGATTATAAATGACACTCCCTATGATAAATGTGCTTTGTTAACAGTGCAATACAAATAAAATGTTATTGATTAAAACGATAAATAATTCATCAACTGTATGTTATCATTTATCTACTGTAGTAATGTGATTGTATAAGGGAATATGCTTGTCTCCTCTCATTGCTTTGGTCAAAGGTTTTATCATTTCACATTTCACACAGACCTACACAGAAGATGATCAATCTGTTTAGGTTTAGCTTCCTTGGTTTCGTTCATCCTTGGTTTGTCCTATTGTCCCGTAGGCCTGAATCCAGCCTGCCTGTCCATTGGGAGCAGTGAGGTAGAGAATGTGGCATGGCACCTCTAGTCTGCCTGCTCCCTCCATCCAGCCTGCTGCTCTATTCAGCTTGGGCTTAGCTGGTCTATCGGAGCGCCCAGTGATGTCATGTGGAGGGTTGAGGGGTATGGAATGTGCCAAGCATTGTCTGCCATCTGAGTAGAATATACCACACGGTCAGTTGCTGTGGAATGGTGTGTTTTTCAGTTTTGCAATATTCTATGTTTTACTCTAGGCTATGTAGATTGTACAGTATGTTACTAAATTACATGTGTGATGCCTTGCATCCAGTTTTACTAAAGGCCTTTACACAATGGGGTACAGTACAGTAAGTAACCAATCTCCTGTACAATAAGTAACCCAATACTTCCGTTTATCTTGAAAGGTTAGCGAGACTCTGAAAATGTAACTCCTTAAGGTTACCTAATAGAATTCCATGAACTGAGATAAACTGAATTCCCAAACATTACTCTGCATATCCTGTCCATCAATACATCTTTATTGTTAATGATATAGCTCCTCATAATCTTTAGTTCTTTATGATGACCGGAACAACCTGTCCACGATCACCAAGATGGTCGTATGTCCCTCTGACCGGGGCAGATCGGTGACAAAGTCCACTGCCAGATGGGACCAAGGCCGCTGAGGCACCGGTAGTGTATGAAGCTTTTCTGCGGGAGACTGTCTCAATGCCTTGGATTGTGCTCAGATGGAGCAGGACAGGACGTAGTGACGCACAGTGCTCCCCATGCCAGGCCACCAGTACTTCGCCCGGAGCGCTTCAAGTGTTCTTACCACCCCCGGGTGTCCAGTCGCTGGGGATTGGTGGGCCCAGGTCACCAGACTACTGGTCATCGTGAAGCTGAACTGGGCGAAGAACATTGTCCACCTGGCCTGCCGGGGATTGAGGCTTCGAGCAGCCCTGACGTATTCCAGGTTGAGATGATCCATCTGTGAATGGCTCCCGTACGCTCTCCAGCCAGTGTCTCCACTCCTTCAGTGCCAACTTTACCGCCAGTAGCTCTCGGTCACCCACGTCATAGTTCCTCTCCGCAGCAGACAGCTGTCTCGAAGTAGGCACAGGGGTGTAGTCTCGAGGGACTCCCGTGCCTCTAGGAAAGGACCGCCCCCACACCAACCTCGGACGCATCAACCTCCATGACGAAAGGCAGTAGAGGGTCTGGATGGCGGAGCAGGGGTGCTCTAGTGAACCTGCCCTTCAGGTCCTGGAAGGCCCTCTCTGCGTCCGGGGTCCACTGGAGGTGCTGAGGGTTGCCTTTCAGCAATGACGGGAGTGGAGCGGCGATGGTGCTGTAGCCCTGGATGAACCGGTGGTTGATGTTGGCAAACCCAAGGAAGCATTGCAGCTCCTTGATGTTCTTGGGAGCTGGCCATGACCTGACTGCCCCCACCTTCAGTTCTTCCATCTTCACGCCCTCCGGGGAGATGTAATACCCAAGGAAGAAGATGGATGTCTGGTGGAAGACACACTTTTCTCCCTTGACGTATAGGTGGATATCTAGGAGACGTCTCAGGACAGCACGAACGTGGGCCACGTGTTCCGGGTAGGTGGTGGAGTACATTTTTTATTTTTTGTTTTTATTTCACCTTTATTTAACCAGTTGAGAACCTTTATTTAACCATTTACAACTGCGACCTAGGGTAGGCTATTTACAGATGGGCTGTATACAGGTGCAGTGATCGGAAAGCTGCTCTGACAGCTGATGCTTAAAGTTATTGAGGGAGATGGTAGTCTCCAGCTTCGGTAGTCTCTGCAATTCGTAGCAGTCATTGGCAGCAGAGAACTGGAAGGAATTGCGGCCAAAGGAGGTGTTGGCTTTGGGGATGACCAGTGAAATATACCTGCTGGAGCGCATGCTACGGGTGGGTGTTGCTATGGTGACCAGCGAGCTAAGATAAGGCAGGGATTTACCTAGTAAAGTCTTATAGATGACCTGGAGCCAGTGGGTTTGGCGACGAATATGCAGTAAGGGCCAGCCAACAAGAGAGTACAGGTCGCAGTGGTGGGTAGTTTATGGGGCTTTGGTAACAAAACGGATGGCACTGTGATAGACTACATCCAATTTGCTGAGTAGATTGTTGGAGGCTATTTTGTAAATGACATCGCCGAAGTCAAGGATCGGTAGGTTAGTCAGTTTTACGAGGGCATGTTTGGCAGCATGAGTGAAAGAGGCTTTGTTGCAAAATAGGAAGCCGATTCTAGATTTAACTTTGGATTGGAGATGCTTAATGTGAGGCAGGTGCAGGCAGCGTTCGATTGAAAAGCATGCATTTAGTTTTACTAGCATTTAAGAGCAGTTGAAGGCCACGGGATTGTTGTACAGCATTGAAGCTCGTTTGGAGATTTGTTAATACAGTGTCCAAAGAGGGGCCAGATGTATACAGAATGGTGTCATCTGCGTAGAGATGGATCAGAGAGTCACCAGCAGTGAGAGCGACATCATTCATATACAGTGGGGAGAACAAGTATTTGATACACTGCCGATTTTGCAGGTTTTCCTACTTACAAAGCATGTAGAGGTCTGTAATTTTTATCATAGGTACACTTCAACTGTGAGAGACTGAATCTAAAACAAAAATCCAGAAAATCACATTGTATGATTTTTAAATAATTAATTTGCATTTTATTGCATGACATAAGTATTTGATCACCTACCAACCAGTAAGAATTCCGGCTCTCACAGACCTGTTAGTTTTTCTTTAAGAAGCCCTCCTGTACTCCACTCATTACCTGTATTAACTGCATCTGTTTGAACTCGTTACCTGTATAAAAGACACCTGTCCACACACTCAATCACACACTCCAACCTCTCCACAATGGCCAAGACCAGAGAGCTGTGTAAGGACATCAGGGATAGAATTGTAGACCTGCACAAGGCTGGGATGGGCTACAGGACAATAGGCAAGCAGCTTGGTGAGAAGGCAACAACTGTTGGCGCAATTATTAGAAAATGGATGAAGTTTAAGATGACGGTCAATCTCCCTCGGTCTGGGGCACCATGCAAGATCTCACCTCGTGGGGCATCAATGATCATGAGGAAGGTGAGGGATCAGCCCAGAACTACACGGCAGGACATGGTCAATGACCTGAAGAGAGCTGGGACCACAGTCTCAAAGAAAACCATTAGTAACACACTACGCCGTCATGGATTAAAATCCTGCAGCGCACGCAAGGTCCCCCTGCTCAAGCCAGCGCATGTCCAGGCCCGTCTGAAGTTTGCCAATGACCATCTGGATGATCCAGAGGAGGAATGGGAGAAGGTCATGTGGTCTGATGTGACAAAAATAGAGCTTTTTGGTCTAAACTCCACTCGCCGTGTTTGGAGGAAGAAGAAGGATGAGTACAACCCCAAGAACACCATCCCAACCGTGAAGCATGGAGGTGGAAACATCATTCTTTGGGGATGCTTTTCTGCAAAGGGGACAGGACGACTGCACCGTATTGAGGGGATGATGGATGGGGCCATGTATCAAACAAAGGTTTCTGTACCAAATATTAAGTTCTGCTTTTCTGATGTATCAAATACTTATGTCATGTAATAAAATGCTAATTATTACTTAAAAATCATACAATGTGATTTTCTGGATTTTTGTTTTAGATTCCGTCACTCACAGTTGAAGAGTACCTATGATAAAAATTACAGACTGGGAAAACCTGCAAAATCGGCAGTGTATCAAATACTTGTTCTTCCCACTGTATATAGAGAATAGAGTCGGCCCAAGAATTGAACCCTGTGGCACCCTCTATAGAGACTGCCAGAGGACCGGACAACAGGCCCTCCGATTTGACACACTGAACTCTATCTGAGAAGAAGTTTGTGAACCAGGCGAGGCAGTCATTTGAGAAACCAAGGCTGTTGAGTCTGCCGATAAGAATGCGGTGAGTCGAAAGCCTTGGCCAGGTCGATGAAGACGGCTGCACAGTACTGTCTTTTATCTATGGCGGTTATGATATCGTTTAGTACCTTGAGCATGGCTGAGGTGCACCCATGACCAGCTCGGAAACCAGATTGCATAGCAGAGAAGGTACGGTGGGATTCGAAATGGTCAGTGATCTGTTAGCTATCTTGGCTTTCGAAGACTTTAGAAAGACAGGGCAGGATGGATATAGGTCTGCAACAATTTCTAGATTGTCTCCCCCTGTGAAGTGGGTAGCTTTCCAATCTCTAGGAATCTCAGACGATACGAAAGAGAGGTTGAACAGGCTAGTAATAGGGATTGCAACAATTGCGGCGGATAATTTTAGAAAGAAAGGGTCCAGATTGTCTAGCCCAGCAGATTTGTAGGGGTCCAGATTTTGCAGCTCTTTCAGAACATCAGCTATCTGTATTTGGCTGAAGGAGAAGCAGGGGGGTTTGGGCAGGTTGCTGCGGGGGGTACAGAGCTGTTGGCCGGGGTAGGGACAGCCAGGTGGAAAGCATGACCAGGCGTAGCAAAATGTTTATTGAAATTTATCAGTGGTGACAGTGTTTCCTAGCCTCAGTGCAGTGTGCAACTGGGAGGAGGTGCTCTTATTCTCCATGGATTTTAGTGTCCCAGAATTTTTTGGAATTAGTACTACAGGATGCAAACTTCGGTTTGAAACAGCTAGCCTTTGCTTTTCTAACTGACTGTGTATATTGGTTCCTGACTTCCCTGAAAAGTTGCATATCGCGGGGGCTATTCGATGCTAACGCAGTACGCCGCAGGATGTTTTTGTGTTGGTCAAGTCTGGAGTGAACCAAGGGCTATATCTGTTCTTAGTTCCACATTTTTTGAATGGGGCATGCTTATTTAGGATGGTGAGAAAAGCACTTTTAAAGAACAACCAGGCATCCTCTACTGACGGGATGAGGTCAATATCCTTCCAGGATACCCAGGCCAGATCGATAAGAAAGGCCTGCTCACTGAAGTGTTTTAGGGAGCGTTTGACAGTGATGAGGGTTGGTCGTTTGACCGCGGACCCATTACGGACGCAGGCAATGAGGCAGTGATCGCTAAAATCCTGGTTGAAAACAGAGGAGGTGTATTTGGAGGGCAAGTTAGTCAGGATGATATCTTTGATTGTGCACATGTTTACGGATTTAGGGTTGTACCTGGTAGGTTCCTTGATAATTTGTGTGAGATTGAGGGCATCTAGCTAAGGCTGTCGTCGATCTAAATCAGAATGTCTGGCATCTAAATCAGGATTTCGTCTATGTAGATGACGACATGTCTCCCCACCATGTCCCGGAACACCTTGTCCAAGTACGACTGGAACACCGCCGGCGCGTTGCTCAGGCCATACGGCATTACCGGATATTCGTAGCGGTCCGACGTCGTGCTAAAAGCGGTCTTCCACTCATCTCCCTCCAGAATGCGTATGAGGTTATACGCACTCCGGAGGTCTAGCTTCGTGAAGAAACCGGAGCTGCTCTATGGCCGGTGGGACGAGGGGCATCGGGTACCGGAACTTGATGGTCGCGTCGTTGAGGCCCCGGTAGTTGATGCACGGTTGAATTCCCCCGTCCTTCTTCGCGACAAAGAAGAAGCTCGCTGAAGCAGGCGATGTGGACCTCCGGATGTATCCCAGCGACTCACAGATGTACTTCTCCATCGACGAAGACTCGGCCACAGAGAGTGGGAAGATCCGGTTCCGGGGGGGCACATCTTCAGGCAGTAGGTCAATGGCACAGTCCCACGGCCTGTGAGGAGGGAGACACCTAGCCCTTTTGCGGAGAACACCTCCGCCTGAAGGGCGCATACAGGACTCTCCACCGATGTAGATCCGCAGGTCAGCTTGAGAAAGGTCCTCCGGCATCTGGAAGACCAGCCCTGGATCTCCCTCTTACTCCACGAGATGTTGGGATCGTGTCGTTTCGAGCCAACGAAGACCCATGATGACCGGATGTATGGAGGATGTCAGCACCATTAACTCCAATCTCTCGGCAGCCATTGATGGAAAGGGTGAGTGGCCGAGTCACGTGGGTAATGGACCGGTGCCCCCCGGTCGGCCATCCAAGGCCTTAATGGGGAGAGAGGACCTCAACCTGTGCACCGGCAGCTGGAGAGCGGACGCCAAGTTTTCCCAGACAACACAATCGAGCAACAGAAGGGCCCAGCAATATCTGATATGTATAACGCACCTACTGTGCTCGTCTGTGCTTTCTGGGTACTCACCCCCTTCCCGCTCTGCTCCCGCAGAACAGGCACAAGCCCTGTCGACTCCAGCGGTCCCTCTCCTCTGCAGGGAGCCTCATCAACCCCAGCTCCATTGGCTCGAGCTCCGGTTCCTCCCGACGGAGAGGACGAGCCGACTGACGGCCCAAACGGTCACGGTCTTGGAGCTGCCCATCGATAACAATGGCCTGGGCGATGAACGCGTCCAGCGACATGGTTTCGCTCACACAGGCCAGCTCCATCCGAACATCCCTCCGCAAGCCAAGGCTCTCCGGATCTCACTCACCAGGACGCCGCTAGGCACCCCACACTCAGAGGGAGAAGATGCCGCCGCACTGCCCGCCTGGATAGGTACCGGGACATGAGCTCACGAAACGTGTCCATGAGCTCCGACATCTGTCCCTCCATGACCCGATACCTAAATGTGAACCGGTGTGTGTGTGTGGAATCAGGGGAATGTGAAACAGGTGATGGGCGCTTGGATTAGGCTGCCATTGTCCTCATGTCGGTGGTTAGTACACCGGCGAGCCGGAGCGCCGGGGCGGGAGGAGCACCGTCGAGGTAGTTGGCACGGACGTGACAATTTCCTTTGTATTTCCTTGTTACATACATGTTGGCAATCCTTCCGATTTTATAATTTGTGTTTAATAAGCTAAATTACACATTCTGTTAACATCTGAGTAATATGTTGCAATTTGTTGTCTATGACATTTCAGATTAATCAAGTAATTTGGATATAGTGAACTATTTTTTCAAAGTAACTTTATTTTAGTAAATTATACTTTCTTAAGGGTAGTTTTAGTGTAGCTTAACTTCTTCCAGTGTACACAAATAGCCTACTTTTGACCACCATGCTAGTTGAAGGGCCAGAACTCACCAAGGTCAATTGAAGATATAACAGTACACACAAAGTTATTATAATGACAACATCACCATGTGTATAAGTAGTTTATAACAGTGCGTGTCTTTCACATGGGCCAATTGATCTAGAGCCATAAGATGTTGTGCTATCTTCACTATAGCTTTATCTATTGATTACACATTAAAGAGGGGGAGTATTACACCTGGGTCATGTTGATCTCGTTAGTAGTTGGTTTATCAGTGAGGCATTCATTACTGCAGGTTGACCCCACTCAACTCAACTGTGATCAAAGTCTGAGAGAATGCTGAGTGAGGCATGAGGCATACAGTATACTCAACCCTGGGGGAACATTAACCCATTACTTCCTTGACTTTTCTTCCCCTCATGTCTTTTTTCCCTCCCTCCCTCCCTTCAAAATGGTGTCTGTTCTGTGAAGCAGTAGAAGAGACCTGCCTTGAGTAAAATAAAATGATTTGCATTGAATGAACTGTATGGGTCTGTTACAAAAAAGTATAGTTTGCACACATATTGTACTTCCAGGTGCATAAAGAACATTACATGTTTTGTGGATAATCTAAGATCTCCAGTGTGCTGGAGTTTATTCAGTTTTAATGTAACTACCCAAAACATTTTATATAAAAAAGTGAGACTAAACATAAAATGTGAGTGACAGAATAGAATACATTTCAGAGAGTTTGGAGCTAAAGGAGTCAACTTGGTGTTGTGTCACAGTTGGCCACCATGTGAGCCTTCGTTCCTGGGTGAGCATCATTCTCATCAGACATGTAACATTCCAACATTCCCTAATCTCCCAGGGATGAGACAGCTCTTTTCTCAGTATGAATGTGTCCCAAATGATACCGTATTCCCTATGTAGTGCACAATGTTTGACCAGAGCACTATGGGTCAAAAGTAGTGCACTACGTAGGGAATAGGGTGCCATTTGAGACAGACGCTACACAGTTGTCATGTGATTTGACTTTGAGGAAGGGGCTGTGGGAAGTGTTGTGGGGGGGCGGAGCAGATTAGGGCATTATGGTATAATCCAGTTTAATGGGGCAGTAATTTTCTCTCCCTAATCCTTTGGTGCTGACCTTCCTATATGAAGTAGTTTCCCACTAGGCCTATATCTCTACCTGTCTACTGTATATCCTTCTTGTCTAGATGATTCCCAATACATACTATTCTTACTATCTTGGCAATATCTCTGACGTTCTCTATGGCACTCTCAATGGTTCATCCTCATTCCCAAGCAAGCATTCCCCTTCAAACTGGCTGAATCATCACTCCAAGTCAGACTGGCTGTAGACAATAATTTCTCCCAAATCCCGATCCACCCATTCCCCCCAACACAGCAGTGTCATACACCAAGGGTTCACACCGTGGACATTATTATTTCAAATGCAGAGAGTAATTCATTACTAATAGTTAGATTTTTGCTTATTTAATCTAGGAAATGATGTGATTATTTATTCATCTGGGTGTTCTTCTTACTGGTAGGGCCACACAGGGTTGTCTGTGTGATCTGATGTGCCTTGAAAAAACTTCTGATTCAGAACCAACTTTCATCGACCTGGTAGTTTCGGTTCCCTTCTTATTTTGTTTTTCTGTGGAGAAAGCAGCATGAAACTGGCCAGTCAGCAGTGTACTATGTAACCACCTCTTCCCCTTAAAGCCGGAGTGTTCCAAGCCCATTAAACCAAACTGTAGAGGTCATCTGTACTCTGTGGGGGAGGGTTAGGGTACAGCGATGATAGCTAGCTCTGTGGAGCAACAATGTAGACGCGCTGCACTGACTGAGCACTGGGCTCTGCCTCACAGGGCCTCACTGACTGAGCACTGGGCTCTGCCTCACAGGGCCTCACTGACTGAGCACTGGGCTCCGCCTCACAGGGCCTCACAGGGCCTCACTGACTGAGCACTGGGCTCCGCCTCACAGGGCCTCACTGACTGAGCACTGGGCTCTGCCTCACAGGGCCTCACTGACTGAGCACTGGGCTCTGCCTCACAGGGCCTCACTGACTGAGCACTGGGCTCTGCCTCACAGGGCCTCACTGCAGCACTGGGCTGCTCCACCCAGCGGTCTATGGGGGCAGGATGGTAGGACTGTTCATTATGTCCGTGGAGGACTAGACCATCTGTCTCACTGGCTTTGTTCACTGGATTACAGCCAGGTTGCGTGACGGGTGGGTGGGCCCGAGGGTTGTTGGAAAAGGGGGTTTAGGGAGGGTTGGGGCTAGAGCAGGTGGAACAAAGCTCACGGGTTAAAAAGGTTACGGGTTAAAAAGGTCAAGCTGAAGCTAAAATGATTCCTCCTAGCCAGCACAACATTTGTAATCACAAACTACATCGTCAATTGTGCAACAAAAGCTAAATTAATAGGTAGTCAATAGGTAACTATAGCTATTCAAAAGAAGATCAAGGAACCATCCTCCGAAAGGTGTCTGGGCAGATTAAACCAGTCATCAGCACTAATGTTAGGTAAGCTTTCAACTATGCTTGATGGTCAGAGTGAACATTCAATCATAGAAATAGTATCTATAGAACAGGCATCCCCATTGAAGCATTTCGCTACACTCGCAATAACATCTGCTAACCACGTGTATGTGACCAATAAGATTTGCATTTGAAGTTAATGTTCCGACAGTGTGTTCTGCCAGAGTGCCGCCTGAGCAGCTTTATTCTTTCTAGAGATTATACTTCAATGCATACAAAACCCCATTCTAAAAGCTGTAACAGAAAAGAAAACTTTAATAAGTCCAGACAATACAGACCTACCACATGCCAACCCCCACCTCTCTGAACCGTTTGGCCACATTTTCCATCACTATGTGTAGTAGCCTGGGACCCAAATGTAAATAAAGTGAAACAATGGTGAGAGCAGCGTTCAGTCTGGTTAAACCAGGCTAGGTACATGAGGGCAGAGAGGAGAGTGAGGCAGCAGGACGCTGGAATGCTGTATATACTACTAGAGCCGTGTGGCTTTGTGGAATGCTCCCCCAGGGCTGCTTACATAAGGCCATCTGGCTCAGGGCTGTTCACTGGGCTAGGCCAGGGGCTACAGGGTTAGGCCAGGGGCTACAGAGCTAGGCCTTGGGGCTAATATGGCATACTGCCCTGCCTTGATCTGGATGCTAACGCCGTCAACTCTCAGCCACTGACAACGTTTGTTCCCACTAGATTCCCTTTCAATTAAGATTTATTATAGAAGATGGCATTTGAAATGGCTAAGAAGCAGTATGGTTACATGTGTTTTCTAAAGCCATCAAGTGGCTTTAATAGTCAGTGAAATATTTCACATTGACATTAACAGGGCAGCACAGCTGGCCATTAAAAGTACACAGAGAGCTAATATTAATGACATGCATGTCAATCTCTCATGGTTCAAAGTGGAGGAGAGATTGACTTCCTCACTACTTGTATTTGTAAGAGGTGTTGACAAGCTGAATGTACCAAGCTGTCTATTTAAAATACTAGCACACAGCTCGGACACCAATGCATACCCCACAAGACATGCCACCAGAGGTCTCTTCACAGTCCCCAAGTCCAGAACAGACTATGGGAGGCGCCCAGTACTACATAGAGCCATGACTACATGGAACTCTATTCCACATCAAGTAACTCATGCGAGCAGTAAAATTTGATTTATAAAAAAAAAAAACAGGTAAAAATACACCTTATGGAACCACAGGGACTGTGAAGAGACACACAAAGGTATAGACACATTGTATGGTGGTAAACATTTTGTATTGTAGATATTTAGTAGTGTAATAATGTTATATGATGTACTGTTTTATATGTAATTTAAATGGACCCCATGAAGAGCGAAATACAAATACTTCTAGACCAGTCTGATGGATCAGTATCATTGCAGATGTTCACTGAGTTTGTATGGATTAAGTGTAGACCTAAATGTCCAAAGAAACAAGTCTGTAAAAACACAAATCACAGAACAGTTTAACAACTGTACCAAAACAGGCATGTTTAATTTTCACAATGACACATTGACAGGTACTGTAATATATCAAAAACACATCACATATCTAAAATTCAAAAAAAGACAACTCAATTTGCACACAGAGAGCTTTAGTCTCAAAGACAGAATAATAGTAACCAGACATTTAAAAAAAACAAAAAACAAAGGAACATGTCAAAATACATTTTCCAATACAATGCTTCTATACTGCATACACATTTACTTTGAGTGGAAATCTGAAATGAATCATCATAAATGATATTTGTGATGTTTATAATAATAATACATGATACTGGATGAGGAATGATTAGATTTCCTTCCATTAAAAAAAGGCCACTAAGATTACTGTAAATCAGCACATGAAGCCTAACAAACCCATTCACTACAAAGAAAGGAAAAGCTTAGGCCTAAGTGACATTTCGATAAAGTTATTCTCGCTATCTGAGAAAACAAGTAGGCTACGGTTTTGCAGCTCTGTGATTCAAATAACACACTTCAGTTTGGTCATGCAACGTTTCAGCAGAAACTGGAAACTAAAAACGTTCAACACGTTCATGAGGAATATTAGTATGTATTTCAACAACCCATCTGAAAGCCCTCCAGCATAGATTGAAAACAATACGGTTGTCGACATTATGTAGTACACATTTTATTTCAGTGACAGACGCCCAGGCTTGCAAGGCTGATTTGTTGTTGAATTAACGTTTATCGAAGTTTGCCAATGCAAGATAGGCTAACCTACAGTACTTACTTGAACTGTACTCAAATCAGTTAGAAATAAACTTCAACTATACTTTTTTTTTTTTTTTTTTTACACGGCATCTGCATTCAACTAACAGCCATTAAAACAGAGTCAAGGCCATAAAAAAAGTCTGAGAAAAAAAATTATGTAAAAGTAAAACGCACAATTTCAAAAACATGTCTACAGCATAGATGGTTTGTCAAATATTCAAGTGGCAGAAAAAAGGGCAAAAAAATGTAATCCATCATCCAAACTAAATATTATAAAAGCATCTACAGAGAGAAATAATAGATCATTACTAAACTTAAATACATAAATATTTTTTTGTTGTAATTCGATCATTTTCCATTGGGCGCCCGAGGCTAAGAAAATAGAGATGTTCGAAGCCTATCCCAAAAAAACGTAATACATAAATGAAAGGTCCAGAGATCAACAAAAGAACCTGCGGAGTAGACAGGTGTCTTGCATATGTCGGATTTGCTCTTTGTCCTTGTTGGAGCCTCCCCTTGTCCCTTCCGTCCTGCATTGAGAAGCTTTGGCACAGAGACACCATGGAGGGACAGGACGACACGCATCACAACATGAAGCCAACGACGGGTAGGGCACACATGCAGCAGGCCAGACCTGGCCACGCCCCCAGCCTGGGTGAGAGGTGAAGTCACGAGTATCATCACTGTGCTGCTCTCTGACGCTCAGAGAGCAACAAGCAAAGCTCAGAGAGCAACGCTCAGAGAGTGGGTCAGGGGTGAGGGGTCAGAGGTGAGGAGGTAAAGGTGGCAAGGGGTAGGCCGTGGGAGAGTTAGGGGCTCAGAACAGAGGGTGTCTTCGAACCAGAGCGTGGCGGTGGAGCCATTTTTCAACCCGTCTCCAGAAACAGAGAGCGCTGTACAAACGACAACCCACCGTCAATTTTGGCCCGCACTTAAAAAAAAAACCTCATGTCCACATTAGTGGTGATTCTATTCGTCTCTGGTCTGGTCTCTCTCACAGAGAAGACTCCACCTCTCGGGTGATGATGACCTCGGGCTCAGGCTGAGGGACCACCTGGACAACTGCAGCGACCGCCTGCTCCAGGACTGCAGCGCCGGCTCCTGCTGCTTCCTCTGGGGTCTCGCTGATTACATCTATGGCTGAGGCCGCCAGCGCGTTCCCCTCGCCGCTCAGGATCTTCTCCATGCCCACCGGAACAGCACCAGCCACGCCCGGCTTGTCAGCAGCGCCACAACACAGCTTGGGTGCGCACTGCGTCCGGCAGGAGAGCTCGCAGAGGGAGGCGCTTGACTCGGAGTTGATGGTAACGAACTCGGGCTGGATGGTGGTGGCGTGGATGCCCTCGTCATGGAAGAAGTCCTTGATGCGCTTGGCCACGTCCATGTAGGATGTAGGGTCGTGACACTTTATGTGTGCCGTGGCAATGATGCGCGAGCCCGCCAGCTGCCAGATGTGCAGTTCGTGGATGGCCAGCACACCGTCTAGCAAGAGCAGCTGCTCGTTGAGGCGGTGCATGTCTATCTGCTTGGGCACCGTCTGCAGGAGGATCAGCGCAGACTCCTTGAGCAGCGGGTAGGTGGTGTAGAGCAGGATGCCCACCATGATGATGCACAGCGTGGGGTCCAGGTAGAGCACCCAGCACGGTCCCACCATGGTCCGCTGAAAGCTAGAACTGTTGCTGTTCTCGCTCAGATCGGTGGAGTGGCTGTCGATGCAGGGGTTGAAGCAAGTCTCGCCGGGAGGGCACGGCCGCCACACAAAGGTGAAGATGAGGGCGTTGACCACCACGATGACCGAGCCCAGGGCATCGCCCAGCACGTGCAGGAAGACGCCACGCATGTTGAGCGAGGCCTCGTCGTGGCTGTAGTCCAGCTCCTCGTAGGGAGCGCTGCCGTTGATCTGCATCTCACTGTCGTTACAAACAATCTCTGAAGGAAGAAGACAGAGACATGGGGTTAAAGAAATCCAAGGGAGGCGAAAGCACAGCGCTGTCAATAAGTGATTAGATAGGTGAAAGTAAATTGACCACCATCCCCAATGACAGCCAATTCAGATGTAAGGCAAGAAGGATGCATTTTTATAGCGCCCATATCTTTGAGAGGACAGAAGGAGGAATGTCAGAGAAATTATGGTTTGGAGGGGAGGGGACATGGTTGATGGACAGTAAGTTACGGCTGCCCCAGGCCATAAAACACCTTGATAGGAAGCTAAGTCATGTTAGAAATGAAACCCATTTACTTTGGCATGGGAAAGAATGTAGGCCGTCAACAAGTCTAAACCATGATATCCTGTTAATATGAAAAAACATTAGGTGACATGAATCACTGAAGGCCTGTGACAGTGATTTAACAGGAAGAAAATGGCTTATTAACATGTGGGTTTTGTGAAAGAAGCCAACTTCCTGTTATGGGTGTAGCTTGAGGGGGAGACTCTTCCAAATGCTTGAGGGGGAGACCCTTCCAAATGCTTGAGGGGGAGGGGGAGACTCTTCCAAATGCTTGAGGGGGAGGGGGAGACTCTTCCAAATGCTTGAGGGGGAGGGGGAGACTCTTCCAAATGCTTGAGGGGGAGGGGGAGACTCTTCCAAATGCTTGAGGGGGAGGGGGAGACTCTTCCAAATGCTTGAGGGGGAGGGGGAGACTCTTCCAAATGCTTGAGGGGGAGGGGGAGACTCTTCCAAATGCTTGAGGGGGAGGGGGAGACTCTTCCAAATGCTTGAGGGGGAGGGGGAGACTCTTCCAAATGCTTGAGGGGGAGGGGGAGACTCTTCCAAATGCTTGAGGGGGAGGTGGGGACATGGTTGATGTACAGTAAGTTACGGCTGCCCCAGGCCATAAACACCTTGATAGGAAGCTAAGTCACGTTAGAAATGAAACCCATTTAGTTTGGCATGGAAAGAATGTAGGCCGTCAAGGAGATGGTCATAAAATGTTTTACCTGAAACTGGAGGATCAACAAGTCTAAACCATGATATCCCGTTAATATGATAAAACAATAGGTGACATGAATCACTGAAGGCCTGTGACAGTGATTTAACAGGAAGAAAATGGCTTTTTAACACATGGGTTTTGTGAAAGAAGCCCACTTCCTGTTATGGGTGTAGCAGCACCAGTAGTGACAATAGAGATCAAGTGCCTTCATAAAAGGTCACGATTTGAATGTGTAACAGTTCAAATATTCATTAGCTTACCCAATGCAATTGGAGTGACCAAATCAGGATGCCTGTAACAAGTCATGACTCGTCTGCCACCATGTAAAACACATGTCAAAATCATTCCACGGAGGGCCGAGTGTCTGCAGGTTCACTCCACCTCTTGTACTTGAGTGATGAATTAAGGTCAATAACTAGTAAGGAACTCCCCTCACCTGGTTGCCTAGGTCTTAAAAAACAAAAACCTGCAGACACTCGGTCCTCCGTGGAATGAGTTTGACACCCCTGCTGTAACATCTGCAGGCTGACCGGGGGCTAGATTCTTCAGATAAGAAACAAACGTACGTTACAGTGAGCATGAAGGGGGCACAGGTTTAGGAAGCATTAGGTATTTTACAGACAAGCTCAGAGGCAGAACCTCAGAGGTCATATTTATCCAGTTATCGCCTATATGATGACATGACATAAAAAAGAATTGTCTGCAAAAGTGGTAAAAATAATTAATGAGTTACTTGAATTAAAAGGTCTGTCATGCACTCATTGCCTCTGCTAAAGGTACTTCAAAATGGACACAGTCATGTGCCACATTGTTCTGTATCAAGTCACTGCTGATACCAGTCGCTGAAGTTTATGAATATTACAATGAATATAATAGCCCTGTCCCAGTTTCCGTTCAAAACTGAAAGTGACTGGCTGGATTTCATCATGACACTCCCCACACATGACTCGTCTGGTTAAAGGGCTACAACTTACAGGGCAACAGATGATACTGATGATGCCAGGAGACACACACCAGCCCAGTTACCTTTGAGATTGTAGTGGATATTGATCCATCTACAATACTACAGAAGAAACCCAGCCAAGACCATGTGAGACTGGTATCTTGAACAACAGGGCAGTTGTGTTGAATGTCTCTCCTCAAAGGCAAACATATGAAAGGGTTAAGGTAATTTCCATGTAAAAGGGCCCCTGAGGACCAGCATGTGAAGTCCATAGGAGCATGTCAAATTGGGTGTCAAATGACAGCTAAGAGTCTATTTTTGAGAAATGACATGCATATTTATTTATACAATAATTTTCCATCCTAAAAAGTATGAACAGGCTTTGATATCTTGTCAGTCGGTCTTAGACAACATCTACCAGAAAAAGTCTTAAAAAGGTATTAGAAACACAACAAAATAATGCCAAAATAATGCCAACTATAATTTCAGCCTTTTGTAAGATTAAGAAACATTACCTTGTGCCTTGAAATTCTGTTAACTAAAACCCACATATCTTCAAGATATGTTCTAATCTCTCCCCCTCATCAGGGAGGATAATGAAAGTTCACAGAAGTAACAAGTAAAAGGTACACCTATAAATGAGTTAGATATTCATTTTTTTATGAATTATGAAGTGATTAAAACTTGAAATTGTTACCAAATCGGTAACAACATTTCTGAAATGTTATTGGCTACAATGGGAAATTGTAGTAGTCACAAACCACACTTGGGCCAACTCCTTTCCACTGGCATACTGTTAGGCTTCTGTTGAGCTGAAATTTGGTCAGTCCGCATTGGCCTTGATTTCAATGCCCATAGACGTCTGGACCGGCCTTGATTTGGCCCAAACATGGACATCCATGATTGGTACAATACATTACAGTACAGTAGAGCGCTGTAGAGTACATTATACACCAAATATTATTTTTTAAATATATATTTTTATTTATTTAACTAGGCAAGTCAGTTAAGAACAAATTCTTATTTACAATGACGGCCTACCTACAGGGTCAGTCCCTGGAGCAAATTAGGGTTAAGTGCCTTGCTCAAGGCCACATCGACAGGTTTTCACCTTGTCAGCCCGGGTGTTCGAACCAGGGAACTTTCGGTTACTGGCCCAACACTCTAAGCGCTAGGCTAGCTGTACCCCCACCACTATAATTTACTGTACTCTACTGTACTCTATTCTACTGTTCTGTGATGTACTTACTTTAATGTCAACTCGTGTGAAACATAAAAGTCTATGGTTGGTTCAGATTTGGTCCGGTCCAAACAAATGTGGTCTTGTTTGGTGACGGAGCTCATAATAATAATAAAAATACCCAAATATGCAAAGGAGGATATTGCCTATTTCTACATGCGTTTACCTATTTAGGATACGTCACCATGAAGACAATGACATTCATATCCACAGTTATGCATTTCTGTGTCGTACAGATCAGGGACCCATGATTAAATTCTGTTACCGGGTGTAAATCCACTTCAATAACCAAAATAGAATATCTTTTTTTTTTACTCAAGGTGTCCTGTCATAGCTGACACCCCATTCTGGGTGTCAGGGTGGCTATTTGAAGAATCTCAAATATAAAATATATTATGATTTGTTTAACACTTTTTTGATTACTACATGATTCCATATGTGTTATGTCATAGTTTTGATGTCTTCACTTTTGTTCTACAATGTAAAAAATAGTGCAAATAAAGAAAAACCCTTGAACGAGTAATATTCCAAACTTTTGACTGGGGGTGTAATAATAATATTTTTATTGAGTGGTAAATCACTTGATAAACTGGGTAAATTAAGATGGCATAGGCCTACTCACAATACAGGTAAACGCATATTCAAAATTCAAATTTGGGACTATTAATAGCCTACTGATCTTACAACATTTGCATAGAAGCATCACTCCAGCATGTCACGCCTGTATGGAAAGACATCATATAGACACTGCCGTTAGCTAGAAAATATAAAACTTCCCTAATCTGGATTTTATTAATTGTTCTGCTGTCAGGACGCCACACGAGCCTTATTATTGGTGAATTAAAGAAACTAATATTTGCAACAGGAGTTCGATTTTGGGCACTGTGTCAACTCAATACTTCACCTTTCTGTTGGATAATGAGTTGGTACGCAGCTCCTGATTTTCCCTGCTAGACATTCCTCCGGCATTGTGCAGTTCTTCTGTAACAGGCGGTGAGTGGCAGCTGACATATCAACAGTTTTGCTATGTAGAGGGACTATCACCAAAGCCAATAGAGAAGTGCGAATAGACTAGAAACGGTAAATATCGACCCGATATATTGGCTCGGCCGAATATCGGTGGTTCTCAGCATACATTTAAGTTAAGTGAGTCTCAGCGCAATTCCGTTACCATGGAATTACCCTTAACAAGAACACCACAGAGATGGCTCAGTTTGGACTAAAGATCGCTCCATCTTGAGTAGACATATGGCCTACGTTATTTTGTTGGCAAAGTCCCAGAAGTTTCAGTTATTTTAATAAATTCCTCTGTCTGTGTGAGTGTCGGTCTACCCCCAGTCCCCATTAAAATATCGTATTTTAAATCGATGAATCAAGCAACATTTCTGCGGGGTTGTGTTTCAAATCTGATATAATAATGAAGCGTTGTATTAATATGATTCATAGCTTTACATTGAAACCCGAGGTGGAAAAACAACGCCGTATAATGGGGCGTCGTAGGGTCATATTCTCAGTTAAGGTGTGAAGATTGTAGCTGCAGTATGTTCACAGTATAGCTACTGTAATAGACAAATGCATGACATAGCTCACCATGTCTACGTCTCTCGGTGTTCACGCCATTAGGGGGGCTGCTGTGGCTTCCTACCAGGTTGTTGGTCTCCTCTCCTGATGATCCATTCGGTCTTTCTGACTTGCATAGTTTACCCCTCTTGTTTTTCTTATTTCCATGAGAATGGCCTCCTCCTCCATGGGAGTGCCCGTGTCCGCCACCTGCGTGTCCGTGGAACAAGCACAACCCGAGGAGGTTGACCAGGAGCCCGGCGGCCCCCACACCGATGACTACATGGGGTTTCTCGATTTCATGTGGGTTGGTGAATCGCTCGACGGCCTCCAAGATGATGGTAAAACAGAGAGCTGTGAGGAACACTGCGTTGACCAGAGCCCCCATCACCTCAGCCCGGATCCATCCGAAGGTGTTTTTATTTGTCGACTGTGTTTTCTGAGCGAAGCGCACAGCCACCAAAGCCACAAGCAGCGCTATGACATCCGACAGCATATGAAAGGAGTCCGAAAGCATTGCTAAAGATGCTGTGATCCGACTGACGACAACCTCCACGATAAAAAAGCCAAAAGTCAATGAAAGCATACATATTAGCCGCACACGATTAGGCTCACAAGCCATTTCTCTCCGCTGATCACTTGTTTATTTAGATAACGTTAACTAGCTAGGTAGCTTACGGTATGCACGTAGTAGGATATGTTATACTATCCGTAACGTTAGCTACAACATGCGAGCCAATCGATAGGCATATGATGGGATTCCACCACGTCTTGTAAATATGTATACGCTCGCTAACAATTCGTCATTATCGTTCGATTATAACCGACTCTAACCGACTTATAAACCGATGTTTGTTTCTAAAAAAAAAAAAAGCAGCCAATTCGGGAAATCTAAAGACAAGGGCATATTCCAGAAACGTTGACCGTAGACTTCGATTTGCAGACGGCTGAAACTTTGCACCCGAGCCGGTAAAGTTTCCACACGGAATAAGGCGCATGAGAGCCACGCCCTGGTCTTTTGCTATTGGTTGTTAGGGATAAAGTAGAATTTGGTTGGTCAATTTGTACAACCGTTTCACGTGGACGGAGCACATCGTTGCTATGTAGCCACGTTGCGTAATGCAAACATTTCGACTGTCGTTTGGAACGAACAGCGGAATCATCCAATATTCTGACTCATCATTTTTTAGGGTGGTGTGTAGCATCGGCACACGGCCTATTGTCTTATTTCCGTGTGGTAACAAAACGCTATCCATCCGAAATACATTAGGTTAGACTACTTCTCAATCACCAAATTGAAAAGATGACTAGTCCTACCTAGACTATACGTCTAAATAAAAATCGACGTAAAACATCTTTGAGGTAAAATATATTGGCAATACTTAAATAGATTGAACAAGTTTGAATGCATCTAGGGCAAGGCCCTCAGCCCCTCACATTCACACGATTCGTTTTGTTGGAGGCGATTCACCTGCAGATTTCTTCAAAGCCACTTTCGAACCATCTTTCAACCTTTCCAACATGAAAGGAAAATATAAGGAGAAAGGACGACCTCATGTGGGATATACTGATAACTACAACCCTTTAGATCTACAGTAGCCTACCTACATCACCGGGCTGTACATTTTTTCCCATTTTTATTGTTTCAAGTGAAAACAAGAGTTGAACTTCATCATGCAACCAAAATAATGTACATGATGCCAATTTGAGATCAACAATGGGAGACAATTCAAATTAACGATAAAGCAAGGACAAAGGTAAATTAGTTGACCGTTCAACAGAAAGTAATGCAACATTCCCGTCTTGTCCGACACTCAGAAATGTTCTACTTCCTTGCTTGTTGTAGAAAAATGATACCAAGTTTAACATCTGGGAAGTATCAGAATCAACCAATAGGAAGCTCTACTCAAATAACTTATGTTAATTATTACTCGGAGGTTCTGAATTTCCGACATGATATAAACGCAGCATGGAACTTTGCACCCGAGCTGCTGAAGTTTCTACTTTCCATACATAGCGAAAGAAACGCCCTGGTTGAATTTGGTTGGTCCATTTTTACAACAGTTTCACGTGGGCGGAGCCCAGCGTTGCGATGTAGCCACGTTGCGTAATGCAAACGTTTCAACGTCATCGTTTGGAATGAACTGCGAACTCATCCAAAATTCTGACTCATATTTTTTTGGGATAGTGTGTAGCATCTGCACACTGCCCCCTTGTCATATTTCTGTGTGGTAACAAAATTGTATCAATCCTACTTGTCAAGCACTTGCAAACTGAAAAGACTTGGCCTACTAGACTATCGGTATAAATGAAAATCGACATATTATTTCACCATCTGTTCAAACATATTTGACAGCTAAAATGTCCTGGCAAAACTTCAATAGATTGAACTTTGAATGCATCCAGGACTAGGTCCTCACACATCGCTCGTCATAAATATATATATATTCTAAATGTATTACTTAGATTTGTGTGTATTGGTTATATGTTGTGCACTGTCGGAGCTAGAAGCACAAGCATTTCGCTACACCCGCAATAACCAATACAATTTGATTCATTTTGTTGGAGGCGCTTCACGTGCATATTCCTTCAAAGCCACTTTCGAACCATCTTTCAACCTTTCCAACATGAAGGGAAAAGATAAATGACGACCTCATGTGGGAGATACTGATAACTACAACCCTTTAAATATTCAGTACATCAACGGGCTGTTAATGTTACCCTTTACATTGTTCAAAGTAAAGCTAGTCAATCACCAGATAAAACTCTTTCCTTGGTGTGAATGGAGATCAATGCATGCAACAGAAAGATAATGTAGGTCTACATTCGGCAACAGTAATCACGCTGATTACATCTGCCTTTAATGTTAACAAGAAGACGCACTACTTGTTATGTTCCCACATAATTGTCATGGCCAAACTTCTATGCAAATTGCTTATGTTTAGGGAAAAAAAACATGTTTACCAAGAGAAGAACTTCATCAAACCAAAATAAAGGACATAATGACAATTTGAGATGAATAGGAGACAATTCAAGGGCAAAGGAACAAATCATTAAAGGACAAAGGTCATTCAGTTCAGTTAAACAGAAAGTGGACTTGCCTGAAACATATATTTGAAGGTCACCAGTGCCTGTTTTTAACATAAAACAGCCTCAGTTTGCCAACCCATCCCAATATCCTATTTGCAAAAATATTTGCATATTTCCAGAAGTGTATGTTGGCATGTAGACCTATTTATACATATTCAGATAATGTACTAACATTGCCCTTTAAATATATTTTTAATGCCACCATACAGTATGTACATAGTGGTTATAAATCACATTCACAAATTATAACTTCAGTGCAATTCTGTGTATCAACAACATATTTGAAATGCCAAGGTTGAAACACAAACACCAGTAAAAAGAGATTTCTGGCATCCAATATTTGGCAATTTCGCCACAGTACAAATCACTCACCATGATACAAATAAATTAAAGCTACATATTTTCCTTAAAGGGTATGGACCGCTAGCTTTCAATAGCTCTGAAACGGTCTAATGTTGGTCAGGAAAACTAAAGCAGAGACCTGCAACTTCTGGGACACATCTCAGACAACCATCCATCCACTTGACACGGATAGTCAGGCCCTCGGCAGCAGACTCTCTGGGGGCTAGCGGATGCCTAGGATCTGCCAGCTCTTCAGCTGGTAGAGCCTCTCCACCTCCCCCAGGGCCTGTGCTCGCATGTTGGCTGCCTGCAGCCTTTTCTTCAGCCCCAGCTCCTGGCTCTTCACACTCTGCTTCTGATCGGGCCTCTGGTTCTCTTTGCTTTCTCCAGCAAAATGGACCTTCTTTCCAAGGGAGATGTTCGCCTCTCCCTCATCTAAGGTGCCAAGACAGCAAAGAGTTACAAATGTGAAAAATGTTATTACAAAAAAACACATTTCAGATAAAGAAATGTAAGATGCCTCTGATTTGTCAGACTACCCAGAAATGTTGAAGTTCATAATTTACCCAGAAGAAAAAAAAACATTGAAATTGGAGATAACTTGCTGAGACACTTGTATATAAATCAAATGCGTTTCCCCCTTATATTTCATCTGAAAACATGGCTACCATATATATTATATTGTTGAACTTCAATTAAGAAGCAAAACAATTATCCCTCATTTACCCCCCCCCCCCATGTTTGTTGCAGGTTTTATTGAAGAAAAAACAAAAACATTTATAAGGTTAAAATTCATAAATACACTAAAATACAGTAAACCATTCAAAATCCCCCAATTACAAAAGTGAACACAATGCAATGCTCAGTTCTTCTCTATGTTCAGGGGGTCCAGAGGCCTTCGCTTGACTCCCATACCCATATCAGTGGAATAGAGCGGAGGCAGGGCCTTCTGCTGTTTCACCAAGTTGTAGCTCTTCAACAAACTCTCCGCTCTGAAACCAAAAGAAAACATTGTTGGGAGTCAAAATGGATTAGACCTGCTTGCAGTTTTATAGCAAGCAATGAGATTATTACAGCAAAGCAGGTAGCAAAAGTAGCATTAGCACAGCTTGGAGGAGGATTAAAGCACTAGGATTTAGTCTAATGTGACATTAAAACATCAGTTTGCTGCATTTAAAGTAAATGAAGTGATCCAAGGGAGCTCTGTTTTACCTGGCAAGCTTCTCATTTGATAGTCTCTCACGAACACAAAGCTCCTGCTCCCGCTCTGTAGGAGTTAAATTAAACATCCCTCAGGTTACAAACAATTCAGTCTTTGTGTACTCGGTAGCATAGCCAGTGACACATTAGCTTCCTTTACAAGCAATGATTTCAGCAATCCGCACCCAGCAACACAGACCCAAAAAACATGCCCTTTCCAACACCACAGGTCTCATCTGTGACTAGGACATTATATGGACCAGGGTTGGAGTTGAACACATTTTCAATGCAGGACATGAATTGAACGGGACATTTTTTAAATTGTTGAATTTCAATTAACTTCCTGAATTGGCTGATTTAAAAACAGAATTGAGCCAGACCCTGATAAGGGTAAATGACACTCACGCTCCAGCCTCTCTTCGCGCTCCTCCAGGGCCTTCTCCCTGTTCCGCAGCATCTCTTCCTTCAGCCTCAGCGCCGCAATGGTAGGGGTGGTTGAAGACTCTGCAGGCTTTGGTCTTTCTGGATCGGCTGACCTCCTCCGGTGTCTTGCCTGCGCCCTCCTCTGCTCTTCGGCGACCAGGTCCGCCAACAGGCTGCTCTGGAGTATTGACTCAACGGAGGGCCTCAGGTAGTCCTGGCAACGAGGCACAACAGTCAAATCAACAAAGCAAACTGGCAGTTTGTGTAGAAGGGAGTGAGGTATTCAAATCTCTTGACGTTGAAACTGTATATTGAGCATACTTGTGATTGGAGATTGACAATCATCTCCTCAACACAAGTGCAGCAGTGAGAAGTTGCTCACAATATGCCCTGAACTTATGGAGATTATCTGTGCTGTGAAACATATTCCAAACCTTTAAATGGAGCATCCTGGACAGGAGTATATTTAACTCCTCTGAATACCGGTAGGGGATTCTCCTAAACTTTCCCTCTCGGATCTTCTCTGCCAGCTCTTTTTGGTTATAAGCCGTGAAAGGAGGCCTACATGGAAGAAACGCATGCGTCAGACTCTAATCTAGTCTAAGGCATTGACTGGGAGATATTGAGTAAGAAATAAAGACGACAGGCAAGGTAACTCACGATAAGGCACAAAGTTCATACAACAAGCACCCCAGGGACCAGATATCCGATTTCTCATTGTAGGACATGCGATTAATTTGTTCCTGTAAAATTTGAAAAAAAAGTATCCACACATGGACAGACTGATTAGACAACCTGCGTATTTCTGTAAAATCATAATGAAAATACTAATCTACTTTTAAAACCATAATCATAGTCCGAGCCGGTATTGACACAGGGGAGTTATTGTAGACGCCAGGGGGAAAAAAAGCCTCTGTCGCCAATCAATTGCATTAAGTAAAAATTACCTTTGGCTAACTTTGACACAACCTATATCAATGAGCATTAGCATTCTAGCTTAGTGGTTTCCAACCTTTTTCGGTTACTGTACCATCAAGAACATTTTGCTCTGCCCGGAGTAACCCTGAAGTACCCCCTCAAGAGGCTCCTAGTACCCTGGGTTAGGAGCCATTGTTCTAGCGAACTACTGCATCCAAAATAGGTATTTTAAGATCACAATCAAATATATTCTCAGCGGCGATTCAGCAATAATCAAAACACTGTAAGCGTCTGAGAACCCCCCCCCCCCCCAATACTGAAAAGGTGCAGATGGCGACTCTGAGATATAGAAAGATTCACATTGTAGGATTGCCTTTGCTATGGACTCACAGGAGACATGTAGTACGGGGTCCCAACGAAAGTCTTAGCGAAGCTGGTGTCATGGTTCAGGATTCGTGCGAGACCAAAGTCGCCAAGCTTGACATTCTGCTTGACATCCAGGAAGACATTGGCGGGCTTAAGATCTCTGTGCAGCACTATGGCCCCACCATCGCTCCGGCGGTGGCAGTCCTTCAGGGCAAGAGTGAGCTGTACCATGACTCGCATGATGAACTCCTCCTCCAAGTAACGCCTGGGCTCCAGGAACACAACATACAAGTTTTATTAGTCACATGATATACATCGTCCAATTAAATGCTTCGTTGCAGGTTACCTCCCAACAATAATAAGAAATAATAAAAGATAAGACTACGAACATAAAGTTAATGGCTCAGTAGAATAGAATAAACATTTTAGCATAACTATAATACAGGAAGGAACAATTTAGTCAAATATTTACATGTGTTTTGCGGAAGGGGGGCAGTGTATAAACTGAGCAGTATAATAAATATCTGGTAGCAGCAGTTGTGATGTGTGTGTAGCACAAATGTATGTGTGTACAGTGC
This sequence comes from Thymallus thymallus, assembly GCA_023634145.1. Taxonomy (NCBI): domain Eukaryota; kingdom Metazoa; phylum Chordata; class Actinopteri; order Salmoniformes; family Salmonidae; genus Thymallus; species Thymallus thymallus. The sequence continues at coordinate 24,704,454 of CM042411.1, read as the reverse complement.
ATTCACTAAGTATTCAGACCCCTTGACTTCCTCCACATTGTTAAAAAAAAAAAAATCATCAAACTACAATACCCCATAATGACAAAGCAAAATCAGGCTTAGACATTTTAGCAAATGTAATAAAAAATATATATATAACATTTACATAAGTATTCAGACACTTTAATCAGTACTTTGCTGAAGCACCTTTGGCAGCGATTACAGCCTCGAGTCTTCTTGGGTATGACACTGCAAGCTTGGCACACCTGTATTTGGGGAGTTTCTCCCATTCTTCTCTGCAGATCCTCTCAAGCTCTGTCAGGTTGGATGGTGAGTGTTGCTAGACAGCTATTTTCAAGTCTCTCCAGAGATGTTTGATTGGGTTAAAGTCCAGGCTCTGGCTGGTCAACTCAAGGACATTCAGAGACTTGTCCCGAAGCCACTCCTGCGTTGTCTTGGCTGTGTGCTTAGGGTCATTGTCCTGTTGGAAGGTGAACCTTCGACCTTGTCTGAGATCCTGAGCAGGTTATCATCAAGGATCTCCGTACTTTGCTCCGTTCATCTATCCCTCGATGCTGACTAGTCTCCCAGTCCTTGCCGCAGAAAAACATCCCCACGGCACGATGGTGCAATCCCCATGCTTCACCGTAGAGATGGTGCCAGGTTTCCTCCAGACGTGACACTTGGCATTCAGGCCAAAGAGTTCAATCTTGTTTCTCATGATCTGAGTCTTTAGGTGCCTAATGGCAAACTACAACCGGGCTGTCATGTGCTACAACCGTGGCTTCCGTCTGGCCACTCCACATTAAAGGCCTGATTGGTGGAGTGCTGCAGAGATGGTTGTCCTTCTGGAAGATTCTCCCATCCCCACAGAGGAACTCTGGAGCTCGGTCACCTCCCTTCTCCGCAGATTGCTCAGGTTTGGCCGGGCGGCCAGCTCTAGGAAGAGTCTTGGTGGTTTGAAACTTCATCCATTTAAGAAGGATGGAGGCCACTGTGTTCTTGGGGACCTTCAATGCTGCAGAAATGTTTTGGTACCCCTTCCCAGATCTGTGCCTCGACACAATCCTGTCTCGGAGCTCTAAGGACAATTCCTTCAACCTCATGGCTTGGTTTTTGCTCTGACATGCACTGTCAACTGTGGGACCTCATCTATATAGGTGTGTGTCTTTCCAAATCATGTCCAATCAATTGAATGGACTCCAATCAAGTTTTAGAAACATCTCAAGGGTGATCAATGGAAACAGGATGCACCTGAGCTCAATTTTGAGTCTCATAGCAATTGGTCTGAATACTTTTATTTGTAATACATTTGCAAAAAGGTATATGTGTTGTGTTTTCGCTTTGTCATTATGGTATATTGTGCGTAGATTGATGAAGAAAAAAAATAATTTAATCAATTTTAGAATAAGGCTGTAACGTAACAAAACATGGAAAAAGTCAAGAGGTGTAAATACTTTCCGAATGCACTGTATGTATGAGTGAGTGCATGTGTGCTAAGGTGCAGAGAAGCTCCTACATTAACTAAAGCATCCAAACACTAAGTTATCAACCAATACGCTACTTTGAACATGCCAAATGTAGATAATAGCTACATTTTATGCAATATTATTTTCAGTCATAACAACCCTCAAGAGTTTTCCCACAGGCTGGCAGACCCATGTTAACTCAAAGGGTGTTGCACTGTCATCAAGCCGAAGGGTGGCTACTTCAAAGAATCTCAAATATAAAATAAATGTTGAACTTTTTTTTGGTTACTACAAGATTCCATGTCTTATTTCACAGTTTTGATGTCTTCACTATTAATCTACAATGTAGAAAATAGTACAAATAAAGAAAAACCCTGGAATGAGTAGGTGTGTCCAACCCTTTGACTGTAGGTGTCAGAGTGGGATGGCCATCAAAGGTATACAAAACCACATGATGGACAAGGGAACCAAGGTAAACACGACAGCACACAACACACACCTTTCTTTGATGCATCTGGTGATGAGGCTGGAGAGGTCGCCGCCTTCACAGTGCTCCATAACGATGTACAGTGTGGTGTTGGTCCGGTCAATGATGCGGTCATAATATCTCACAATGTTCGGATGTTTCAGTTCACGCAGGAGATTGACCTCTGACACCAGCATCTGCTTCTCGCTCTCAGCCATTGTACCGTAGTCCAACTCCTTCCAAACTAGAACCTAAGACGAAACCCAGACACAACAGAACTAAGCTTTTATTGACTGGCCAATGCTTGTTGATGTTGGGAAACATTTTAAAGATAAACATACATAGTTGGTGTAGGCTATTTGCTAGATAACGTTACGTACTTCGTTTCACGTGCGATATAATACAACCACACAGATGTAACGCAAACATAGCTAGCTAACGTTGGTCGAACAACACTTTAAATGTCGTGAACAGCGAAACACTTACCTTCGCATCAGATTTCCTCCGTATTTTCTGACATTTGCCGTAAGACCCTGTCCCTATGGTATACAACACCTCATAATCCTCAACACGAGATGGCATTTTGTCGTAGCGAGCGTTAACCAGCTGTTAAGCGAAGGAGAACAAAAACTTGTACTCTTATTCTGGACGTTTTCTTTCTAGAAATAACGTTAGCAAACGTGGATGCTTTCTTCGATAACGTATTGATAGGCTAACTACTTGTAAAAGCAACGTGTTCTGAGTTGATAACACAAACGACGAAAAGCAAGCAAGGATGGCAGACGCTGGTTTCAAATCGGTGCCAGAATTCTTCAATGTGATTGGTCCGCCGACTACATATATCTTATTGCGATTGGCTGTAATGAAGACACAAGCTGCCGGTTGCTAAGCATCTGAAACCCGCGAGATTTGGCGCGGGTATTTAAAGGGGAATCCATATTTTGCCAACGTGAACCGTTCTTGTTCTACATCAGTGACGGAAACGTTCTATCAAAGACAGTACGATTGTGTGGGAAATAGACAGATTTGTTTACCTAGTCGGTTCGGGGATTCGAATCAGCGACCTTTCAGTTCCTGTCCCAACGCCCTTAAACGCTAGCCTACCTGCTACCACTATGTGTGTATCTCACCACAAGGTGGCAGAAAAAGCTACCTTTTATCCTGCCCCATGAAACTGAAAACTGAAGGTGGCCACTGTCCATGCAAGTTAGAATAGAATAGCTTCGAGTAATTGTCGAGTATTACCACACATCTATCTGACTATTTAAAGTACACTAGGTCCATCTATGCCAGTTAGAATATAATATAATAAAAAACCCCAGAAGAGAATAGAATAGAATATCCAGTGTAAATAAAATAAAATAAAAATGGCGAACTGTACAATTCGTCTTTGAGTCTAGTGGACATCAAGATACAGACAGACCTGAGCCCTCTCAGGTGTTTTTACATATGGCTCATTGACTTAATAATCATTTTCTGCTGCTTAGCTTGTCATTGTGAGAACAGTGGGCAGCCAGGCTCTCTGTCTGTCACACAGTCCCAGAGCAATGATGAATATGATTATCAGTCTGCATCATCAATCACTGTCAGGGGAGCAGTGTGTTAGACATTGTTAGCAGTTGACCTCACATAGCGAGTTCCACATTTTGTGACCAGCTGTTATGATCTGCCCTCATCACAGAGAAAGTGATACCCCACAACACAACACTGCTCATTTATTTACTGCCTGCTTGCAGTTTGTACTAAGGTTGAGTGGGCCAGCTAGACTGGATGATAGGCAGCCATGAAATCTGCAGTGCGTGTTGATTACTGTGAGGTACGTTGAAACTCGATACAGAGACCTCACACTCCACCCGGGGATATCAATAGCCTTTTACCTGGGTCGTATTCATAGTTAGCGGCAACAATATCTAATTCCAATTATGCCTGTGCACGTACTAGTCCCATTGCCACTAGGACTAGGTCATTGCCACTAGGACTGTTTCCATGGCGCCCTCTCATGCACACAGGGGAGGCTATCAGGAATCAAGATCCAGCAAACACGGGTTTAGGGGCACACTGTGGTGACAGGCGTGTTCCAATTACCCTCGTGTTACTCGCCACGGCAGGGCTCACAGTGTGCTGTGAAAGAGTCTGTCTGTCTGTCAACAAAAAAGGTAATTTCCTACAGAGGAGCTGTTGTTATGGTACCAGTTTCCCTCTTTCTGTAAGCAATTCCAGAGCGTTGGGGTGCTTAATGTGAGGCTGACAACCGAAACAACAAAGACTGTCGGGGGGCTATGTGTCACCCAGGAGGGAGAGGCACAGGGGAAGCTGTCTTGCACCCTATCACAACAGGGGGGTCAGTCAGTTTCCTTGTCTCTATCATTTGGTCTTTTTGAGTACCGTGTGTATCTGCATGTGTATGTCTGTGTGTGTGTATCAATGTGTATATATTTGTGTACTGTGTATGTGAGTGTTTATGTATCTGCATGTGTGTGTGTGTGTGTACCGGACACGCCCCTATCAGAGGAGTTGGTGGGTCTCTGGTTTCACCGGGCGTGGAATGTGGTGGACTAGCGGCGGTTGGCGGAGCTGGTGGCTGAAGCCATGTTGCTGTACTGTGATATTCATCTGCCTGCTTCCCCTCAGACACCTCATGGCTATTTCTGTCCTCCTCGCAGGTTACCCTGGCCTTCCCCCGCCACAGCAGGTTACCCTGGCCTTCCCCCGCCACAGCAGGTCACCCTGGCCTTCCCCCGCCACAGCAGGTCACCCTGGCCTTCCCCCGCCACAGCAGGTTACCCTGGCCTTCCCCCGCCACAGCAGGTTACCCTGGCCTTCCCCCGCCACAGCAGGTCACCCTGGCCTTCCCCCGCCACAGCAGGTCACCCTGGCCTTCCCCCGCCACAGCAGGTTACCCTGGCCTTCCCCCGCCACAGCAGGTTACCCTGGCCTTCCCCCGCCACAGCAGGTCACCCTGGCCTTCCCCCGCCACAGCAGGTCACCCTGGCCTTCCCCCGCCACAGCGGCAAGTTTAGTGTTTGCTGACTCAAGTGGAGCAGCCAACGAACCACAACATTCATCAACCAGACCAGAGCATTCTGTGTGAAGTCAAGAACATACATGTACATGTGTATGTTTCTACACTGATGTGTTCACATTAGCTTCAGGGTGAATTTTCCCTCAAGGTACAGATCTAGGATAAGCTTCCTCTCCCCTAATCCTAATATATAGATATATGTCCGCGGGCCTACAAAAGGCTGGCCGGCTGCCAGTTGCCCATCCCTGGTCTAGGGGCAGCTTTATCCTACACCTTTCACATCACATATGTAATACAGAAAATAACTAGGCCTTCAGAGAAGAATGTGTATGGGGTTGTTGTGAATGTAGATTATTAGTATTCATTCTGCAGTCTCTGGCCTATGCTGGCCATGAAAATGCACAGCTCTGACACCTTGTGAAGAAAGAAGATCCCTGGTCTGACTCTGGTCCTCCCTCTCAGCCGTTTGGTATGGAGATTACGCACTGGTGTGAATCCCAGATTAGTTGTTTGCAGGTCAGCAGGGTCCTTATAGTCTCTCCTGTGCATCTTTAATCCCATTTTCCAGATCACTTCCCAGTGCCTAGGTCCTGGCTCCCCATTGGCTGCCTGCAGCCATGTGGCTCTCACAGAGACCCAGCCCCCCTCCTCCTCCCTTCCCCCATCGCTCCAGCTGCTATGGCGATGACATGCCAGGCTGCCCTTGCTCTAGTTCCCTGCTTATCATCCTATACATGATGTAACATTTTACTACATCTGCCAGTCAGGCGGCTAAGTTTAACAAGTGGCCACAAGGTCTCTCATTCATGTTTATGCCCACCTGGCAACACATAAATGCAACAATTTTAGTAATTCAGTCCTGTGCCAAATGGTAGGCCTAGAAGGATGACAAACCTGCAGTGACAGATACTCTGTGTAGATAGAGCAAGTGTCTGTTCAGAAGGGTGCAAAATGTGATAACATTTTCAGATAGAAATGTGTTTTGTAGAACATGTATGATATTCTGTCATGCAGAATTGGACATAGGATGTAATTAATAAAGCTGACACTCAGGGTTGTAATCAGATTACATATACTTTCAAAAAACGAGATTACTTTGAGGTATCCTTTAAAATTCACAAAGGATTTTTGTGAATTATTTTCTGTTTTGAAAAAAGGCTTACATTTAAGTTTGTTCCACCTGAGCGAGTCTGACCACAAGTCAGAGACCACTATGATGACACACCAAATGTGTTTGATGGATCGCGGGAAAATAGCAGGAATAGGCTTTTGTAGGCTACAGTGCAAACTATGTCTTCCAATGGTGCGACTGCTGTCGGCATCCAAAGATTATCCAACTTGAATAAACGATTGGAGGTAAGGATGACAGCGGTGGCGTAGTCTACGGCGATACGGATATCACTTATTATTGATTGATATTATTGATTTACATAGAGCATTGATGTGAATCACACTGCTGCCCTCTCATTTAGCTATTTGGCCATACTGATTGTGGTTGTTGTGGATGGCTGTTCACAAATCTATACGTGTATTTGAACCCAATAATGGTTGAATTCAAGAAGTTTAATCTGCCTATCAATCATTGTTTTTGAAACCAGTGGACAGCCAGTGAAAAATACGCTCTTGCAACAGCTGCATAGTGCGGATCCCAGCCTATGGTATAAAAGTGGGTATTTTGTTGCTCAATCTAATTGATGCTATTAAAAAGAAAAATCCATAGGCCTAATGGACACATGCTCAAACTCACACACCTTTGATGGACTTAAAGGGGCAATCTGTAGTTGCTACATCCATTTTTGGACGTATAAATGATAAACAGTATATACTTATAAATGCCTCATAAGCTTAGTTCAACTGTTCCATGAGAACCCAAAATATAAGCTTGTTTTTCTCCAATGTTTGTAACTTTCTTAATGTAACGGATTACATTAAGAAAGTAACCTACCCAACCCTGCTGACACTAGCTGCAATGTTCTAAAACGCGAATACACCCCAGGAAGAAACATAGTGTTGGCGTTCACTCACTTCCTCTAACATGGGCTGTGTTCAGTATGGCAGTGTAGCAAAACCTTTTGGAACGGGAAACTAAAATCTATGAACAAGTTTATTTAGAGCCTCCCCGGTTTGAAGGGTTTTTCTTCCGACTGAACACAACCCGTTTCACAGTTGAAAGAGGATCTGTAAATTAAACCGTTGGCACTCTATGGCCAAATGACAGATGCCACGGTTGAACAAAGAGCATAGACCAAAAGCGAGGACAGGCTTTAGTTACCTGGAGACCGCCTTGCAGGCAGTGATAGCGCAATCGGTGCCTATGTCGATAGAAAATAAGCATGACAATAAACCTGGCAGGCGCAATCAGAGCACCATAAATCACCATTTCTGCTGGTTTCAATTGTGGGAGACAGGGGTTTGCTTACCCATACCACTCCACGACATAGAGAGAAAAAATTTTTATATGCTCTTGCTATGTCATTTTTCATTCTTACCTTACCTTGAGACATGGCTGAGCTGCAATTTTTTTTCATTCTTCAAATTAAGGAGTGGGCCTTTATTAAAAATACCTCATGCACTGCAGTCTGATGTTCAATCAGGTATCACAAGTATATTACACATTCTATGACAGTGACATATTGCAATTCACCCTCTACATTCTCAGTATATTAGTGAGATAATGGCTCCTATTAAATCTTTTTTTTTTTTTCTTACATAAAACTCCCAACAGAAGTTAAAGTGTGACATCTGAAGGGAAGGGGTGTGTCAGACACCTCAATAAGCAACATTAGTGTAGTACATTAAACACTGAGTACATGAGGCAGAGGACAAATCTGACAAGCTTTCAGGATCTTTATGACCATCAGTTTTATTCCAGCACAATTCTTTGTGTTGTAAAATGGCTGTGTAGCTAGGAAGAAAGGGAGGAGTACAAAATGGAAAATTACAGAGTTTCTAGTATAGTTTGTTCAAATTCCTAAATTTGTCTTTTTTTTTTCTTTCCTAAAACCATATCTAGGAAATAAATATATGTTTTCCCTGCCTTTCTTTGGAGATAGTTAAAAAAGAAAGAAAAGATGTAGCTTCATTTTTTTGTCACTCTCACATTGAACGGCAATCTCACGGGACCGGGAGAAAGATGGCCGCTAAAATGTACGGCCCAATCTCCAAATGGTCTCCTTATCTCCCGAACCAGCCGACCTTCTGCCTTTCATACACAACCTGTTACTGAACAGTATTATCCAAAGTTTGAGGTAAGTCATGACTAAAATGCATTCCGTTTGCATTTCTTAGACATCATGATTTTAGCTGTTCATCTAAAGTGTAAATACCTCTTAGGTGTGTTTTTTATTTTATTTTTTTTACATAAAAAAACCATGGTATTAATAAAACAACTTTTGGGAGAGAATTGCTGCATCATTGCTGGGCCGTGTCTGAATTCCCCTCCAATGTGAAGACTTGATGCCCTACCACTAGACACCTTCTTGGTACCCCTCTAAGATCTAAAATGAATAGATAGAGAACAGTAAATTGACAATACCTTTAAACCAAGCCCTTTAATAGGCTAGGTGTGAGATTTGCCATACTGCACACATCAATAAAGTCCTTTTTACATCTTCCAAGTAGGACTCAACCAGTGCCTAGGGGGAGGGGCTACGGGTTGGTTCGAACCTGGGCCTATGTCCACGTCCCCTGTTACTTCCACCAATCCAACCACTTCAGAGCTGTGATTATGTCAAGAAGGTAGAAAGGAAAGGATGCATTTCTGAAGTATCCCAACAGGGCCATATGTGAATCAATGAGTAGTGTGACAGTGCAGGAGCTGAGAGCCTGGCCGAGCTCTCTGGGTTCACGGGGCACGCATGAATAACATCCAGGTCAGAGGTCAAACCAAAGGTCAAGGAACAGGGAAGTAACACAGACATGACTTGTCTCAGAAGCCTTTTGCTTTTTCATTTTTTTCTTTTCTTCTTCTTTAAACATTTATGATATTTCAAAACTAAAAACAAAATCAGAAATAGTACGGACCAAGAGAGGGTTAACGTCGGTTGCAGTCCCTCACCTCATTGAATTTCATCCTCAGCTTCGTTATGTACAAGATTAAACATACCCATGACAACAGTTAAAGTCATTTAAAAATGAAATAAAATCTGACCACTATCAGTGATTTGCCGCCGAAACGCGGCATCAATTATTTATATAATATATATAAAATTGATATAATATATATATATATATAATTAATGTCTATGATATAATATATATATATATATTTATATAATTTATATAATATACCACACACACTCACTCAGGCAGGTTATGCTGTAAATTTACAGTAATGACACCTATGAGCGTGTAAGCCAAAATCACAAATTTAGAATGCAGAGCATCAGGGTAGCCCCATCTATAAAAAGTATATTTTTCTTAAGTCATTCCCCACCCCATGACACTAAGCATATGGCTTAAATATTTGTAAAACTACAGTATGGAGTCCAATGGGGTTAAATTCAGCTTTGTCCTCCTGCTTCAGTTTGGCTCGCTGAGACGTTCCTATATGGACAGAGATCCACTCTGCTCTGTGTAGCTGCACCATAGCATTGTGTGTGTACGAGTGAGGGCAGGAGGGGGGTGTCAGGGGAGTTATTTTTCAGGGAGGATCGGATCAGAGTGCTGTCCCAATGTGCCATCAGTGTTCCGTCATCAGCGTTTGGGCACTGTTCCTCCGCCCCTGGGTCCTCTTCCCCCCTTTGGTTCCGGAACCAGCTACCTCAGACCACACGTTGTGGAAACAGTCCTAACCAGAGCCTGACATCGTCGCCAGCGTCCCTTTTGGCTCAGACGGAGGGCTGTTAGTGTAAACAAGAAGATTTCTCTTCAGTCAGTCAGCTCAGAATACTGTCTAAAACAGACATAGTAAAGTCTCTAAAACTTCAACGTAGATAGACAGCGACAACAACAAATCCAGTAGCCGTTGTTAAGGGGAGGGGCAAATTAAAATAAACATCAACAGCTACCATTCAGGATCATTTTAGTGCAATGAAGGCCAGAGGAGAGGGGTCGATGTGGTAGTCTCTGATGGGGTACATACGACAGCCCCCCTCTCTGTAGGGTGGGCCAACCACAGAATCAGCAGGCCTGGAGAGAGGTCCAAAGGGAGGTGTTGGTTCACCTGAGGGTGGGGGTGGGTACGAGGGCAGACACGATGCACACTCACACACTGTAAAACTACACACAAAGACCAGGAAGAGAAACCACTTGAGAACACCCTCAGTTTTAGTCCTGAGCCTCATTCTTGATTTGAGAGTAAAACTGGCCATGTGTGACTTTAATTAAAGTTTGTGAGGACGTGTGTAAACATAAAAAAGGTGTGAGAAATGAGAGACCAACTAGATTGGGGCGTTTATATCCAAGGAGTAAGTGTGTGTAAATGATTAATGTTCAGAAGTATGGGCTTCAGTGTGTGTGTGTACGTCCGTTTTAATTTGTCTGTGTGTGTCGGTATTCATGTATCCTGGGGGGGGGGGGGGGGGGATGGGTTAATAGCCTCCAACATAGTCATTTTTTTCAGTCCCTCCAGCTTTTTGCAAAATGTACATTCAACCATCACATGGAGGAGGAATGGTGCCGGGGTGGGCGAGCCATCGACTGATCCAGAAGCAGTGCCAATAGGGTCTGGTCCACTTTTAAACAACCTCCATTAAACTCCACATTCTTCAGCGCACTCAGAATAAACAGCAGTAGATGTACTGGAGGACGCTGTACCACAGGTAGCCCGAGGCGAATGCCAGGGATTGGATGACGCAGAGGTGCACGGGGTCGAGGGTCATCGCCCGGGAGACGGCCTCCTTCTGGCCTTCCGGTGGAGGGAAGGCTCCTGTTGGGGGGGGTACACAGGAAGGAATACGGTCAGCGACATTGTGATCACGCCTCAACGTGGACAGTCACTTCTCAATGAAGAGAGAATCGTGATAGAGCAGAGAGAGAGGGCAGAAATAGAGTGAAAGAAAGAGAGCGAGAGAGAGAGAAATAGAGAAAGAAACCGAGAGAAAGGAATAGAGGCCGGTGAGAGAGAGGCCAGAGGGAGAGAGAGGCCAGAGAGAGAAAGAAAGAAAGAAATAGAGAGGTCAAAAATAAAGAGTGAGAGATCAGAGAGAGAGAGAGCGCAAAAAGAGAGAGAGAGAGAGAGAGAGAGAGAAAGAGAGAGAGGGAGAGAACGAGCGAAAAATAAAGCGAAAAAGACAGAGAGCAAAAGAAAGCAGTGAATACCGACCTGTTTCGTAGAAGTGAGCCAATAGATCCTCCTTCTCCACAAACCTCTGGTACAGCCACTCTGTCAGGGGCTTGGTCTCCAACGGAACCTCCTTTATGGGGTAAACCCTGGAAGAGGAGGAGGAAGAGAGAATTATTACATTCAATTACATTTATTCAATATGTTCCTATATGTTTGCGGTTACCCTTTCCATGATGCCAGTCTTTTGAGAGAGAGAGAAAGAGAGAACAGTATTATTGAAGGCTGGCTGCATTGATCTGTCTCAGAGGCAGCGGTCTGAGGGTGTCGCCTCACTCCCTGAGCTGAGTCTATCCCAGAGAAGAGTCTATCACAGTGTGTGTGTGTGTGTGTGTGTGTGTGTGTGTCTAGGGATGTGAGAACGAGCTGCAACCCAAATTGGTTAATGTGTTTAGCAGAGTGAGTGTGTGTGTGTGTGTAACGCAGTACAAGCCTCAGCTCTTTCAGGAGACTTCATTAACAGACAGGCTAATCATGGTGACAGGGAATTAATCCTTGTCCTGCCTTTCCTCTACAGAGATACAGACACAAACAGCAGTCCCAGCAAACAGAGAAATGCTGCAAGGCTACCTCACCTAGCTGGTCTCAGATCGTGTCTGTGCGGTCTTGCCAACTTGGCAAGTCAGCACAAACGTATCTGCGACCAGGCTAATCCTCACCTGCCCATATGAGAGAAACCCCAAACTCTGTCACTTTATAAGGGCTAAAAACTGCTGGCTGCTGGTCAGTGCCGTGCCATTATTGCATTAGTCAGCTCCATTGTCACAGGCCCTGTGCAGAAATGATCTGTACCGCCAAGGCACTTCTGAGGGGATTGGATAGGTAGAAACAACATGGTAGTAGCTCCACCCAGCTCTCTGATAGGCTAGTTGTAATTCTGCCATATTGCTTATACCAATCCTTTCAGGTCCAAGGCTACAGTCTTGCTAAACAAGAAATGGCAGAAAGTAAACTAACTGCCTTCCAGGCTTCCCTTAACTACATCATGCTTTCAGATAAAAAGTCAGATTCTCCCACTCATCTCCCATGACCTGAATATAACAGCTACACAACCCATCTACCACAACAGTACCAGTAGTACGGAGGCCGGTAGACTAGCGGTTATAGCATTGGGCCTGTCACCGAAAAGGTTGCTAGTTCGAATACCTGAGAAGACAAGGTGAAAAATCTGTCGATGTGCCCTTGAGCAAGGCACTTAACCATATTTTGCTACAGCGGCGCTGTACTACTATGGCTGGCCCTGTAAAACAACACATTTCACTGTGCCTATGTGGTGTATGTGTATTTTTTGTAACATCGACTGTACGGAATAGGATTATGACATTGTGAATCAGTAACAGGGAGGCTGGAGAGGGTCAATGTAGCTCTGGTCCAGGTCATTAGTGCACGTTCCACCACTACTCTACTAATGGAGGAACGCGCACTAACGCCCTGGACCAGAGCTAGGGTCAATGATACTACGTGGGGTTCCTGTCTTGGCCAGCAGGTGGGCTGCAGTGATGAGTAATAAAAACAAAAGGGTGCTATGATAAGGGTTTAAGAGCAGTGGCAACTTGATAAATAGTATCCCCATATTCGAGAACAGGTAGAAAAGTTGACTGCAAAATCTGCTTCCTGCTGACTAGAGAGAGACAAGATCTGTTTATGTAAAAAAAAAAGCCCACTTTAAATCTTAGAGTCTTAAGAAGCTAATTTGTAATGTTTTTTAAACATTATATAAAAATCAAAGGAACATGATTTGCTCTACTTGGCCAACCTGGCCTAGGGTAGCCTGATCCAATAATGTATACTACAGTCAACCTTTCCATCATTGTCATGCCATAGCTGACATGGGAATGGATGGCATGGCAATGAACTGCCACAGAGAGCACTTGGCTAGAGCACAAGCAGGCTGGATCAGCAGGCTAGGTCTCGAGGCCACTGTGGCAAACTGATATGGCAATTAAGGTCCGGACCACAACACTCTGCTGCCACTCTTTCTCTTCTCCATCACAGCTGCCTGGCTGGGACCAGCAGATAGCCAGTAGCCACCCTGCCACCACGGTCTCACAGCCAAAACCAGGGTCCTGTTAAGTTGGGAGAAAACGTTTTGAAATAGATTGAAACAGGTGAGGTACTACCTGATCTCGTCCAATAAGAACGCAGATTTTTGTATTTCATTGCAAAGGTTTTGCGATAGCGTGCCCTACTGAACACGCTTTCAGCTACAGAACACTAAAGAGTTGACTAGAAAACACACTGAAAATGAAGCATGGTTTCTCAAAATAATTCCTCTGCTTTTGAATTGATTCACATCTAGTCAACAGTGGATCATGATTCAGAAACCGTCTAATCCTAACTATATTGTGCGTACGAAATGTCACCCAGAGCTGACCAAAAGTAGTAGTATTGTAGTGCCTGCAGGTTTTAATTGTTTTCTTTCAAATCAAATTTTATTGGTCACATACACATTTAGGGGTGGCAGGTAGCCTAGCGGTTAGAGCGTTGGGCCCATGTCCGAAAGGTCGCTGGTTCGAATACCCGAGCCTACAAGGTGAAAATCCTGTCAATGTGTCCTTGAGCAAGGCACTTAACCCTAATTTGCTCCAGGGGCTGACCCTGTAGGTAGGCCGTCATTGTAAATAATAATTTGTTCTTAAATGACTTGCCTAGTTAAATAAAGGTAAAAAAAATACACATGTTTAGCAGAAGTTATTGCAGGTGTAGCGAAATGCTTGTGCTTCTAGCTCTGACAGTGCAGTAATATCTAATACCTAACTATATTATATATAACAGTTTCACAACATATACCCAAATGCACATAAAACTAAGTAAGGAAAGGATTGAGAATATATACATATATATCTGGGCGGCATTGGACTAAGATATAATGACATAGTAAGCTTTATTGTATGCAGTATACACATAAGAATGTAAACACGATTAAGTAAATAAGATACTGAAGAATAGTATAGCGTAAAGTTTAAACATATGAGATGAGTAGTGCAAGATACGGAAACATTATTAAAGTGACTAGTGTTTGATTTCCTTAAAGTGGCCGGTGATTTCTAAAGTATGTCTATAGGCAGCAGTCTCTGATGTGCTAGAGATGGCTGTTTAGCAGTCGGTGGCGTAGTATAGAGTACAATACAATAGTGTGGAGTGCAGTTTATACATAGAGATGAGTGAAGCAGATACGGATACATTATTAAAGTGGCTAGTGTTCTATTCCTTAAAGTGGCCTGTGATTTCTAATCAGTGTCTATAGGCAGCCGCCTCTGGTGTGCTAGTGATGGCTGTTTAGCAGTCTGATAGCCTTGAGATAGAAGCTGTTTTTCAGTCTCTCGGTCCCAGCTTTGATGCATCTTTAAAGGCCTTGACAACCCCGCAGACACTGGGCCCTCCGTGGAATGAGTTTGACACCTGTGATATAGGGAATAGGGTGCCATTTGGGATGCAACCATACATGAGAACCAAGCCCATCCGGCCATGGTTCCACACACATACCTGTTTTTATGTAGCGTGCCTGCTGCCTACCTATTACAAAAGGTCCTCTCCGGTCCCAGTGTAAGAATATAGCCCAGTAATCCTAGAGCCTGGCGAGAGGAAAGCGAAGCTAGCTGGCTTAGGCCACTTAATGGGTAAATAGCAGCCACTGCCTTGAGCTTTCCTCTGGCTAAAATATCCATCCAGGTTAATCAGGGGCCAGAGAGGAGGAGGATCCAGGTTAATCAATGGTAGACTGGCATGAGATCACCCCTCTCTTATCCGGCAGGGAAGTAATCTGTGCGTGGGCAATAAAACAACTGTACTGAACAAAAATATAAACGCATCATGCAACAATTCTAATGAGTTACAGTTAAATCAGGGAATTTAAATCAATTCATTAAGCCCTAATCTATGGATTTCACATGACTGGGGAGCCAGGTCCAACCAATCAGAATGAGTTTTTCCCCACAAAAGGGCTTTATTACAAACAGAAATACTCCTCAGTTTCATCAGCTGTCCGGGTTGCTCGTTTCAGAAGCCGGATGTGGAGGTCCTGGGCTGGCGTGGTTACACGTGGTCTGCGGTTGTGAGGCCGGTTGGATGTAAATTCTCAACAACAACAAAAAACGTTCGAGGCGTCTCATGGTAGAGAAATGTACATTAAATTCTCTGGCAACCATTCTGGTGGACATTCCAATTGCACGCTTCTTCAAAACTTGAGACATCTGTGGCACGGTGTTGTGTGACAAAACTGCACATTTTAGAGTGGCCTTTTCTTGTTCCCAAGCACAAGGTGCACCTGTGTAATGATCATGCCGTTTAATCAGCTTCTTGAAATGCCACACCTGTCAGGTGGATGGATTATCTTGGCAAAGGAGAAACGCTCACTAAAAGGTATGTAAACAAATGTGTGCACAACATTTTAGAGAAATAAGCTTTTTGTGCGTATATGTAACATTACTGGGATCTTCTATTTCAGCTCGTGAAGAATGGGACCAACACTTTACTTGTTGCGTTTATATGTGTCAGTATATTAAAAAGAATGTCGAACTATAATCCCTGTGCTGCGTCTTGGTCGACGTATGCACCCTCTCGTGACAATATGTTTTGTTCAGAATAGCTACAGACAGCCTGACCTGAGAGTGTGTGCGTGCGACACTGTCAATTCCTTGTGTAAGGGAACGAAATCCTAATCGCCATAATCCATATTTTTTGTTTATTGGGAAAGGCAGCGCAAATCAAATCAAATTCAATTTTTTTATCAAATGTATTGGTCACGTACACATGTTTAGCAGAAAGAAGGAAAGACAGAAGGATTAGATGCCACGCTAACATGTATGGAATATGCACTGCAGGCTGTGATTTTAGCTGCTAGACCAGCCCCAGGCACAAAAGGATCAAGTTAGCACTCCAATAACACCTTTAGAGGCTGTATAGACTTCATACAGAGTCAAACGGGGTAGCCTGCAGCCATACTTAACCTTGCACATAAACCATTGACCACTAACTGTGGAGCGATACATTGGTTACATGCACACAATAATACAATTATTGTGGATAGTCCAATAAATATAATAGTTTGTTTAATAGGTTGACATGCTTTGCAAGCGAACCTGAGGGGATCAACGCTGCCAGAGGAATGAACTGAACTTGGCTGGGAGTGAGTGAGTGAGTGAGTGAGAGATCTTCTTTAATGAATAGCTGTAGAGCGGCAA
Source organism: Thymallus thymallus (assembly GCA_023634145.1). Classification (NCBI taxonomy): domain Eukaryota; kingdom Metazoa; phylum Chordata; class Actinopteri; order Salmoniformes; family Salmonidae; genus Thymallus; species Thymallus thymallus. The sequence continues at coordinate 24,688,052 of CM042411.1, read as the reverse complement.
CAGAGACTGACAGAAACAGCTTTTTTAACAGACGGTGCCAGCCTTGGCCTTACGTTTGGTGTCTGATGCGCCTGGGTCATGTTCATAAGGGCCTTACGTAGCAAAACGTTTTGCAACGGAAAACAAGCATTTCTTATTGGACAAGGTAGTACCTTCCCGTTTCAGTCTGTTTTCTTCAGTTTTGTGCCTAATAAACACAGATAGAAAACATACACTGGAACTACTCAGGAGTGTTCCCCACAAAAGTGCAGAGAACAGGAACTATTCAACTTCCCCACCAAAATCTCCCAAAAGTGATATGACTGCAAACTTCCTTTTGTGTGTGTGTGTGTGTGTGTGTGTGTGTGTGTGTGTGTGTGTGTGTGTGTGTGTGTGTGTGTGTGTGTGTGTGTGTGTGTGTGTGTGAGCATGTGTAAGGCCGAGAGGTGCCTAGCTAGCTGGTGACTAGGCAAGCATGGAGGCTACGAATGAAGTAGCACACACACACACACACACACACACACACACAATAAGATTACCTAAATGAATACAGCAGCCTATAGGTGTGTACAATTCCAACAAATACAGAGGAACTCCCCTATTGCCCAAACTAAGCCAGAAGATCCACCCCTATGTCCTAGTAGGCAGTTAGCAGGAACATACAATGAAAGATACTCCAACATTAAAATAATGACTAACCTTTTAGATAGATAGATAGATAGATAGATAGATAGATAGATAGATAGATAGATAGATAGATAGATAGATAGATAGATAGATAGATACTTTATTGTGGCCATGGCCCAGCGGAAAGTCCCCTAGGTGGGGTAGGAGAGAGTGGCTTGTCACCTGCCTCTCTCATTACCAGGCCTAATGAGTCTTTAGCCTTAATCTGAGCCTGGCCCAGCAGTAGCAGAGAAAGGGGCCTCTGGGAGCCAGAGTGGGGGTTGGAGTGGCCACGGTTCCCACAGATCACCCTCACAGCCCTCAGAGACCGGAGGGAGGACCGGAGGGAGGTCTGTACTGGACTGGCTGGAGCACTGGGTCACGTTAATTTGTACCGAACGGACTGTGTGCTTGAACAAACACAACCTTGGATGCAGTGTACTGTGGAGTGGGCAGGAGAGTGCGAGAGAGCGAGAAAGAGAGAATGCCTCTAGAATGACAGGGCTGTAAAACCTTGATATAAATAATATAGAGATCATCGTGATGCTGTTGGAAAAGCAGACAATCCAAAGAGAAAGTCATATGAATATTATACGGTAAGCCATCCACCTTATGAGAGGCCGTCAGTGTGAGGAGGCTGGGGTCAACTCCACAGCTGAGCAGAGATCGGAGAGAGCTGAAGAGAAGTACATGCCATGCACTTCTGCCTTATTAATGTATGTGTGTGTATGCACGCTCATACACACACACACACACACACACACACACACACACACACACTTGTTTGGACTCTAATCAGTGCAGTAATATCAAAGGAGAAGCATCTAAGCGAACCTGAGGGGATCAACGCTGCCAGAGGAATGGACTGAACTGAACTTGGCTGGGAGTGCGCGAGTGAGAGTGTGAATGAGTGAGAGTCTGAGTGAGTGAGAAAGTGGGAGTACGTGTGAGAGTAGGTGCGAGTGTGAGTGAGAGAGAGTGCGAGAGAGAGTGTGAGATCTCCTTTAATGAATAGCTGTAGAGCGGCAACAGAGACTGACAGAAACAGCTTTTTTTTAACAGACGGTGCCAGCCTTGGCCTTAGGCCTCACCCTACCCAAATGACAACCAGTGAGCGATCACTTAGTCCTAGCTTCTTATCTTAAAGAAACAGTCTCCTGTTCGGCGCTATCCCTTTAATTGCAGGTGTGTCATGGCAAGTTGACACAAGACTAGTGCGACTTTAATGGGTTGACGTTGCCAAAAGGCCTCCTATTCCCTATATAGTGGAAGAGGGAATAGGGTGCCTTTTAGGACGCAGGGGGGGGATGGGAGTGGGGGAATTCCTAACAGCGCCACACCAACTTCAGGCTTCAGACCGAGGCCAATCCCCTACCTTTTAAGTAGCTGCTTTATGTTGCGTACAGCACTATCAGTGTAATGGCCGTCAAGTAGGTTCAAAGTCCTCTCTGTCTATACAGTAGTTAGGGTGGCTCCTCCATATTGCAGTTAGGGCGGCTCCATACTTCAGATGAATAGGGGTTACTATGGAGTCACAACATCTCAATGTCCATTAGTGGCACTCCAGGCCCCTTTTCACCTTATTTATCACGTGATTTACTTGACAATAGCACATTTTAGTAGGTGGTGCAGGTATCCTCATACATGGCATAAATGGGGCGGAGGGGGGGGTCCTCAATTGTTCCAGCAAGCATGCTGGGGGAGTGGTTTCCACTATTTTTCTCAAAACGTATGTTTTCACTATTTTGCTCATTTCACTTGGGAAATATGTTTTCAACAGGGAAAGTAAAAAAAATAGCTGGATGGCTTATTTTTAAAGTCCTTCTGACCTTCTGGAGTAGTCTGGAGTAGTCTTTAATCAGAGAATAGAAACTAGGGGTGTGAACATGTACAAAAACCATTTGTTAAAACGAAATAGGAAATGAAACAGGAAACAAAATAGGAAATGAAACAGGTCCCGGTCATCATCATCATCATCATCATCATCATCATCATCATCATCATCATCATCATACCTAACGCAACAATGCTGTAACGTAATGCACAAGACAGGGCGCTGGAAACAACACTCGCAAATGGATGATGAATTCTGGAATACTGTTAAGTGGCAGTTGGGACGTCAAGTGTGCGTCGTCTCAATTATAATTTTGCAGACTTGAGACTTGAGCGAACACAACAGCAAGCGGCCACGTGATAAAGGGCTTAGGGACCAAGTGTTCAGTTTGAGATTCAGCCTATGACTGAGGTAGATAAAACGGAATTGCCCCCTAGCAGTCATATATTTAATTGGACCACCATGCGGAATAGTACCATATTCTGCATTGTGCACATTTGAAAGGTAGTTTAAACATTGAGAAAAAAAATAGCATTTGTTGGCACACCTCTAACAGAAACTGCTGAGAGGAAGGACATAAGTAATGTACTGTGTACACAGCAGAGGAAGAGAGAGTGTGTGTGTGGGGGGGGGGGGATCGTTACAGCAACCAGCCTCTGTCTAATTAATCAAATCACAAGCTTCGTAAACAACAGATGAGGACTCTCAGTGAAATGTTTACTTACGGGCCCTTCCCAACAACGCAGAGAGAAATAATAGAAAAGTAAACATGTCATAATACAAGTAATAATAAATACACAATGAGTAACGATAACTTGGCTATATACATGGGGTACCAGTACCGAGTCAATGTGCAGGTGTATGAGGTAATTGAGGTAGATATGTACATATCAAACTTGGAATAAAGTGACAGACAAAGGGTCAATGCAAATAGCTACCTAGACCAACTATTTAACTAACTAACTGTTTAGCAGTTCTATGGCTTGGGGGCAGAATCTGTTCAGGGTCCTGTTGGTTCCAGACTTGGTACTGCTTGCCGTGCGGTAGCAGAGAGAGCAGTCTGACTTGGTTGGCTGATTTTGTTGGGGCCTTCCTCTGACACCACCTGGTATAACGGTCCTGGATGGCAGGGAGCTCGGCCCCAGTGATGTACTGGGCCATTCGCACTACCCTCCTTTGTGCCTCGCGGTCGGATGCCAAGCAGTTGCCATACCAAGCGGTGAAGCAGCCAGTCAAGAAGCTCTCAATGGTGCAGCTGTAGAACTTTCTGAGGATCGGAGGGCCCATGCCAAATCTTTTCAGGCTTCTGAGGGAAAAGAGGCGTTGTTGTGCCCTCTTCACGATTGTGTTGGTGTGTTTGGACCATGAAAGATCCTTAATGATGTGGACACAGAGGAACTTGAAGCTCTCGACCCGCTCCACTACAGCCCTGTCGACGTGAATGGGGGCGTCCTCTGTTTCCTGTAGTCAACAATCAGCTCCTTTGTCTTGCTGACGTTGAGGGAGAGGTTGTTGTCCTGGCACCACACTGCCAGGTCTCTGACCTCCTCCCTATAGGCTGTCTCGTCGTCGTCAGTGATCAGGCCTACCACCGTTGTGTCATCGGCAAACCTAATGATAGTGTTGAAGTCGTGCGCAACCACTTCCTTAATATTAGAGATCGCCCACCAGCTGTTGTTAACGAAGAGACACACACAGATCAGAGGGTAGTTTTATCAGGGCACCCACACGTCAGCATCTAAACTCCAGTCTCTTTCTCTTCCAAGTGTCAGGGATTCGGGCCTGGTCCGGGTGAGCAGAGTGTCCTGGTGCCGCCGATTCATTGAAGTAGAAATATTCATCCAAAACGAGGTTAGTGATCGCTGTTCTGAAGCTGTTTTCGGTCATAGGAAACGATGGCGGAAAATTATGTACAAAAAAAGTGAAGATCAGCGTAAAAAAAACACAGAATGGGTCAGGAGCCTATAAAACGGCCACTATACATTCCAGCGCCACTCTTCCTCAGAATGTATCCATAATTACAAGATCTGAATAACAACAAGAGCCGTATGTTCTATGATGAAAAGATATGGACCAAGATATGGACCGCAACCTGGCCGAGCCCTAAAGCCAACAACCTGGCCGAGCCCTAAAGCCAACAACCTGGCCGAGCCCTAAAGCCAACAACCTGGCCGAGCCCTAAAGCAAACAACCTGGCCGAGCCCTATAGCCAACAACCTGGCCGAGCCCTATAGCCAACAACCTGGCCGAGCCCTAAAGCCAACACAACACAACCCAGCCTTGGATAGAGACTAAGAGAGCGAGAGAGGTACAAAGAGAGAGGTGTCAGTATAGTTGGGGTCAGTCATCACCTGTAGTGTACATGTGTGACCGTGGGGGGTCTGTAGCCAAAGATCCACGTCTGGATGTCCATGGGCCTGGCTTTGGGGTACGCTATGGTCACGTCCACCACCCACTGTAGGCCTTTGGTTTTACTACCTGCACAGACAGAGAGAGAGAGAAAGTTAGGACATGAATGAGCATCACAGGCAGACAGCGAGGAAGACACGGACAGGGGAGAGAGGAGGGAGTCTCTCTGTCTCCCTTCCTCTCTCTCTCACAACACTAAGGTGTGTGTGTATATGTCTGTCTGTCAGAGTGGGCTGTGCGTCCTCAGGCTGTGACAGAGAGGACGAGTCAGGCTGGGGGGGGGGGTTGGGGGATGAAGCCACCAGGAGAGGAACGTCTTACTAGCAATCACATCCTTGCTTCCTCTGTCCTTGTTTACTCAGTTCCTTTTCAAAGCCTATTGGAGGGGAGGGTCTATGGTCCCTCTCTCAGACCTACTCCTCCAATAAGGAAACGAGGAGGCACGGATTTGAGGGCTAGTAAGCTTTTCAGACCCAGAGTCATGGCGTCACAGGGAGGACAGCGCTAAGAGGTGGCGGTGGGCAGTGACACGGTCCAGGTGATTATCTGAGGATAAACCTCACCGCACAAGCCCAGCCTCTGATCTGTGACATAAGGCTGCAATGGACTACAAATACATATTTAGCATGTTTGGCCTGTGTTTGAGACTGTGTGGTTGACTGTTTGAGACTGTGTGTGAGACTGTGTGTGAGGGAGTGAGAGAGAGAGAGTGTAGAGGAATGTCAAATGCTTGCTTGAGTGGGTGGCTGGGTAGAGAGTGTGTGTGTGCGCTGTGTGTGTGTGCGCTGTGTGTGTGTGTGTGTGTGTGTGTGTGTGTATGTGTGTGTGTTACAAATTTAAAGACCAGATGGAGGAAGCAGGAAAAAAGAAAAGAGTGTCATCTTTCAGACTGTAAATCAGTTAACAGGACAACTCTGCTGTTTCAAAAGATATACAGAATGAAAGGAGAGTGCTGGGTGGGTCATGTTGATGCTGGCCAACAGAACACCTATCCCTGGGTGGGTCATGTTGATGCTGGCCAACAGAACACCTATCCCTGGGTGGGTCATGTTGATGCTGGCCAACAGAACACCTATCCCTGGGTGGGTCATGTTGATGCTGGCCAACAGAACACCTATCCCTGGGTGGGTCATGTTGATGCTGGCCAACAGAACACCTATCCCTGCGTGGGCAATGTTGAACACAGGCCAACAGTGTTTCCATCTCCAAGAGGGTAACAGGGATCTGGTTCACAGTGAAAGCTGAGCAGCCAAGCTTGGCGCCAGATCCGAAACAGGCGTGGTGCCAAGCTATCACTACCTCCCTGTAATGCAGTGACAAACAATACTGTAATGACAGCACAGCCACTCATTTGATACCACATCGGAGTAGCCTGGCTGCTGTAAACAGTAATAGAGGAAGCATACACAGGATAGGCATCACAAATGACACCCTATTCCCTATATAGTGCACTACGATAGATAGATAGATAGATAGATAGATAGATAGATAGATAGATAGATAGATAGATAGATAGATAGATAGATAGATAGATAGATAGATAGATAGATAGATAGATAGATAGATAGATAGATAGATAGATAGATAGATAGATAGATAGATAGATAGATAGATAGATAGATAGATAGATAGATAGATAGATAGATAGATAGATAGATAGATAGATAGATAGATAGGATACTTTATTGATCCCTGATAAGACAAATTATTCGTTAAGCAGCTACGAAAAAACACAGCGCAGGTGCAAAATGCCAGAACGAAAATACACAAAAGACAGACACACGATAAATAGAGCGGCAGTATGAAAAAGTATAAAAATACAAGAAGTCTGGAGTGAAAAAAGCTATTAAAAAAACATTGCATAATATGGGTGGATCCTGAATATGTACACTATACAAGTTACAGAGTGTTAGGTGAAAAAAAACATAAATATATAAAACAAATTAAAAAAATGATAAAAATATTGCAAGTTGATATAGATAAATAAGGAGTATTGGCATGGTTAACTATACTATACAGGTCGATGGCAGAGAAATACTTAAATATCTAAGTGGGGTTGGGCCTGGGGAGCTGGAGGGGGGGTGGACAGGGCCAGTATCGAACCTGTTAAAAAAATGGGTTCAGCTCATTGGCTCTGTCCTGGGTCCCCTCCGTCTGCCCACAATTTGACTTTTTGAAGCCAGTGATATTTCTCATACCCTTCCACACCTCTCTCACCTAGCTCTGCCACAGCTTGTCCTCCATCTTCTCCTTATACCCTCTCTTCCCCTCAGCAATCCGCAACTTCAGCTCCCTCTGGACGCATTTCAATTTGTCCCTGTCCCCCTCCTTGAAGGCCCTCTTCTTCTCATTCAGCAGGGCCTTCAGGTCGCTGGTGACCCAGGGTTTATCATTTGGACAACAGCATACCTTCCTGGTGGGTACAGTGTTGTCTACACAAAAATGTATATAGTCCGTTATGCAGTCAGTAAGTCCATCAATGACCTCCCCATGAGCCTCGGAGCACATCCCAGTCTGTTGTTTCAAAGCAGTCCTGTAGGGCCTCATTCGTTTCTGGGGACCATCTCCTAATGGTCCTAGTGGTCGCAGACTGCTGTTGGACCATAGGCCTATAGAGTGGGGTGAGGTGGACAAGGTTGTGATCCAATCTACCGAGGGGAGGGAGTGCAATGGAGTTGTATGCGTCCTTCACATTAGCATATAACAAGTCCAGAGTTTTATTATTTGAACGTGGGCAGCGTTGAAGAGAGAGATGCATGGTTAAAATCCCCCGAAATGGCAAAGAAAGCACTGGGATGCGCTGTCTGTAACCTTGCGATAGCAGAGTGGATGACGTCACATGCTGTGTTTGCGTAAGTGGAAGGCGGGATGTAAACAATAACAGAAATGGCCGCCGTGAACTCTCTCGGTAAATAGTAGGGTCTCGGGCTAACGGCTAACAGCTCAATGTCCGGGCTACAAAACTGTTCCTTAACAGTAATATGTCTCGGATTACACCATTTGTTGTTAACTAATAAAGCCAGCCCCCCTCCCTTACTCTTACCGGAAGAAATGCTATCCCTGTCCGCTCTGATGGTCTGGAAACCGCCGATAGTTAGGTTCTCTAAGGGGATGTAATCATTCAGCCATGTTTCAGTAAAGCACAATAGGCTAGCTTCCCGGTATTCTCTTTGTCCATGGACCAGCCCATCAAGCTCGTCCACCTTGTTATGTTGCGACCTCACGTTGCCCATAATGTTAGAAGGTATAGCCGGCTTGTATTTACTCAGCTTTGCCTTACACTTCCGACCTGCCCTGCATCCACACCGTCGCCTTTTCAACGTCTGGAATATCAAACTTTTCCCTTGGATGCAGCAGCGCTGCGTGTGCTAAATCCAGGAGCTGGGCTCGGTTGTAAATAATTGAGGACTCGTGTGTGCGTTCGGCGCTAAGAAAAATAAAAAGTGCCTCAGTGATAAAAAGGACGGCTAAAACCTTCGTAAAACAGTAACACTCCATAATCCTGAACTATTATAGTTCAACTGTTGCATAAAAACGGACGAAAAACATACTAAAACAACAATTAACGCACAAACAATGGGAGCTGCTTAACAGGCGACCACACAGGGCGGCGCCAACCACGATGACCAGGGCCCATATGGAGTAGTGCACTAATAGGGGAAGTGAGATGCACACAGGGACAAAGGTCACCATGACAATAAGGCTATTCAGGACACGCTCTTAACCAAATCAGGAAGTTCCTGAGTTAATGGACACCTGTGATTGGTCACTGGGCATGGGAAAATCCTTATCAAAAATCAAATGCATAGCACCAAGCGAGTCATCAAATAACTGCCGAATGCGTTGTACCCTGTACCTTGTACAAGCGGCCATTAAGACGACAACTTTTCCCCTGCATTTCCATATCAGCCCATTTAACGGTAGTTATCAGATTGGCGACCATGCTTCGGTTGAGTGGCTTGATAAGGCTGAACAGGCCAAGCCACCAGCGAGAAGCTCGGCAGTCATTGGATCTGCGTTTACACAGTCTCTGATGTTGTGTGACTCTTTCTTTACCCCGGGTGACATCGACGGGCCGATACACAGCGGTGGTGGAGGAGGAAGAGGAGGAGGAGGCAGCGAGCTGTGTGGCCGATACACAGAAGTGGTGGTGGTGGAGGAGGCAGTGAGCTGTGTGGCCGATACACAGAGGTGGTGGTGGTGGAGGAAGAGGCAGCGAGCTGTGTGGCCGATACACAGAGGTGGTAGTGGTGGTGGAGGAAGAGAAGGCAGCGAGCTGTGTGGCCGATACACAGAGGCGGTAGTGGTGGTGGAGGAAGAGGAGGGAGCGAGCTGTGTGGCCGATACACAGAAGTGATGGTGGTGGAGGAAGCAGCGAGCTGCACTCACATTAACATCAAATCCCATTTCCTCCGAGTGGCCCAATGTCTGCCTGTGTGTCAGCTGAGTGAGGCTGTAAGCACCATCAGCGAGGGTCACAGAGGGAGAGCGAGAGGCTAATACAAACTCTCACACATGCTTATTCAAACACACACCACACACACACTATTCCAAACACTCACACACTCCATAATCATAACATTTGTTTTATATAGTCCAGTTTTACACTAACGTGAATATACACACTTACATGCACTATAAGCGTGCACGCAAACATTCACACAATGCACCATACACACCCATACAGCTGAGGACAAGGGGGGTGTGAGGCCTGGGTAGGGTAGGGGAAGAGACAAAGCCCTCCCTGGCTTTAAATGCTATTAACCAGGAAGAACAACTCCCATTCACCATCACCTCCTTCAGAGTCATTCTAATATAGAGGAGAAGACAGGGGGAGGGGGTTGGGAGAGGACATGCCCTTTAGTATGAGGGAAACTCAGAGGAGCTGAAATGGTCAAATCACACGGACAGAGTGGTGAAGAAGGCACGACAGCGACTCGAAATTCGGCCTGTCCCCGCGGGACCTCACAGTGTTTTCTACAGGAGCACCAATGAGAACATACTATCGGGCTGCAGCCTGGTACAGCAACTCTGCCTGCCCTCCAGGACATACCAAGTGTTGCATGGAAGGCAAAGAAGATCATCAAGGACCTCAGCCACTCGAGCCACGGCCTGTTCTCCCCGCTTCAATCACTCGGACGCTGCCAGTATAGGAGCATCATGGTAAAAACTGTCAGACTGGCCAATAGCTTCTCCCCCAGACCATCAGGCTGCTTAACAGACACCATTAGATAATTTTTAGTAATCAATATGACAGACAGTGACACATTCAATACCATCTTGTACACTCTTGTCATCCTTAGTCCAACAGTTGCAAATTAGAGTTTATATTGGACAAATTCAGATATCTACAGTGGGGAGAACAAGTATTTGATACACTGCCGATTTTGCAGGTTTTCCCACTTACAAAGCATGTAGAAGTCTGTAATGTTTATCATAGGTACTCTTCAACTGTGAGTGGCGGAATATAAAACAAAAATACAGAAAATCACATTGTATGATTTTTAAGTAATTAATTAGCATTTTATTGCATGACATAAGTATTTGATAAATCAGAAAAGCAGAACTTAATATTTGGTACAGAAACCTTTGTTTACAATTACAGAGATCATACGTTTCCTGTAGTTCTTGACCAGGTTTGCACACACTGCAGCAGGGATTTTGGCCCACTCCTCCATACAGACCTTCTCCAGATCCTTCAGGTTTCGGGGCTGTCGCTGGGCAATACGGACTTTCAGCTCCCTCCAAAGATTTTCTATTGGGTTCAGGTCTGGAGACTGGCTAGGCCACTCCAGGACCTTGAGATGCTTCTTACGGAGCCACTCCTTAGTTGCCCTGGCTTTGTGTTTTGGGTCGTTGTCATGCTGGAAGACCCAGCCACGATCCATCTTCAATGCTCTTACTGAGGGAAGGAGGTTGTTGGCCAAGATCTCACGATACATGGCCCCATCCATTATCCCTGATGTCCTTACACAGCTCTCTGGTCTTGGCCATTGTGGAGAGGTTGGAGTCTGTTTGATTGAGTGTGTGGACAGGTGCAGTTGATACAGGTAATGAGTGGAGAACAGAAGGGCTTCTTAATGAAAAACTAACAGGTCTGTGAGAGCCGGAATTCTTACTGGTTGGTAGGTGATCAAATACTTAGGTCATGCAATAAAATGCAAATTAATTATTTAAAAATCATACAATGTGATTTTCTGGATTTTTGTTTTAGATTCCGTCTCTAACAGTTGAAGTGTACCTATGATAAATTACAGACCTCTACATGCTTGGTAAGTAGGAAAACCTGCAAAATCGGCAGTGTATCAAATACTTGTTCTCCCCACTGTATATATCTATATACACTGGGGGCCAAAAGTTTGGAATATTACTCATTCAAGGGTTTTTCTATATTTGCATTATTTTTGACATTGTAGAATAAAAGTGAAGACATCAACACTATGACATAACACATATGGAATCATGTAGTAACCAAAAAAGTGTTAAACAAATCAAAATATATTTTATATTTGAGATTCTCTCAAATAGCTTTGCACACACATGGCATTCTCTTGTACAATACGCCGAACAAGGCTTTTGTGGTAAATGCATGGGGGCCGCATATTTTATGAACATCTGCTGTTGCGGGGCTGCACTACGCAACTACGCAGAATGGCCACTTTGTGTAGTTATTTGTAGTTCTTGCGTTGCATATACTGTATAGGGTATAAATCAGGCTTTAATCAGCGCACCCTTAGTATCCTGTCTTTATCATCAACACATTTCCCAACTATTAAATTACATGATTCTTTATTGGAAAAATGTTTAACCTAAGAAGCATGTACTTCCATGCAAAGTATTCCTACATGTATTAACCCTTTTCAATAGACCTGGATGTCTATTGAAAATAGCTCAACTGTAAGTGCTGAGTCTCTTATTGCAGGACACTGGAGTTAGCTGCATTAGCAACCCCCATTGTGGCCAGACCCCTTAGCCACACACTCAATACTGCTGGCCCCAATACTACTTTACAGTTACAAGAAATGCAGCAGGACTGGATTTAAAATGGATTTTGAGCTAAAGCCAGGGAATTCCAATGTGAGTGCGTATGCCTGTTTGTTTGTGTGACGGGGGCTTCTTGTGTGTGTGTGTGTGTGTGTATGTGCTGTGCACGTGAGTGATGGTGTTTGTTAGGCTTGGGTAGTATACGGTATATATCGTACACCGGGTATTTGGAAAAAGCCACAAGATGTTTTTTCAATACTGTCAATACTATTTCTTTGAAGTTTTTTAATCATTTTAATATTAGTAGCTACTGTACTTTTTAAGTAAATACCTGCAGTAAACTTGTGCAATATGTTAGGAGCTGAAAGTTCTTCATTTCACCTACCACAGTATTATGAAGTTTATGGTAGTCCCCAGTCATGTGTCATTTGTTTACAAGCACACAAAGACGAGAGACCGGAGCGGACCAAACACATACACAAGCATGCACAGACAGGCGCACACAAACACTAGGCTTGGGCGGTATCCAGATTGTCATACCGACCTTGTGCCATACTGGGATATTCGGTATTACCCGCAATGAACACAAGGGGAGCTGTTTTTTAAACCACACTGATAATCTGTAATCAGAAGGGTAGCAATGCTAACAAGTACATGTAAAATCCCATCGAGAATGCTAACTCAATGCTAATAGCTAACTAGCTACTAAATTAGCAAACCGAATGCACAACTGCAGAGCATTTAGCACATTTTAGACAGTTAACTTAATAGTTCTATGATATCTAGCTGGCAAACATTTAGGTGATCTAATTACAGTATGTAATTCACAACTAAATGTTTGCCAGCTAGATATCTTAGAACTATTAATGGATACCGCCCAAGCCTAGTGTTTGTGTGTGCCTGTCTGTGTATGCTTGTGTAAGTGTGTTTGTGTATGCATGTTCACTGGACCTGCCTGGCTGTTCCCTGTTAGAGGAGGAGGCTGGGTGGGTGTGTGCAGCCTGGGGGTGGGGTGGTAAAATAAACATGTCATTTTCAGAGCATTTTCTTAATTGCGGAGACATCCTCCCACTCAGTGAGTGTATTTAGGCCTGGTCCCCAGACAGAGAAATTACTCTACCGCAAATCGTCGCTGGGGTGCAGAGGACCTCGGTTGCAATTTCTGTCTCCTTCATACGTGACACTGTTTGTGTGTGTGTCGCCCTTCATCCATCCAGCCAAGCCCACTCCCTCCCATTCAAAACAGTATTCTCAGAAGGCACTACAACAGATAAGTAATGATGAGCCAGCTCAATAAAAAACTCCCATTTCATCAAGATCTGTACTACACATTCTATGTATAGGAAAAGTGACAATATTGACAGGAACAGTAAGGTAGTTTGAAAGAAGAACTGCCAGTGGTTGGCCAGACTAACCCTGAATACGGCACTGAATATTTATCAAAGAGGCTACCAGTGAAAAAAGGTTTGACAGTGTGACATGATTTGGTGAAGTATATTGAAAGAGGTATTTTACTTGAAAACTAGGCCTATCTAAAAACTTTTTTATGGATTAAAAAGCTTTATTGTTTACAGTCTCATGTTCGAAAATCGCCTGTCTGATTACTACTTCAATACCCACAATCTCCTTCTCTCCCCCTCCATTTGGAAAGTATAGAGCTAGGGCGTGTTGTACTCTGGGAACCACAGGCATGGTTGAGTACTGAGCGAGAGAGTCAAAGACCAGGAAGTGACTGATGGTGATGCGTCCTGACAACATCAACAATTAGGTAAAATACCCTTTAAAAACAGGTTAGGGTCGATTTGAATGGAAGTCAGTCAATTCAGGATGTCAACTGAACCTCCATTTCAATCATTGAAAAAAAAAAAAAAGGCACCTATTTTCAATGACTTCCCAATAACTGAAAATGAGAAGCTATTTATATAAAAATTATAAAATCGCTTTATAATTTTAATTCACCCCATCCCTGCTTCAAACACAGGAGACCTTTGCTCTGTGAGTCCTGGAGGCTGACCTGATCCTAGATTACTATAATAGGTGAACAGATGGTTCTGTCTGTACCTGTCCGACAGTCTGACAGGATTAGAGGGGAGGGGGGGGGGGGTCAGAGCCCTCTCAGAACTCGAGATTTGGATGCAGTGTAAGGTGAAACCGAAGAGCGTGTGTGTATAGTGTGTGCATGTGTTGGGGGCTTCTGTCTTGACATGGTGTCTCTGAATGTGTGTGTTGGTGTGTCTCTGCGTGCTTGTGTGTGAGAGAACTGACAATCCTAAAATCGTTTATGTATGTACATTGTGTGTGTGTGTGTTCTCCATTATCTCTCCCTCCCTCCCTCCCTCCCCTGTGGGTGTGTGTTGGTTACTCACCTGACTGGCTGGGGCGCACAGTACTGGCCTCCTTCCCCAGGGTGCCATTCTCCTGCTGTGGCCCTAGGGTCTTCAGGATCACCTGGGTGGCGCCTAGCCGCGGCAGCGTCACGTGCGTCAGGGGCGGCAGTGAGTTCTTCTTGGCGAACGTCTGGCTGGTTTCCCGCCGCTTGCGCAGGAAGCCGCCCTCCGGGAAGAGCACGATCCACTTCCTGTCACGGCTGTGGTAGTACCGGTCCAGGTGGTCCTTTAAGTAGATCAGCTGCTTGTCCCGGTACGCTTTACCCTGCGGGTAAACGGGAACCAGAACAGGGGTTGGCATAAGAGGCGCTATCGGGGCTGTCTGCACAACGGACAATGTTTAGGTAGGCAGAAAATGTAAATGGTCCGCACACCAAAAGATTTAGCAAAAACCTTACGTTTTAATTTGTTTTATTCTTTTTTACTGAATTGGGTTAATGTACATAGAGGGAAAACATTTTTTTATTACAGCAGTCCAAGGTAGTCCCTGGATCTTTTATTCTGTTTGGTGCCTAATGAACAAGTCAAAACCCAGTTTAGAGGGTACACTAAAAGACGGTATCAGTGTAGCACTCAGCCAAGCTACATTGAAATAAATTGACAGCAAGGTTCATATTAGCTAAGGTAACAGCAGTAGAGATAACACTATCAGGGCTTTTGGATTGATTGCCAGTTAGGCCAGGTTCAGAGGCACTTGAACAGGCATCAACACACCGAGGCTGGATTCATGTGCCAGCATTGGGTTTCTGTATTTGTGTGATTAGCACATGTGATATGTTATACAAAACAGCTGTATGTTGGTCAAGTTATATAAGTTAGAGCTCCTGGTACTTGATATAATATGCAGTAGCATCATTCTAGAACACTGGCTATCATGTTATGTGCCTTACGTCATTTGTATGTGTCAGCATTCATGCTAGTGTGAGTGCCATGTGGAGCAGTCCAAGTAAAGAGCATAGTATGCGGTAATACATCATAACAGAGCCATATATTTCGCTAAGATATAAATACATGTATATGGCTATGCATCATACTGTCTAGTGTCGTGTTGTGTATCTTATGCAATTTGTACGTGTCAGCATGTCTTTTCATGCTTGTGTGTGTGCGATGCATGCCCGTCCGGTCAGTCGAGCCTAAGTAAAGCGTGGTGCCAACAGTGCAGATGTTCAGTGTGTGAGGTATTCTGGGGGAGGATGGGAGCCAGGGGACAGGAAGGCCAGAGGAGATTCAAGCTGCTGTGCCAGCAGGCAACTGGCACTGTAACTGAATCGGCGTTCTCTCCCTCTCTACAGCACCAGTCCTCCTGTCCGGTCAGTCTCGGTTTGTGTCCATCGCTCCCCGTCCGTCCGTCTCTCTCCCTGTCTGTTAAGGCTGGGAACTGCCAGGGACCTCATCATGCTATATCACAATACCTAGGTGCCTATACGATAAGTATTGCGATTCTCACGTTTCTATATTTATTGCGATTTGATTCTGCGATTTTATTGAGATTTGACGTTCCAAACATATCGCTCACTGTATGTCTGCTGAAGAGAGACGAGAGAGAGCACGATAAAATTTGTTTTCATCAGTCATGGAAATAGAAATGCTGAAAACATGTTGTCTCTATTTAAAAATAAAATGGAGAACAAGCTATAGGTTGAAAAAGTTTTGGTGCATTTAATTTATTATTATTTGTACAAATCAATACTTGGGAGTCAAAGTATCTATATAATATCGTCCAAAATAATATTGCAATATGTAACTATCAATTATTTTCCCCCATCACTACTGTCCGTCCGTCAACCAGGCAGAACACTTCTCTCCGTTCTGTTGTCTTACAGCTGCTCCCACACTGCATGCTGGGTCACTCCAGCCTAGGAGGATAGACTACTCTACTGTACCATAAAACTGCTCTACTGTACACTGAACCTGCCTGGCTGTTCCCTGTTAGAGGAGGAGGCTGTAGCCGTTTCCTGTTAGAGGAGGAGGCTGCAGCTGTTTCCTGCCTGCTGCGCTGTTGGGAGTGCATGGGTAATGAGTGTGTGTAGGTAGGTAATAAAACGCTAACCTATGGGACAAATATAAACATTGGTGAAAATATAAGGCATTTTCTGATTTGATTGAACAGAAGATGACAGTGTGGAAAGATGGATAGAGGTCAGAGGGCAGTAGGCCAGATTAAAACCCTGTAGTTATCAGGTGATGGCCGAGCAAAAGCCAGATAAATGGACAGAGGTCTCTGAGAGTCAGTCTGTCGGTCTGTCTGTCTCACCTGTCTGATGAAGAAGTCCCCGTGGATTAGGGACACCAGGCCGAAGTTGGTGTACTTGAACACGTGGTCCATCAACCACATCATCTTCCGCACCACCTACAGGACAGAACATATATGGTGACACACGCCATAACCACAGGTCTGCCCACACACTGAGTCTATGTAGCCATAGATGAGTCTGCGCACACACACGCACACACACACACTCACACAATCTATATACCCATAGGTCTGAAGGCAGGCAAGCACACAAAAACAGTCTACGTAACCCTAGGTCCCGCTGATAAGCTTTGGCCACTTCCTTCTTTCGGAACTAAGAGGATAACTGGGCTGAGGATGCACGTGATGAGCTAGACCATGTCATCATGTTTGTGCGCCACAGATTAAACAGGCCCCGCTTCCTCCTCATCCTCCTGCCAGCCACAGTAGAAAAAACCCTAACCCTCAAAACCTCAACAATTCACCCCCTCTCATGCCACCTCTTCATGCCCCAAATCGAGGGCTCATTCATAGGATGGCAGTGGGCTGCGTGTGTGGTTGGCAGTCCTCCTCCACCAAGGACTGTACTATCCTGGAGGGAGGACAGGGCAGGAGCACCAGCCCCCCCCCCCCCCCAATCCCCACTGGCTCTAACCACCACAGAGGGGGTGGATGGGTAAGGTAGCTCTGTGACGTTATGCAGTATGACTTTCGCCTGGCCTGGTCTGGCCTGGCTTGCAGAAACCACTTCTAGGCAACTCTATCACATTGGTCTTTAAGTTGTACTGGTAGAGATGTATTAGATGTAGGCTAGTTTATTAGCCTAGGTCACATACTGCACAGTAAGAAGTTAATTCTTCTATTAGTGTCATGTTGGGCTTGGAAACGAATGAACACTGAGTTGGCTGGAAGTGCATAGAAACGTCTTATTCAAATCACTTTATTCGTCACATGCTTGGTTTTATTTTATTTAACTAGGCAAGTCAGTTAAGAACAAATTCTTGTTTACAATGACGGCCTACCTCCAGGGTCAGACCCTGGAGCAAATTAGGGTTAAGTGCCTTGCTCAAGGACACAGACAGGTTTTTCACCTTGTCGGCCCGGGTATTCAAACCAGCGACCTTTCGGTTACTGGCCCAACGCTCAAAACCTCTAGGCTTCCTGCCTCCCTTGGTAAACAACAGTTGTAGACTAACAGTGAAATGCTTACTTATGGGCCTTACAATAGAGAAATCATAGAAAAGTAAAACACGTAATAATACAAGTAATAATAAATACACAATGAGTAACGATAGCTTGACTATATACATGGGGTACCAGTACCGAGTCAATGTGCAGGTGTATGAGGTAATTGAGGTAGATATGTACAGTGCAATCGAAAAGTATTCAGACCCCTTCACCTTTTTCAAAATGTTGTTAAGTTACAGCCTTATCCTAAAATGGATAATGTTTTTTTTTACTCATCAATCTACAAACATAATGACAAAGCAAAAACAGGTTTTTAGAAATGTTTACACATTTACATTTTATATCACTATTACAAATGTGTATAAAACAATATAATTCAGCACACAATACACAAAAAAAAAACATATTTAATAAATGCAATCACATTTACATACAGTTGAAGTCGGAAGTTTACATACACCTTAGCCAAATACATTTAACCTCCGTTTTTCACAATTCCTGACATTTAATCCTAGTAAAAAGTCCCTGTCTTAGGTCAGTTAGGATCACCACTTTATTTTAAGAATGTGAAATGTCAGAATAATAGTAGAGAGAATTATTTATTTCATCACATTCCCAGTGGGTCCGAAGTTTACATACACTCAATTAGTACTTGGTAGCATTGCCTTTAAATTGTTTAACTTGGGTCAAACATTTCGGGTAGCCTTCCACAAGCTTCCCACAATAAGTTGGGTGAAATTTGGCCCATTCCTGCTGACAGAACTGGTGTGACTGAGTCAGGTTTGTAGGCTTCCTTGCTCGCACACGCTTTTTCAGTTCTGCCCACACATTTTCTATAGGATTGAGGTCAGGGCTTTGTGGTGGCCACTGCAATACCTTGACTTTGTTGTCCTTAAGCCATTTTGCCACAACTTTGGAGTATGCTTGGGGTCATTGTCCATTTAGAAAACCCATTTGCGACCAAGCTTTAACTTCCTGACTGATGTCTTGAGGTGTTGCTTCAATATAACCACATAATTTTCCTTCCTCATGATGCCATCTATTTTGTGAAGTGCACCAGTCCCTCCTGCAGCAAAGCACCCCCACAACATGATGCTGCCACCCCCGTGCTTCACGGTTGGGATGGTGTTCTTCAGCTTGCAAGCCTCCCCCTTTTTCCTCCAAACATAACGATGGTCATTATGGCCAAACAGTTCTATTTTTGTTTTATCAGACCAGGGGACATTTCTCCAAAAAGTACAATCTTTGTCCCCATGTGCAGTTGCAAACCGTAGTCTGGCTTTTTTTATGGCGGTTTTGGAGCAGTGGCTTCTTCCTTGCTGAACAGCCTATCAGGTTATGTCGATATAGGACTTGTTTTACTGTGGATATAGATACTTTTGTACCCGTTTCCTCCAGCATCTTCACAAGGTCCTTTGCTGTTGTTCTGGGATTGATTTATACTTTTCGCACCGAAGTACGTTCATCTCTAGGAGACAGAACACGTCACCTTCCTGAGAGGTATGACGGCTGTGTGGTCCCATGGTGTTTATACTTGCGTACTATTGACAGATGAATGTGGTACCTTCAGGCTTTTGGAAATTGCTCCCAAGGATGAACCAGACATGTGAAGGTCTACAGTTTTCTTTCTGAGGTCTTGGATGATTTCTTTTGATTTTACCATGATGTCGAGCAAAGAGGCACTGAGTTTGAAGGTAGGCCTTGAAATATATCCACAGGTACACCTACAATTGACTCAAATTATGTCAATTAGCCTATCAGAAGCTTCTAAAGCCATGACATCATTTTCTGGAATTTTCCAAGCCGTTTAAAAGGCCCAGTCAACTTAGTGTATGTAAACTTCTGACCCACTGGAATTGTGATATAGTGAAATAATCTGTCAGTAAACAACTGTTGGAAGTATTACTTGTGTCATGCACAAAGTAGATGTCCTAACAGACTTATAAACTATAGTTTGTTAACATGAAATCTGTGGAGTGGTTGAAAAATGAGTTTTAATTACTTCATCCTAAGTATATGTAAACTTCCGACTTCAACTGTAAGTATTAAGATCCTTTACTCAGTACTTTGCTCAAGCACCTTTGGCATCGATTACAGCCTTGAGTCTTCTTGGGTATGACGCTACAAGCTTGGCGCAGTCCGGGCTCTGGCTGGGCCACTCAAGGACATTCAGAGATTTGTCCCGAAGCCACTTCTGCTTTGTCTTGGCTGTGTGCTTAGGGTTATTGTCCTGTTGGAAGGTGAACCTTCGCCCTAGTCTGAGGTCCTGAGCGCTCTGGAGGAGGTTTTCATCAAGGATTTCTCTGTACTTTGCTCTGTTCATCGTTCCCTTGATCCTGACTAGTCTCCTAGTGCCTGCCCCTGGTCAGATGAGCGGTGACTGGTTTCCTCCAGACGTGACGTCAAGGGTTCTGAATACTTTTTGAAGGCACTGTATGCACTTGAATGGCGATTGGGAAGCATGCTTCAATTTTTATTAAATAAAAACAGCAATTTGTAAATGTTGACCATTAAAACGCTTTAAAACACGATTGTACTTACAATTGTTGCACAATGATTGGGCTTATAAAAGCAAATGGTTCACTCCAGCAGCAATAAACTGTGTAATGTGTAATGAGCTGTGTAATGAGCTCTAGCAGCAGCTCTCACGCTGTCTGACAGATTTTTCACTCAAATATAGGCTCTGTATCTGTATGCTGTGCGAGTGTGATAAACAAGACACAGAGACTAACAAATATACACATGCCATTTTTATTCCACAAATTATGCAAATGAACGTATATACGAACAAGTATTACTCTTAATACGGATTTAAGGTCATTCTGATGTCTGCAGTGCATTCATACTTCAGAGCATTCATACTTCTTGCGCGTTGGGGTGCTGTCATTTGATTCCAATAAATTGGTCTGCACCGCACCACTCATAGTGATTCAGGGCTAATCTCTATTGCCTTCCAGCTAACTATGAGCAACAGGCTAAACAAAAAGACAAGACCTTACCTCTGAGACGTTTGAGTCCGTTTTCCGGTGCTTGACATAGTAGCTCAGCCAAGATAACATGAAGTAAAAAAGGCTAAGCTATTTTTCCCACCCTAACCCATCTCCATTCTGAATCTCCCTATTGCCCCGCAGAAATATTTGCCTACATTTAGGCTATCGTTTGTCTATTTCACACTGTGTTGAGGTAAAAATAGGAGTATAATGCTTGTATAGATACAATGTCATCAATCAACTGCATAACAGTTAAACTGTACCACCACCGATTTCTGTATGCTAGCTCTGCTACCTGCTTATACGAACGGGAGTTAGCATTTAGCAGTCTCTTTTTCTAAACCTGAAAAGGGACAATTTATAAATGTTATGCTGCAAAAACAGTCAAATATATCCAAATTTGATTTTAGTAACCACATCGTGGGCTTGTTACAATACATCAATCATGACGGAGTTGACAAATATCCACTTTGTTAGATCAAATTTGTTGAATGTGGCTAATCCAGTGTCCGTCTATCCCCCACGGTCTGTATTCCATTGACCTTATCCCCATTACCTCCCCAATCTCTTTCCAGGAGTTCAAACTCATTTTTACATCTTTGAAATCCCTACACAAGGTATCATAAAGATGCATCTCATTTGTGAACTTGCTCTGATAACCTTTTGTCAAAGTTATCCAATGTTTGTTGTCAAGGAAGTGAGTTTGTGTTTATACAGGATGTACTGCCCCCACCTACCGTTAATCGATCATGTAAATGTACAGCTATACAGAGCCCTCTGCATTGTTACAACATTTGGGAGACGCATGGCGTCGCCGTATGGAGATCAGTTATGCCTCCGCAAGCCTTCAGAGTCTCCGCAATTGCTTCACACCCTCCGTACCGCGTCACCGGATCAAGCATAAATCAGTTTTTACCCTACGAGGTACTGAGCCTGCTGGTTTTGTGTTCTACCTGATAATTAATGGTATTTCAATCAATTAAAATGGGCTAAAAAGCATTATTTTGCTATGGGATTTATAGATTTTTCTCCTGGACAATTAGCCAGCACCAATTTTATTGCCAAATGCCGGCTACTATCGGCTAACGAAAACCCTGGTTGAATATGCCCTTGCTAGCTAACAAGGTAGAACTGTTGAATTGATATGAACACAACCGTCTGTCCGTCTCCAACTGTTTTGAACAGCATGTTAGCCTGTCCACTTTGTTCAGATGCTGAAATCAAGCGGCTTAACTCATTTCTGTAAGGGCCTGACTGAGGCCAGGTTTCTGACTCCCTCTAGGGGGAGTGGGATGGCCACAGTCAGGTCCTGACAATCACAGGGTGGGTGTTGGGTTTTGGTTTATCCCCAATTAGAGGCAGCTGTCTTGTGTTGTCTCTAATTGTGTGTCACCTGGGTGTGGATTCTTGTATGTGTATATTCGTTGTGTATATTCACTTCAGTTCACGGTCGCTACCTTTGTTTTGTGTTGTGTTTAAACGTGAAATAAAAGGAATGTCGCTCCACTACAGCTCTGCGCCTCGTTGGTGTGTGTGTGTGTAAATGTTAAGGTGCACACAGTCTACAGTCATTGCACACATCACAGAAGGAGACGAGACCAAAAACACAACATGAGAACAAGCGGAGAAAATAAAACTATGTGCAATACAGGCATATATAAATTAATCAAATATAATCACACAGGCCCTACTTTGAGTCATAAAAGTGCATTGAAATTGCTTAGGACCTGTGCACACCTTGGAGAGGTGTGTGGCCACTTGGAGACAACAGCTAGTCCTCTCACTCAAACCCTTCTCATTGTTTTGTCTTGCACCTACCCCACATTTTCCAGGAATAGTCTTATCATGTTACTGAATGTATCCAGGGTATTTTTATATTTTACCCTCAACAAAGTACAGTAAATGTAAAATGCACATAAAATCAACAGTGTAATGTTTGGATTCAAGCCTGTGTTAGGGGAACTGTTGGGTACACACACCTTTGGTCTAATAATTTCCACATCGTCTCCAAACTGTTGCCTTTTCAATTGCTACAATGGTTATGCATATGCTTTTCAATATAGGCCAATCATTTACTTTGAAACAGTAGAACATTCCAGGTAGTGTGTGTCACTGTGGATACTGGATAGCCAGTTAGTCCTGCTGCTACAACGGCTAATTAATCATTACATTCATCTGATACTCAACTAATATTATGCATCAATGTTGCGGCTCAGCATAGCTATCTTCATTGGAGAACAGAACTGCTTCAGTGTATATTCCAACCCACACACAACCATCAGCCCACCTTGAGCAGTATATTAAGCAGGATATCACACCCAGACCATAGCCCCGATACTGCCACGCAGCTCCCCCGGGATCAGCCCACAGAGAGAACTTCATAGAGCAGTGGTCACCAAACCGGTCGTTCGCGATCCAAGGCATTCCTAGTCGATCGTCAAACATTTCTGTAAAAAAACGAACGATAAAGCCTTGTGTTCCATTTTCTTTTTTATTCGTCTCCGGCTGTTGGCGGTAGGTGCACCCGATTCAGCTGCCCTGCGCGCTGGGTAGGGGAATTGTTGCCAGTTTTAACCATTTCATGTGTCTGAAGGTACAAACTCTGCCTTCCCGGCGGGCTCAGAGAGCAAATCAAGTGCACTATCGGTTTACCACTGGCCAATCGGATGGCTCAGATTACCATGTCTGCAGTAACGTAGCAGGCATAAACGAAAGCTACAGCAAAGTTGATACTGAGATTTCAAAACTTTTAAACCATGACTAGAGCGAGACTGTCAACGAATACAGCAAAGAGCGAGGTTCATGCTTAAGCTCTTACTAAGCACTGTCAACACTTTGTATTCAACACTTTGATAAGCCATAACAGACACATTGTTCCTATTTCCACTCAGCGCTACAACAAGCACTGCAGCAGTAATGCATGAGTAGGAAAGTATCTATTATTCTTTTTAGCGGCTTGGGTCTTTTTCAATATTGAGGAATATTTCACTTTCTCTGTTCATAGGCGTAACAACATTAATTTGTGCATTAGGCAGAAATAACGCGGTGCGACTCGAGTTTCCCAATCAGCTGGAAGACGGTGTCCCTTTTTGGTCATAGTCAGGTAAGGGATAGCGGAGGGACTTTGAGCGGCGGACCCTCAGTCTGCTGCTCTCTCCCTACACTGAGACTGACCATCAGATGCAGGCACCATCAGCCCATTAAAATAAAAGTGCACTTTTAGTTCATATCCTTTGCTAGTTAGAGCGTTTTTAGCTCAGTTATAGATCATTAGTAGTCGGCAATAGTGGCGTGATCGCTTCCTACAAGAGCACAAAACATGTACATTTCTAGGCAAAGCAAGTCAGGTAACAAGCTGGTTTTTTTTGTCTTAAAGTGGCTGTGTTGTATTTTCAGACAGGCTTGAATAAGCGAAGTAGCCAATAGGCAAAGGGTAGCATAATTTGTCTGATTCTCTGTAATAATGCTATGGGAATAATAAGTGGTTTCATGCATCAAACAACAACATTTTCAGTCAGCTTGTCTGAAAGACAAGTGGATAAACAGGTTAATGTCAAGCCCTGCATGTTCTTTTCAAAAATCTCATGGAATGAAGGCCTACATTAAACACCACACACTGGCTGCTATTGTAGGCTGAACGATAGAACAGCTATTTCCATGTTAACATGTTAAGGGATGCATTTTCGCCACAGTTTCTTATGGTAGGCCACTCTGGTAGGCCTACATTATGATCAAATTGCCACAACAGCCATAATGGCCACTGTTAAATCTGCTAATTAAAGTGGGTACAGCATCAGTGTTCACAGTAAACGCACGACAGAGTTTGGGAAACCCTGGTCTAGGAAGCTACATTTCAATGCCAACTATGGAGGTGTCTATTACCGTGCCCTTGTCCTGCAGGCACATCATGAGGGTGCACACGTCCCCTGTGGCTTGGTGGTTGACGATGACCATGGCTTCCTCTTCAGAAAGGGGTCTTACGTCGTCGCCCCATTCCATCACTGGAGAAGACGCAACACAAATGGAGTTAGTGGACACATCACAGTGACTGCACGTCACATTACTTCAGAGGATTCATAGCTAGGCCTACATCATATCAAACATCGAACGGCAAATTACAAGTTGTAGGCCTACATTTTGGTACAAAATGGATCAGAGTTGTCCTCTCAAGGTGGGAAAAGACGGGTTCAAATTAGACTATGTGTAATCACATTATCCAAAAATAGCTTTCCCTGTGAAAGCCACAGCGTGTCTGAGAGAGCGATAAGTCCTCTATGTTGCGCTGTCATAATAGAACACACATTCATAACACGACATAGGAAAGCAACTGAACACTACAGAGGTACTCTTGACATTTAGCAAATTCTATACTAGTCTTGGAGAGAATGTTTCGCCATTAAGTAGCCTAGTGGTTAGAGTGTTGGGCCCGTAACTGAAAGGTTGCCAGATCGAATCCCCGAGCTGACAAGGTAAAAATCTGTCGTTCTGCCCCTGAACAAGGCAGTTAACCCACTGTTCCTAGGCCGTCATTGTAAATAAGAATTTGTTCTTAACTGACTTGCCTAGTAAAATAAAAGGTTAAATAAAAAATAAAATAAAAAGTCAAAGCCTAAAAACACCACGCCAGTTTGGTTTCAAAATGGACATGGGCCAGTCTTTAGCATTGACGCTCATTAAAGTAGATCTCTCTTGGGCTCTATTCTATCCTGGCTGATTTATATTGGCACACTATTCAACAGACGGCCAAACAGACTACTTCATTAAGCGCGCTAACATGGTGGGTGACAACAATAGGCCTCCCACATAAAAAATGGACGAGCTTCTTTTGTCATTTAACTCAATTGGACAAGGGTGAGCATTAATAACAGTAGAGCTACCCCTCTGGAGACCTGGAGAGACTTTTGGGGTATCGCTAAAGCCACAGAGTTGTGAGTGGAATCCCCCGTGGTTCTGGGAGGGTCTTGCTGACTGAGGGCCTGTGTGATGCTAATGCTAGCAGACCCAGGGGTGCCTAGCTAGAATTTCCTGTTCTGTGGGAAGGCTAGGTTGGTGGAGCGTGCAGAGTTTAATTTAAGGAATTAGTGGCCAAATGAGTGCCAAGAAGTGGACACGCTACTGGGAATTGGCAACAGAAACAACAGAATATGGCTTAGCTATGGCATGCATGACCAAAAAAAACGTAAAAAACTAATAAACTCACTGGCAGCTGGGTTAGCATTGTAGTGCAAATGTGAATAGAAAATAAAAATAAACATTTGATTGTCCACACAATGTGGAAATTTGCTTTCATGGCTTCATTGGCATCAAACAGTAAAAAAAACACTATGATGGCATGATACACATGACGTTTAAGAGTCATTGAGATCCAATCCCTTTTAGTCTTCACGATGACAAGAGAAAATGTTCGGCCAACAGTAAGATCTCTTTAGGCCATTGCTAGGAGATATGACATCTGATCTAGGCAATATCCAGCAGCCCTGAGGAAACCTTTCATCGATTGTTCTATTCTCTCAACATAATGATGAAAATCCACTGAGAACATTAACGCTCAAGTTAGCACAGTCCTCTGATTACATGTTCTAGTTACCCCGTTGAAAGAGGGCACAAGAGATCACAAGAGATCACTCACTCCTGAAACTAATCGTAGGAAACGGTGTAAGTGTTTATCAAGTGTCAAATCAATAGATTCTTGGCAGATTTCCAATTGCGATATTAACATATCAAGACAACAGCTAGCGGGTATAAGACACACACAGACATATGAAATCCACCTCTACTACTGTTTAAATAACATTATGTACAGCCTAGGCTAACCATAACAGTATCACCACAAATATGAAAAAAGGATGAGAGTTGTGAGTCACGTCCTATAGCAAACTCAACAAAGTGTTCAGGACCTGGTCGCAGGCTGGTTTCATGATATTACAAGCAAAATAGAAATAACTCATTGTCACCATCCAACAAAACTCAGCATATGGGCTGCTTTGTAGTCTTTACACAGGAAACTATGCTAGCCCATCGATCAAAATTCATGACAACATCCCATTCAGATATCATGTTGACTTGGATTACAAAAAAACTATTACAGTCGTCTAAAATGAACTGACTGACTGAGAAATAGGAATATGACATGACAAATTGACCAGCAAAGTTGAAAGTGTGGGAGTGCTTGCTACTTTGTCAACCCTGGTGAATTTCAAATTTCGATTACAAAGTGCTCGGCCGAGACAAAGGCATCCGTTCAACACGGCTTCTGTGGAGAAGTTTCACTCCTCATTTATTGTCTCAAGAGGGTTTTGTTGGGGGGGAATTAGCCCTTTGAGTGCCCATGATACAGCAAGGTCAGGACCCATTCCCTGATGCATCAGAAAAGGAGCCTCTTGGAAAGAGAAAGGCCTGATTAGAAGCCATTGTTATTCACCAGGGATTTGGGGCGATCAAGTGTGGTGATTCACAATGTCCAACAGTGCTGAATGGCATGGCCAAGTTTTCCAAATGATGGAGTTAAGACTGTGTCTACACATGACTTTAGGCCTATCCACACAAAAATAAACAATGTAAATTTAGGGAGCAGCGCATATATCAGATATCAAATTTTAAAAAAGTGAATACAAAATTGTCACTGTGGCTTCTGTGCTGGTAGTTAGGCCTATTTACATGTCAGGCTACTGCTTGTCTTTCCGTTGGTGCATTTTCATATTCAAATACACATACAACTGTTCCATTGTACATATAACTGAGCATGTGACTTCAGGGTGGGAAATTAACTTTTTGGTCTACCAGACACTCATCCATTTTTTTATATCGGATAAGCATGCTTTGTCATGTTTCTAGAACAATACATATATTACTAGTACGAAGAAGTAATGTGGTATATTCTATAGAAAGTGTAACCAGAGTCTTATTTATTTTTTCATAATTTTTTATTATTATACTGTACTTTATATTTATTTATTTTTACCCCTTTTTCTCCCCAATTTCATGACATCCAATTAGTAGTTACAGTCTTGTCCCATCGCTGCAACTCCCGTACGAACTCGGAGAGGCAAGGTCCTCCGAAACACGACCACGACGCACTGCTTCTTGACACAATGCCGCCTTAACCCGGAAGCCAGCCGCACCAATGTGTGTAGGAAACACAGGACATCCTGGGGACCGTGCAGCATGCATGCGCCCGGCCCGCCACAGGAGTCGCCAGAGCGCGATGTGACCCTCCTCTAACCTGGACAACGTTGGGCCAATTGGGCGCCGCCTCATTGGTCTCCCAGTAGCGGCCGGCTGCGACACAGCCCGATTGACACGGCTTAGGCTAGTTATTATTAAAGTTCAGCGCTCTATGCTGAAATGTTTTTACAAGGTGTACAGAAGATGTCAGAGATGAGAATCTCCATGTCTCTTCAAAAGCAACAGACAATTGCTGAAACCTGAAACTAATATTTAAAAAGAACAGTGTGTGATCAAAATGATATAACTAGCCATGAAACACGAGGAGAAAGTCACACTTTAGTAGCCTTTCGGGTTAAATAGACCTACTTCTACATTTGGGTTTTTAAAAATTTAACTGTTCCCAAATGCTCTGGGTGGCAATTACCCATGCTGTGTTAAATCTTCAACATCTTTGGTCAATATCAATTTCAGCCCATTAGCAGACAGGTTTATCTAGTCTACTTATCATGCCAAAGAAAATTTTGATGATAATAATATTTGTCTGATTGAGTATAGGGGGACAAAAAGCAACTCGTTTGCCAGCCTTGATTCGTTCCCACCTCAGGAAATGCATTCCAATCCCCTTTAGAATAGGAATCGAGAGCAAGCAGTATGACAAAATGACAGATCTCCTTCACACTTGGGGGGCCCCAAGTCCCCCAGAGGGGTTGATGAATATCACACAGCCATACCTCTATCATTGAGTGCTGATGTCCTCCATTGTGTGGAGTAAGAGAAAGTGATTTATATATATATATAAATATATAAGAGAGAGAGAGAAAAAGAGAGAGAAAGAGAAAAAGAGAGAGAAAGAGAAAAAGAGAGAAAGAGAGAGAGAAAAAGAAAAAGAGAGAAAGAGAGAGAGAAAAAGAGATAGAAAGAGAAAAAGAGAGAAAGAGAAAGAGAAAGAGAGAGAGAAAAAGAGAGAGAAAAAGAGAGAGAAAGAGAAAGAGAAAGAGAAAGAGAAAGAGAAAGAGAAAGAGAAAGAGAAAGAGAAAGAGAAAGAGAAAGAGAAAGAGAAAGAGAAAGAGAAAGAGAAAGAGAAAGAGAAAGAGAAAGAGAAAGAGAAAGAGAAAGAGAAAGAGAAAGAGAAAGAGAAAGAGAAAGAGAAAGAGAAAGAGAAAGAGAAAGAGAAAGAGAAAGAGAAAGAGAAAGAGAAAGAGAAAGAGAAAGAGAGAAAGAGAAAGAGAAAGAGAAAGACAGAGAGAAAGAGAGAAAGAAAGAGAAAGAGAAACGGTGTTCCGCTGACCTTGTCACCCCTCCTTTCCTCATGCTCTCTTTCTCTCACAAGACAGAAGAGGCATCATTATGCCTTTTACTGTGACTCACTTCCTGTGTCAGGGTATTTAGAAGTATACAGTCAATAACATTTTAAAATAGAAATAGCCCATGACAAAAAAAAAAAGCCCATGACTGCTTTGACTTCAAAACAGCGGTTCTTTCGCTCAAGCTTTAAATACTAAAATTACTGTAATTGCTTGATCCCTTTAACCATAAAGCGATCATTTTTAAATTAGCACATTTGTATGAATTGTGCAATGTAGTGGGTCAATGTTCATAGTTGCAGGACAGGACAATGTATCCAACTCTTGGCATGAATAAATAAGTCAAGAGACCAAAATCCAGGTCAGGATCACCGCGTCCTGCTACAGATTAAATACTGCCAATTGTCACCAGCCCAGGCATACCCAGGCAGAGTTAATGTAAAATCCAAGTTTCTAAACAAATGGGTTTCAATTTCAAATCTAATATAGGCTACTAGAGCCTGCATGTTGACATTACAATTCATATATTTGGGGTAAAAATATATTGGCCTACAAATTTGTCAAACGAATACGCGGAAATAAAAAGCACCATGGCCACGTTACGTTCAATGGGAAGACCATCACAATACTACGGAACAACAACCAACGTGACCAAAGAACAGAAGGTCAACATTTCTAATCATGAGTCAGTTTCAAGGCACACAGGATATGATCTTCCAGCGTTCTATTCAAGTGGAATAAAAAATAAACAAAAAAAGCTAAATAAGGTAACTGCATGCCACCGTTCTGTGAGGCTGAAATCTGATCATACACCCTCAGATAATAGAATACTTGCTCTAAAGACTTAAAGTTACCATCTTTAATCTTTTCCACTGGACCAGCCAGTCATTGGCTGCGCTGGTCACCCGTCTCGGCCTACAAGGGCACCCGTCTCGGCCTACAAGGGCACCCGTCTCGGCCTACAAGGGCACCCGTCTCGGCCTACAAGGGCACCCGTCTCGGCCTACGCATTATTTATAGAATTAAGTCGATTAATTAGAATTGCCTGTATCGCAAAAACACGTTTTCTTTGTGTTTTTATGAGTGTTTATGTCCGCTTGTTCTCATGTTGTCTTCTTGGTCTCGCCTCGTTCACTCCTTCTGTGCTGAGCACCTTCCCATTTGCACCAGAGATCTGTATAGAATGATGAGATGCTCATGTCTCCATCCTAAAAATGGGAGTCTTTGGGCATATTTTGGACAGATTTTGGACAGATTTTGGCAATCCTCTCGCTTCACCAAATTCCATCAGCCGGTGATTGTCAAGCACGTAACTGTCGGTCTCACGGTAACTGACCGTAATTTACATAGAACACATTTAACATCTCCTGGCTTCCACACATATAACCCACTGATGCAGACCTTTGGAACATCTACATTTTAACAAGTCTAATAAATCCATGTAATATAGCCGTCACCTTCACAGTACATCAATCTATTTTAGACAGGTCTAAAGAAACATGTAGTCCATTCTAGAAGAACAGAATAGCATACGGAGTTGTCCTGATCTGGCTATGCCATATGGCTGTGGGCTACACTCAATTAGCAGACAAGATTTGCTTAGAATTCCGTATTTTATAGTATGAAGAATACAATTGAAGAAAGCTGAATAAAACAGAATTTACAGATATTTTCTCCAAACTATTTGAGGGAGTTAACAGCATCCACTATTTCTAAACATCATAAGTGCAGCAATGCGCACACGGCAGTAGGCTAAGCGCAAATGTTCCATTAGCGGGAAAACACCATTATCAAAAGTGACCGCAAATGTGATTATGCATGTAATGCCTTTATTATAAAAGGTTCATTTTTTATGGTGAAAATTATCTTCCCCAAACTTGAAACTCATGCACCATTCACAAGTGATAATATATAATTCACAAGTGATAGGCTAATATTGTCACCCATCAGATTATTTTTGATTTAATCTCGTCTTTACATATACTAAATAATATGTGTGAAATGTGTTTTGATCTATGCACTTAAATAGCAAATGGAGGACGATTTTCTATAGAAAGCTGACGTGATCCTCTTTTTTTTTTTTTTTTTTTTTAAAATAGAGGCCATCACTATGTTCTCTCAATTGCATAGCCTACATACATGTTGTAGAACATGAGATACATTTGGATTGATGTCAGAGTGATTAGAGGGACAATTGGGTGCTGAGTGTAAAGCGATCATTTTTAAATTAGCACATTTGTATGAATTGTGCAATGTAGAGTGGGTCAATGTTCATAGTTGCAGGACAGGACAATGTAGCCAACTCCTGGGATGAATAAATAAGTTGAGACCAAAATCCAGGTCAGGATCACCGCGTCCTGCTACAGATTAAATACTGCCAATTGTCACCAGCCCAGGCATACCCAGGCAGAGTTAATGTAAAATCCAAACAAATGGGTTTCAATTTCAATCTAATATAGGCTATTAGAGCCTGCTTTTTCACAGAATTACAATTAATCTATTGGAGTAAAAATATTGGCTGACAACAGGTCAGATTTATCAAATGAATATGCAGAAATAAAAAGCACCATGGCCACATTACGTTCAATGGGAAGACCATCACAATACTACGGAACAACAACCAACATGACCAAAGAACAGAATGTCAACATTTCTAATCATGAGTCAGTTTCAAGGCACACAGGATATGATCTTCCAGCATTCACCTCTAGCGGAATAAAAAAAGCAACAAGGCTGAAATCTGATCATACGTCTTCAGCTAAGATAATACTTGCTCTAAAAACTTTGCCTACAAGGGCAGGGGTTCAAACTTTCTCACTCAGGCCCCCCTTCCAGCATTGGAGAACATCCCGCGCCATGTCTATTTCTATGGGCACAAGAACTGTTCACACCCCTCTTGTTGACGGAGACCATTTTGCAGGTTTAAAGCTTATTTTCTGCAATTATACACATTTTGTCATGGGGTGCAGAGAACAATTTGACGTTTTAAAGCACATTTTCTTGCAATTCTATCCATTTGGCCATGTCAGCTAAAAAACTTCAGCTGACATGGGCTGGTTGATCTGGACATTTATGACAAGTTATAAATAGCTCTAAGGTGTGCAATGACTGACATAAGAGGAAAACTGATGATGCGTTACCCAATTTCGAAATTGCACCTTGTGAATTCTAACATTACGGATCACAACCTTGTCCACCTCAACCCACTCTACAGGCCTATGGTCCAACAGCAGCCAGCGACCATTAGGACTACTTCGAAACAACAGTACCCACCAGGAAGGTACGCTGTTTATCAAATAATAAACCCTGGGTCACCAGCAACCTGAAGGCCCTGGTGAATGAGAAGAAGAGGGCCTTCAAGGAGGGGGACAGGGACAAATTGAAATGCGTCCAGAGGGAGCTGAAGTTGTGGATTGCTTAGGGGAAGAGAGAGTATAAGGAGAAGATGGAGGACAAGCTATGGCCTTGTTTGACGAAGACATTTCCCCTCGGGATCAATAAAGTATCTAAAGTAGTGCACTATATAGGGAATAGGGTACCATTTGGGATGCCTATCCTGTGTATGCTTCCTCTGTTACTGTTTACAGCAGCCAGGCTACTCCGATGTGGTATCAAATGAGTGGCTGTGCTGTCATTACAGTATTGTTTGTCACTGCATTACAGGGAGGTAGTGATAGCTTGGCACCACACCTGTTTCGGATCTGGCGCCAAGCTTGGCTGCTCAGCTTTCACTGTGAACCAGATCCTAGTTACCCTCTTGGAGATGTTGGCCTGTGTTCAACATTGCCCACGCAGGGAACGTGCCCCAGTTTGAGAACCACTGTACCAGAGTGTGTGACACTCTGGGCAGACGACTGGGCTGCAGTTGTGTCTTAGTGAAATCGGCTGACGGTGTGACGCTGTGGCTTAGTGGAGTGGGCTGACGGGATGCAAAGGTGTTGCTTAGTGGAGTGGTGTGACGGGATGCAAAGGTTTTGCTTAGTGGAGTGGGGTGACGGGGTGCAAATGTGCAACTATCTCCTTGCAAATGATTTTGCCGAAAATTGTATCCCTTTTGCTATAAAAATAAGGAACCCTTCACGAATTTGCGTGTGCCTTAGTGGAGTAGGGTGACCGGGTGCAGCTGTGCTTAGTGGAGTGGGATGACGGGGTGTGCTTAGTTGCATTGGGTGACAGGCTGCAGAGGAAGTCACATGATGTTCGATCAAATTTAAGTCCGGGCTCTGGCTGGGCCACTTAAGGACATTCAGAGACTTGTCCCGAAGACACTGTGTACTTACGGTCGTTGTCCTGTTGGAAGCACTCTGGAGCAGGTTTTTATCAAGGATCTCTCTGTACTCGGTTCATCTTTGCCTTGATCCTGACTGGTCTCCCAGTCCCTGCCACTGAAAAACATCCCAACAGCATGATGCTGCAACCACCATGCTTCACTGTAGGGATGGAGCCAGGTTTCTTCCAGACGTCACGCTTGGCATTCAGGAGTCTTTAGGTGTCTTTTACCAAATTCCAAGCGGGCAGTCATGTGTCTTTTACTGAGGAGTGGCTTCTGTCTGGCCACTCTACCATAAAGGCCTGATCGGTGGAGTGCTGCAGAGATGGTTGTCTTGCTCAGTTTGGCCGGGCGGGCCAGCTCTAAAGAGTCAGTGGTTCCAAACGTCTTCCATTTAAGAATGATGGAGGCCACTGTGTTCTTGGGGACCTTCAATGCTAGAGATTTTTTGGTAACCTTTCCCAGATCTGTGCCTCGACACAATGCTGTCTCGGAACTCTACAGACAATTCCTTCGACCTCATGGCTTGGTTTTTGCTCTGACATGCACGGTCAACTGTGGGACCTTATATAGACAGGTGTGTGCCTTTCTAAATCATGTCCAATCAATTGAATTTATCACAGGTGGGCTCCAATCAAGTTGTAGAAACATCAAGGATGATCAATGGAAACAGGATGCACCTGAGCTCAATTTCGAGTCTCATAGCCAAGGGTCTGTAAATAAGGTATCGGTTTATCTTTAATACATTTGCAAAAATGTCAAAACTGTTTTCGCTTTGTCATTATGGGGCATTGTGTGGAGATTGATGAGGATTTTTTACAAATTTAATACATTTTAGAATGAGGCTGTAACGTAACAAAATGTGGAAAAAGGGGCCTAGTTTCAAAATGCACTGTATTTGCTAGCTAACAAGGTAGAAAAGTTGAATTGTTATGAACAGCATGCTAGCCTGTCCACTTTTTTCAGATGTTGAAATCAAGTGACATACTTTATTTTCTCAGAATGCGAGCTAGTTGACAATTCCTTATATTAAATTGTGTTTTATGCTTACTGCACATTTATAAAAACACAGACTAGACGCCTAGTATAACAGTCTTACATGGATTAATTTTCCAGAATCAATGTTCATTCATACTCCCATTTAGTAGTCTGCTCTGTGCGCAATTTGAAGAGTTAATAAAACAAAAAAAGGTCAACTTCTCCACTATTACAGTGAAAAAATCTCAATGTGTTTTGGTTTCCATATGACCGATTCTGTTGGACCAAACCTCAAAATGAAAATAGTGAGTTGAAACCTCTTTTCAGAGAGGAAGAAGTGATCTCATCTTTGACAGAGGAAACCTGTCCTAGAGAGTTATCACACATAGCTACTGGATCTCCGCCCCGTCAGTGCTGAGCAAATAAACTGCCAAACCCTCCTCCTGCCTCATCTCTCCCATTAATGGAGTTGCTGTTTTTAAGAGGGTTAGCTGATTGAGTGTGGGAGGAGAAGGAGCATAAACTGTGGTTTTGGATGTTTCCTAGGAACGCTGAGTGACCCGTGAGGATAAACACACCCTCGTCCACAGCGAATCAGGAAGTCTTAACTCCCAAAATGAACTCTTGTAGATCTAATGCTTGAATCCAACCCATTTAGACTTTTATAGGAGAAAATGGAAGATCCGCTATTACTGAGAAGGCATATTGACGTAGCCTCATAATTAAGCCCAACATTTGAGCAAAGACCTTGGTACAAGGTCTGTTGAGGCTAAATTATTTTATATCAATGTGGCATAAATGATCTAACTGTTGGGCCTCAAAATGACAATCTGAACGGTCTTAACCCATTATAAACCAAAATATAAAAGTTGTATTACTCCATCGTTAATGTACACGGTTATATGTCCAAAATATGCATAAAACTCATGTCATTCTCGGCATCCACAGCTCAGTCTATGAATTTGAGAGTGGTTAATAAAATAATAATTTGGTGGGTGCTTAGATTTGTCCTGTTTCACAAGTGTGTATTATACGTGTGTGAAACACCCTCGGACAGTGGGGTCATGGCCAGGATCAGCCATGATCAGCGGCTACCCTGGAGCAATTAGGTTTAAGTGACTTGCTCAAGGACACAGATGTTTTTACATTGTCGTCTTGGGTATTCGAACTAGTGACATTTCGGTTACTGGCCCAACGCTCTAACTACTAGGTGAACTGCTGCATTTCCGCAGCCCTCAGCTTTAGGCCTATAAGAAACAGTGGCAGAGGTGCTGTTGGGCTGAAATACAAACTCAGTTTTGTGGTTTTAAGTGACAGCATTGCAGCTTTCTCAACAATCTAAGAATGCCAACCATAATGGAGAGAAAATAGGGAGGAGGAGGACAAGTTGGATGGCTGATAGATGGTAATACTACTCGTGTGATATATACAGTGCCGTCAGAAGGTATTTATACCCCCCTTGACATACTTCATTTCATTTTGTTGTGTTACAGCCTGAAAATTTGATTTAATTGGTTTCACCCTCCTTACCCATCTACACCCCATAACGACAAAGTTATAACATGTTTATATATCTCATTTACATAAGTATTCAGTACATTGTAGACAATACATTGTAGAAGCACCTTTGGCAGCGATTAGTTTTGAGTCTTCCTGGGTAAGTCTAAGATCTTTCAACGCCTGGATTGTGCAACATTTCCCTATTCTTTTTATTTTATTTTTTATTCAAGCTCTGTCAATTTGGTAGTTGATCATTGCTAGACAACCCTTTTCAGGTCTTGCCATAGATTTTCAAGTAGATTTAAGTCAAAAATGTAGCTTGGCCACTCAGGAACATTCCCCGTCTTCTTGGTAAGCAACTCCAGCGTAGATTTGGCCTTGCGTTTTATGTTATAGTCCTGCTGAAAGGTGAATTCATCTCCCAGTGTCTGGTGGAAAGACCGAACCAGGTTTTCCTCTAGGATTTTGCGTGTGCTTAGCTCCATTCTGTTTTTTCCTGAAAACCTCCCCGGTCCTTAACGATTATAAGCATACACATAACATGATGCAGCCACCACTATGCTTGAAAATACAGAGCGTGGTACTGAGTAATGTGTTGTATTGATTTTCCCCAAACATAACACTTTATATTGAGGACAAAAAGTTGATTACTTGCCACGTTTTTTGAAGTATTACTTTAGTGGCTTGTTTTCAACAGAATGCATGTTTTGGAATATTTTTATTCTGTACAGGCTTCCTTCTTTTCCCTCTGTCAATTAGGTCAGTATTGTGGAGTAACTACAATGTTGATCCATCCTCTGTTTTCTCCTATCACAGCCAATCAACTCGGTTTTAAAATCACCATTGACCTGAGCGGTTTCCTTCCTCTCCGGTAACGACGTTAGGAAGGGCTGCAAAGGGTCGGAAACTTTCCGGTAAATTTCCAAGGGAAGTTACGCCCTGGAATTCATCAAAAAGATTAACTTATAACAATGAACCTTTTTTGTGGGATACACAAGTCAATTCTAGGTCTTGTGGCATATTTTGGGTAAACTATCCCCAATACAATAGAATTGCAACCCTCTGCATGCACAGTGCATTCTTCCATCACATGTACAGCTGATTCTCAAGATGTTGCACACTAATGAGATGCTATTGAGCCCACACTACTAAACTGTCTGAGTCAAGGACTACATGCTTTCTGGTAAGTTTTATATTATTTTTTGTTAAACTAGTAGATAGTAGCCTACAGCAAAGTGTGTAACAAAAATTGTTAACAAGTTAGAAATTATTTAGTTTGTTTTTGCTACCATGTGGGTTTTAGCTTGCTTGGGCCTGCTAACTGAGGAGTGTTAATTCACCTGTTTGCATACATGTTTCATTTTAAAACATTTAACTTACAAAAGGAGTTGTTTAATCTAACTGCTTAACTATTTATCTGTACATGGAATTGTATTTTTTTTTTTTTACACATTTTTCTAATCTTTACAGGAGAATGCTATGGGCATCTGATGTGTGGAGAAATTTCACTGCAGCTAATGTAGAAGGAAAAACTGTGTACATTTGCAAATACTGTGTCAAATCATGTGTGAAGAATGCAACAAAGATGCAGAATCATCTGGCCAAGTGCGTAAAGTTCCCTCAGCTCTCACATCAAGCAACCTCTGACAAAAGACCCTCTACTTCTATTCGAGGTGAAAATAATTAAATCAGACTCAATGGAGAAACGTAGTCAGAGAAATGTCAACCAGTATTCTACAAGAGCACAGACACAAGGGACAACAGACACACCGGTCTCTACATTGCAGATGAGCTGAAGGCAGTCTTCAATGACTTGGACAACAGAAGGTATTTGCACTGGTGACAGAAAATGCTGCGAACATGAAGGCTGCTTGTTCTAAAGTGGAGGATCGCTACCCTCACATCACACCCCTTGGCTGTGCTGCTCATGCATTAAATCTGCTCCTCAAGAACATCATTGCACTGAAAACAATGGATACACTCTACAAGAGAGCCAAGGAAATGGTTAGGTATGTGAAGGGTCATCAAGTTATAGCAGCAATCTACCTCACCAAGCAAAGTGAGAAGAATAAGAGCACCACATCGAAGCTGCCCAGCAACAACCATTGGGGTGGTGTTGTCATCATGTTTGACATTCTCCTGGAGGGGAAGGAGTCACTCCAAGAAATGGCCATATCACAGTCTGCCGATATGGACAGCCCCATCAAGAGGATCCTCCTGGATGATGTATTTTGGGAGAGAGTGGTAAGCAGCCTGAAACTCCTGAAACCTATAGCAGTAGCCATTGCATGAATTGAGGGAGACAATGCCATCCAGCCTGATGTTCAGAGTTTTCTTGCAGATGCAAGAGAAGAAATCCATACTGCCCTGCCCCCTTCACTGTTTCTCCAAGCAAAGGAAACTGCAGTTCTGAAATACATCAAAAAGCGTGAAGACTTCTGCCTGAAGCCCACACACAGCGCAGCGTACATTTTGGACCGCAAGTAAGCTGGCAAGAGCATCCTGTCTGGTGCGGAGATCAACAAGGCCTATGGAGTAATCACTACCGTATCTCGCCACCTTGGCCTGGATGAGGGCAAGGTTATTGGTAGTCTGGCGAAGTACACTTCCAAGCAAGGGCTTTGGGATGGCGATGCAATATGGCAGTCGTGCCAACATATCTCATCAGCCACCTGGTGGAAGGGATTTTGTGGATCTGAAGCACTTTCCCCTATTGTTTCCAACATCCTCCAAATCCCACCAACATCAGCTGCCTCATAGCGCAACTGGTCCTTGTTTGGGAACACACACACCAAAGCACGCAACAGGCTGACCAATACAAGGGTTGAAAAATTGGTGCCATCCGGGCAACTTTTTGGCTTTTTGAGCCTGACAACGAGCCATCCTCAACAAAGGTTGGAAAGTGACAGTGAAGATGAGACCTCAAAGTCTGATGTTCAAGAGGTGGACATTGAGGAGGTCCAGGGAGAAGACATGGAAGCCTGAGAGGAAGACAACCAAAGCTTTAGTTTCTAGACTATCATTTTACAGATGTATGTTGAAAACATTTTTGGGAGATGCAATGGATCATTGGGGATCATTCAATATTCTCTTTCTTTTGTTGTTCAGTGAAATCATCCCATGTCAACTAATTTAATTAAAGTTAAATTCATCATTTGCAATTATGTCTACTTATGATAAGGTAAAACGTTTATGTTTCTGTCTCCATATATGGTCAAATTATCCAACGCAAAAAACATCTACATTTCACTGGTATTAATATCAATTTGCATATTTTCCTGTTAATTCCCATATATTCCTGTTAATTCCCACAGAAAGTTTCCACCTCTGAATATTCCCCAAAATGTGCAACCCTAGGAAGGACGTCTGTATATTTGTGGTGACTGGGTGTATTGATACACCATCCAAAAGTATAATTAATAACGTCACCATGCTAAAAGGGATATTCAATGTCTGCTTTTTATGTGTACCCATTCACCAATAGGTGCCCTTCTTTATAGGCTATTCAAATTCTCTATAGGTTTGGAGTGTGGTAAAAATATACATATAGAGATCTTAGACACAATGCACCACTGTAGCACAATTGCTACTGCCCTCACTTTTCTCCCAAACGCGGTACTTTCAGGAATTTCTCTTTTCACCAAGCGTAGATGATAAGTGACGGTAATTATGTTGACAGGGACTTAAGTGGCTGTAGCAATGAGTCATGCAAGATGCTACGAATCATGGCAGCTTTAGCTGTCATTTACCTGTTCCTTAAAGCAACAGATCTGTAAGTAACTACTGATCTAATGTGTAAAAAAAGGTTACTCATATGTGGAGGATGGGGTGGGAAGAGGCAGTCGTTTCACAGACTTCAACAAGGAACTATCCCAGCAGTTCAGTGAGCTCTTAGCTTACCTGCCTCGCCTGCAACACGCTCATCAAGGTCCCATTACACATAAGTTGCAAAAACAAGCCCAGGTGTTCTATAAGCAGACACCTATGAATTATTTGTCAGCAGGCCTTGTTTATAACTTTGTAAGGATTTTGCTCTCAGAGAGCAACGTGGCTCCCAGACACCCAATCAGCCAGTTGAAAGATGGAACGAACTTGTAAAGAGTGGCGAGGGGCAAAAACACACCTACAGTGCATTCGGAAAGTATTCAGACCGCGTGACTTTTTCAACATTTTGTTACGTTATATCCTTATTCTAAAATGTATTAAATTGTTGTTTTTTCATCAAATCTACACACAATACCACATAATGACAAAGCAAAAACAAGTTTGAATTTTTTGCTCATTTATAAAAAGACATTTACATAAGTATTCAGAACCTTTACTCAGTACTTTGTTGAAGCATCTTCGGCAACGATTACAGTCTTGAGTCTTCTTGGGTATGACGCTACAAGTTTTCCACACCTGTATTTGGCTAGTTTCTCACATTCTTCTCTGCAGATCCTCTCAAGCTCTGTCAGGTTGGATGGGGAGCGTCGCTGCACAGCTATTTTCCGGTCTCTCCAGAGATGTTTGATCGGGTTCAGGTCTGGGCTCTGGCTGGGCCACTCAAGGACACTGAGACTTGTCCCGAAGCCACTCCTGCATTGTCTTGGCTGTGTGCTTACAGTTGTTGTCCTGTTGAAAGGTGAACCTTCACCCCCCAGTCTGAGGTTCTGAGCGCTCTGGAGCAGATTTTTTATCAAGGATCTCTCTATACTTTAATTGGTTTATCTTTCCCTTGATCCTGACTATTCTCCCAGTCCCTGCCGCTAAAAAACATCCCCACAGCATGATGCTGCCAGGTTCCCTCCAGACGTGACGCTTGGCTGTCACGTGCCTTTTACTGAAGAGTGGCTTCACTCTGGCTACGCTACCATAAAGGCCTGATTGGTGGAGTGCTGCAGAGATGGTTGTCCTTCTGGAAGGCTCTCCCATCTCCACAGAGGATCTCTGCCAGAGTGACCATCGGGTTCTTGGTCAACTCCCTTACCAAGGTCTTTCTCCCCCGTTTGCTCAGTTTGGCCAGGTGGTCACTGTTTTTGGGGACCTTTAATGTGGCAGAGTTTTTTTGGTACCCTTGCCTAGATCTGTGACTCGACACAATCCTGTGTCGGAGCTCTACGGACAATTCCTTCGACTTCATGGCTTGGTTTTTGCTCTGACATGCGCTGTCAACTGTGGGACATTATATAGACAGGTGTGTGCCTTTCCAAATCATGTCCAATCAATTGAATTTACCACAGGTGGACTCCAATCAAGTTGTAGAAACATGTCAAGGATGATTAGTCTCATAGCAAAGGGTATGAATACTTAAATAAATAAGAAACAAATGTTAACCTGTTTTTGCTTTGTCATTATGGGGTATTGTGTGTAGATTGATGAGGAAAACAATACATTTTAGAGTAAGGCTGTAACGTAACAAAATGTGGAAAAAGTCAAGGGGTCTGAAAACTTTCCGAATGCACTGTATATCAAGTGAGTACACACACTGTACTATACAGACTCCCATACTATTTCTGCATATGGAAGCAGCAGTGTACAGTCTGCAACAAAAATGTTGTGAATAATTAGCGCCTTCATAAAGTATGCATACCCCTTGATGTATTCTACATTTTGTTGATTACAGCCCGAACTCATTGGATTAAAATTGCCTATTTTACACACACACACAACTCCAGAATGACAGTGAAAACTACATGTTTGACATTTTATTGAAACCGAAATCACTACTACATAAGTATTTACACTCAGCTATGACACTCCAGATGCATACAATTTCCTTTGATCACCCTTGAGATGACACTGCAACTTGATTGAAGTGCACCTGTGGCCAATTCAATTGTCTGGAAATTATTTTGAAAACACCCATCTATATAAAGGTCCCGCACTTGACAGCACATGGCAGAGCAGAAACGTCCCCATGAAGTCCAAGGAACTGTCTGTAGATTTCTGAGTTAGAATTGTGAAGAGGCATATAGCTGGGGGAAGGATATAAAACCCATGTCTAAAGTGTTGAATGTTTAAAGAGCACAGTGGTCTCCATTCTGTGGTGTGAGAAATGTAACTATTTGTCCTGAATGCAAAAGCATTAAGTCAAGAAAAACAGCCACAGCTCATCACCCATCTAACACCATCCTTACCATGAAGCATGGTGGTGGCAGAATCTTGCTATGGGAGTGCTTTTCAGCAGCAGGAACTGGGAGACTGATAAGGATAGAGAAAACAATGAATGGAGCCAAATAAAGGCAAATCTTTGATGAGAACCTGGAAACCACCTCAGACTGGAACTAATATTTACATTCCAACAGGACAATGACCCCAAGCAATGCTGGGATGGGTTTGGAAAAAGAATGTGAAAGTCCTTGAGTGTCCTAGCCAAAGCCCAGACTTGAATTCCATTGAAAATCTGAGGAAAGACTTGAAGATTTCTGTTCACTGCCACTCCCCTTTTAACTTAACAGAGCTTGAGAAAATCTCCACAAGGTGGAACGGGAGAAAAATCACCAAATCCAGATGTGCAAAGCTGATACAGACATTCCAAAGATAACTCAAAGCCGTCATTGCCACCAGTGCTTCTACAAAGTAATGATTTAGGGGTGTGAATACTTATGTAAACAAGACATATCTTGATTTAATTTGACACATTTGCAAAAATGTCAATAGTGTTTTCACTTTGTCATTATGAGGTATTGTGTGTAGATGGCTGAATAAAAATATTGAATCCATTTTGAATTCAGTCCAACAACAAAATGGTGAATAAGTCAAATGGTATGAATACTTTCTGAAGGCACTGTAGGTCTAACATTTACAAGTAGGTATACATCACATATACAAGGGAGATTACCTGTTCATAGTGAACTTCCTAGATCCTACAGACAGTAGCTATTGGTCTTGCATTTGAGGTACAACCAACCTGAAAGGGGATCAGGTAATAATTGAAAAGGTTTTTCTAATCAATACTTCGATTACAATGATCCCACCACACCACTCTGAACCATGTAGGCTAATGAGCAATTGTGCTTGTGTCCACCATAACCCTTGCACATCCATACCTATCCCCAGTTTCAACCACAACTCTGAGCCAAAGAAAAGCATGTTGTGTGGCATCTTACCTGTATAGCCTGCAACCCAGCCCCACAGTGAAACCATTGCCAACATCCATTTGAACATTATTCCTTCAATGAGCCAGAAAGAGCGACTGTCCATTATTCTCAGAGGTTGAAGAAGAACGCAGTAGAGGCAATACGAAGGGATTGCCACACAGTTATTGATGAATACGAAGATGAAACGAAGGAAGGCGTTCAAGAGTACCCAGCCCAGTTTGTGGGCGCCTTCTAGAAGCTGTGCCATACTGATACACACTCCTGTGGAAAGAGGGAGAGAACCAGTTAACAAGCTAGTAAACACATTTCAGACTGGTGCATTTCTATCTAGTAAATGTAGTAGGCTACAAATATTGTTCAGGTCGTTCTAAATAGGAGATCATACAAGGTAGCTAACGTTTAACTAGCTGAAAACGGAAGCAGTCTTTCAATGGGTTTTATAGCTACACAAGATGCTGCATGTCGTTACATAGTTAATGTAAATATCATTGAGCATGACTTAGGACGTACACCGCCGGGTTCAAATCACATCACTCGTCCAAATCTTATAAGACCAACCCAACGTGGAGGTCATTGCATTGAATGAATCCACTAACTAGGTAATATAAATAATAAAGCCATTTTAAAGTAATTTCCCCTCGGGGATCAATGAAGTATATATCTATCTAATTTATTACATTAATATTAAGTAGGTTTGTGTTGGAATCTTAACCCAGGAAAGAAAGTCAACCAGTTGGCTAACTAGTCATGTTAGCCCAGATGCTCGGACTGAAGCAAGGGTCAAACTTAACCACACCAACTAGTTAGCCAGCTAGTAACGTTAGATCCGTAACTAACTAATCATCGGTACAACGGTTTGTCCAAAGCTGCATGGATAACCGCGGTTCTTGGCTAATGTTAGCTGGCTATCTAGCTGAGACACCAACGCCGCTACTCACAACACAACGTTAGGTATGCCATTTCAATTGGTTTCTGTACAAATCCCAAGTTTTTAATTCCGTGCCAATCATCATGTCTTACTAGTTAGATAGTAAATCAAATCACGGTCAGAGGTTTTTTTTTTCCAGCTAACTAGCTTATCAATGTCCTGATCATCCTACTCACCCAATTTTACTATCACCCAGTCCAAATGCCGGACGATAAAACCAGCCAGCTAACGTTAGAAATAGCTGGCTTAAAATGGATGAATACCAAGTCACATGTATTTAGTTAACATGTTACATCCATCAACGTTGAGTAATACATCATGCTGCTATGTGCCGTTCACACTCCCGTCGCGTTTAGCTAGCCGCTATCCATGTACTGTAACGTCTTCTTTAGCGTTGCCGGGTTGTTCTCAATCAATGGCACTCGAATAATTCCATCGATGCAACATCAGTTAGCTAGCTAGTAGATAGATAGCAAGCAGGATAGCCAGGCATCAGCTCCAGCTACATCTCTTGCGTCTCCTAATCCAAATGCAACAATCCCTTGATGAAAGAGCCATATAACACGCCTTTACTGTTGTAACGCAAAGGCGGCCGCGTCCCGGCTTGTAGTGTACATCGGGTGATGATGAAGAGATACTGCTGTCTGCTCCTCTATCTTGTAAAATCCGATCGATTATTTCTAGCTACTTATGCACTGCAGCGGCCACCAGAG
This sequence comes from Thymallus thymallus, assembly GCA_023634145.1. NCBI lineage: Eukaryota > Metazoa > Chordata > Actinopteri > Salmoniformes > Salmonidae > Thymallus > Thymallus thymallus. The sequence continues at coordinate 24,643,440 of CM042411.1, read as the reverse complement.
GAGAATATATGTTCTTCTTCTTCTTCTTCTTCTTCTTCTTCTTCTTCGGATTATGTTGGCGGTCGCATCCAATTTAAAGTGCATACACCGCCACTTACTGTACTGGAGTATGAGGCCATTCACGGCCTACATTCATTTATTTGTGATAGGTACAATACAATTGGGGGAAAGTAAAAATTACCCTGCCAACTATTAGTCCTTTCAAATTAAAAATTAAAAACTAACAAAGAAACATCCCATTCCACTATTTACTCCATCTAATCCTACTCCAGACCAAAGGTCTGGGAGGACAGAACACGACCACTCAACACCCACTGCAACTGTTCTGCAGTAAAACCTCACACTTCCAAGCATGTCTCTGCCGCTGCCACCATAACCTGTATTTTCTGTGACTGTCGATCCATTTCTGCAGTGCAACTGACAACCATAGCCAAGAAACCTACCTTATAGCTACGAATGCCAAGAAACCTACCTTACTGAAGCACATATTCTTCCCATCACTCTATTAGTCTCTGCCTACTCACAGGGATCCTCTCAGGATCCCTCACCCTGTACCCATCTTTCTCTACCACCCTCTTCACTGCTTCAGCATACAACACTTTCTGTGCTACTCTGACTCTGGCAACCTCAACCTGCCTTTCTCTCACCGGACACCTCTGATATCCAGCCCCATGGGCACCCCCACAACTACCACACACACACACACACCACACACACACACACACACACACACACACACACACACACACACACACACACACACACACACACACACACACACACACACACACAAACACACACAAACACACACAAACAAACACACACAAACACACACAAACACGCACACACACACTTTCTCCAACGAAACTACACACTCATTTGTCTCATGCCCTTCTGCACACTTCTCACATCTAGGACTCTCCCTTGTACATTCCGCTGCGAGAATCTTCTCAAAGAATGACAGAGGTCCCGCCCCTCTGACCTTCTCCTCCAATGGGTTTTGAGAAGGAGACGAGGAGAGAGGACGCGAGGAGTATGCAATTGAGATCTTCCCTATGACGCTGACCAAAAACGTGGATCTGCGCACGCGCTGACTGTCCCCACTCACACACCGACCACCAAATGCTTTTGAGCCAGAGATGATGAACCGTTACATTTTTGACAAATAAATAGCTTTGATGCATAGACCTACATCAGCCCATCACTGAAGCTACTGTGGAATAAAATGAACTGCACCGAACTCAAAACACACAATTTTGTGAATGACATAGCAAATAACACTAACAGAAGGGACAGAGAGCTGCATACAGAGTGCACTAAGTCAGTTATAGCAATTCATTATCAAAATGATCAAGATACTGTAGTCCATCCATACTTGTGGTAAGATCGCATGATTTTTTTTTAGAAAGTATTGTTCCAAATATCATTATTTCCATTCAATGATTTTGTTTAGCCACTGTAGAACTTTATACTAACTATGGTCACCGACCGCCCCCTGCTGGTCTTGTTTAGAACGGCACAGAGTCAAGGGATGAAAGGCGGAAATGGTTTAAGACTAGATTCACTTGCAGTCAAGAGCACCTTATGCGGAGGCGGCCCTGCCCCTGCATAATTTTATTAAATAAGGCTGAGCAGCCTGTTCTCTGGGCAGCCGAACGAGCAGAGCAGAGACTGTGCGTAATGTAGATAATCCCGCACATGCGCAATGTAGATAATCCCACACATGCGCAGAAGCTTCGGATCTTTAGCTGTCAGGAAGAGGGTTCCAGCCAATCAGTATAATATAATGTCCATTTGTCCTACTGCCTCTACGTGACAACAATTAAACCACTTCAATAAAATGTGGTCTTTAATAATTGAAAAATGTTTACAATATTAGTAAACAGTCACCTGAAATTCTGCCAGACAAGCAACCTCCTGGGTGACCTCAACTATAACATTCCATCGCTTTGTCTCCCTTCCTCCATTCTGTGACCACTAACCTAAAAGAAATGGATAGGTGAAAGCAATGGTGAGTAGGTGAAAGCTCACCAAGCCGTTGCCTCTATTGCTTCAGTCCAGTCATTTCAGAGAAGCATTGACTAAGGGAAATAAACAAACCAAGACTTTTGGGACAAGGCAATGGGTTAGAGGAGGTTTACTAGGGTGTCACTGGAAGAAGGCGTATATACTCCTCCTCTGGTGGGCCGGCTCGGGCCTAGCCTGCTGCTGCTGTAGGTGGTGGCAGAGCTGCCCAGAGTAAAGGTCCTTCAGGGACTTGACCGACACGGTTGTTTTGGGCCCGGTCTTCCCCTCAATGCAGCTCTCGTCCACCACTGAGGCCTCCCTGTTGACCGTGTGGCTGCCCAGGATGGAAAAGATGAGCAGGAACTGGCTGCTGAAGTAGTGGTTGTGGGGCTCCACCCGCTGCTCAATTTCATTGGTCTTGCTGTCCAGTGGAATCAGCTGGGAAATGAAATATGATGGTGGTTACATACGTTGGCATTGTTGTATTAATGAAGCTGAACCATTGGGAGTTGTACCATTTTCTTTAAATTAAGATGAAAGGTATAAAACCATACTAGCTAGAGACATTGTAACAGTATAGGAATAGAGTATGAGACATCCATCAACAGCCTCAACAGCTCCGCCCATTAGTGTGTACGGTATATAACCACTGCAATAATCATCACCTTGTATTCAAGTCCACCAATCTTGGTCTGGAGAGCGGCACTGACGTTGAGGCAGACAGACTGAATCTTGCGTAACAATCCGGGGGTGGAGCCATGCTACAACACGCCCGCCACCTTCAGAGTCAGCGGTTGGTTGTTCTGCACCGGGATTGGCTCGGTCGTGGTCCGAGGAGATGGGGAGAGAACAAGCTGGAAAAGCAAAAATGTACAATAAGTCTGGATGAAATAGATTAGAATTTTATCGTCCCATCCAATGACTAGCAGAAAGAAGCACCATTAAAAGGTCATGTTCATGAGGGCAAACAAGTGAAAATGTTTTGCAACCCGAAAAATAACATTTGTGTTTATTATTGGACAAGTCCAGGCAGTGGTTGTCGCAGTTTCAGTCCATATTCTTCCGATTGGTGCCTAATTAACACAACCCTGAGCAGTTTGATGACCTCACCAAGTAAGAGACAGGAGGGTGCTTCCTGCTCAGGCCCTCCACTTCCTCCATGACGTGGTTGAACACGGACATAATCTGCCTCTCGTACTCGCTCTCCATCTGCACCGAGCCCAAGGTCCCATTGTCTAGGAAAGTGGAGAGCAGGAACAGAGAGATATCCTATTTGCTTCATTTGAGTTTTGGTAGAATTCAGATTGAATAAACTGCAATGCCCAGATAATTCCAGGGGAATACTAGGTATGGAAAATAATCCCCTGAATATTACACGTCACTGAGTGAATAAGGTTGAGAGTCATAATAACAGTTCTTACCTAGCTGAATGTGGGTCGAGTATCAAAGCCTTGATGACATGGGGGGACCGGCATGCAGCTCTGTTGTCTGTGGCCAACAGTTAAAGACACGCAACACCATTTTTTCAATGGAAAGGGTTTTAACAAAGGTTTTACTAATGATTTGAGGGTTGATGTCCGTGTTATCTTTAAGGATACAGTTCCACGTTACGGAGGGTGGCAGAGTCAGCATCGAACGAGGATTGGTCAGCGTAGCGGGCATCAAGGTTCCGGAACTCATCCATGGAAACACTCATCTGAATGGGAGAATGAAAAAGAGATTGAAAGAAAGGTATTTATATTGAACAAAAATATAAAACGCAACATGAAACAGTTAACGATTTTACTGAGTTACAGTTCATATTAATATTCATATTCAATTGAAATAAATACATTAGGCCCTAATCTATGGATTTCACATTACTGGGCAGGGGCACAGCCCTGGGTGGGCCTGGGAGGGTATAGACCCACCCACTTGGGAGCCAGGCCCAGCCAATCAGAATTAGTTTGTCCCCACAAAAGGGCTTTATTACAGACAGAAATACTCCTCAGTTTCATCAGCTGTCGGGGTGGCTGGTCTCAGACGATACCGCAGGTGAAGAAGCCGGATGTGGAGGACCTGGGCTGGCTTGGTTATAGGTGGCCTACGGTTGTGGGGCCAGTTGGACGTACTGCTAAATTCTCTAAAACAAAATTGGATGCGGCTTATGGTAGATAAATTAACATTACATTGTCTGGCAACAGCTCTGGTGGACATTTCTGCAGTCAGCATGCCAGTTGCATGCTCCCTCAAAACTTGAGACATTTGTGGTATTGGGACAGAACTGCACATTTTAGAGTGGCCTTTTATTGTTCCAAGCACAAGGTGCACCTGTGTAATGATCATGCTGTTTAATCAGCTTCTTGACATGCCACACCTGTCAGGTGGATGGATTATCTTAGCAAAGAAGAAATGCTCACTAACAAGGATGTAAACAAATTTGTGCACAACATTTTAGAGAAATAAGCTTTTTGTGCGTATGGAACATTTCTGTGAAGCATTTATTTGGGCTACAATCTGAGGTGCAGTTAATTACCAATTTGTTTTGGTTACTACATCATTCCATATGTGTTATTTCATCGTTTGATGTCTTCACTATTATTCTACAATGTAGAAAATAGTAAAAATAAATAAAAACCCTGTTTCGAGTCTCTGTCGTCAGGCTTCTCACCTATTTCTTTGTTATCCTTCAGAGGCCGCGCTGCTTTAACTTGCAAACTGCCTTTCCACTCTCTTCTGTCTTTCCAGAGCGCAGGCTGATGCTGTAACTAGCAAGCTGGTTGTCTCTTCTCTTTTCAGTCGCGTGCTGCATTCTGTTGTTATGTGAACTATTGGCTGAGCCTTACAGCCAGTAGTGATCCAAACTCTCATCGGATCTATACGAATCACGTAGGTTACCTATTTTGCATTCAAAACAGCTAATTTCGCCGAAATTGACTAGTTTGCATCTCTGGGAGAGACCTGAAAATAGCTGTGCAGCAATGCTCCCCATCCAACCTGATAGAGCTTGAGAGGATCTGCAGAGAAGAATGTGAGAAACTCCCCAAATAAAGGTGTGTAGCGTCATACCCAAGAAGACTCGATGCTGTAATCGCTGCCAAAGGTGCTTCAACAAAGTACTGAGTAAAGGGTCCGAATACGTATGTAAATGTGATTACAGTTTTTATTTGTATTTTTTATTAATTAACAAAAATGTATAAAAAACTGTTTTTGCTTAGTCATTATGAGGTATTGTGTGTAGGTTGATGAGGGAAAAAAATATATTTAATCAATTTTAGAATAAAGCTGTAACGTAACAAAATTCGAAAAAAGTCAAGGGGTCTGAATACTTTCCGAAGGCACTGTAAATAACAGTTAGTATTAGGGCTTTGTGTATCTCTCACCAGGACCTCCTGCAGCTTGTCGTGAACGAGTGGCTGGCCCGGGTAGAGGTCCACCAGATCCCCCAGCATGCCCTCTCCCAGCACGGGCAGCATTATAAAATCACTATCTGGGTCTGATGTGCCAGGGCGTGGCACATCAGCACGCGGGAGGGGTCGCGGGCCGAACGCAGCTGGCACAGCAGGAACTCCACAGCCGATTGGCTGAGGTGGGGGCGACTCTTCAGCAGCTGGACCAATGAGGTGAGAGCCATCTGGGGAGTGAGAGAGGGAAAGAGAGTAAAATGACAAGTACACAATTACTACTGTTTATTACAAATTGTTTAAACTAACAGTTAATAAACTACAGGGTTTACATGGGACTTTACACAACTACTGAGGAGGCCAAGCATCTTTTGCCCTCACTGAGCGAGTACTGTATAGACACATGGACCAGGGTGTCTTCCTGGGGTTGTCATCCTGACTGCAGGGCACCAGCAGAGACTCCACCTCCATCACTGTGTCCTGCTCCAGCTGCATCATGTCTGGGAAGGGAAATCAGGACAATAGCTTTAATATAGATACCATCCCTAAATAACACAGGCCAGGCAGCAACAACCATTACAAAAAACATTTTCTTGGCAAAGAACAATACACTGCAGTTAATTAAATGGATGACTGTTACGTTATTACTGACAAGCCCTAATACTGTACTGGTAATCTGTAAAAGCCTGTGAAGAACCTTGGAGTGCACCAAACCCATTCTAGAACCTTGGAGTGCACCAAACCCAATTTAGAACCTTGGAGTGCACCAAACCCATTCTGGAACCTTGGAGTGCACCAAACCCATTTTAGAACCTTGGAGTGCACCAAACCCATTCTAGAACCTTGGAGTGCACCAAACCCATTCTTTGGTAAGCTCTATTTTGGATGGCTATGAAGTGTGAAGACCTGTGATGGTCAGGTAGCTAATGAAAGATGAGTGAGAGGACATCTCCTCCCACTAAGTGGTACCCTTCAGTCGTGGCCAAAAGTTTTGAGAATGACACAAGTATTGGTCTCCACAAAGTTTGCTGCTTCAGTGTTCTTAGATCTTTATGTCAGTAGTTACTATGGTACACTGAAGTATAATTACAAGTATTCCATAAGTGTCAAAGGCTTTCATTGACAATGAAAGCTTTATGCAAAGAGTCAATATTTGCAGTGTTGACCCTTCTTTTTCAAGACCTCTGCAATCCGCCCTGGCATGCTGTCAATTAACTTCTGGGCCACATCCTAACTGATGGCAGGCCATTCTTGCATAATCAATGCTTGGAGTTTGTCAGAAGTTGTGGGGTTTTGTTTGTCCACCCACCTCTTGAGGATCGACCACAAGTTCTCAATGGGATTAAGGTCTGGGGAGTTTCCTGGCCATGGACCCAAAATGCTGATGTTTTGTTCCCCGAGCCACTTAGTTATCACTTTTGCCTTATGGCAAGGTGCTCCATCATGCTGGAAAAGGCATTGGTCGTCACCAAACTGTTCTTGGATGGTTGGGAGAAGTTGCTCTCGGAGGATGTGTTGGTACCATTCTTTATTCATGGCTGTGTTCTTAGGCAAAATTGTGAGTGAGCCCACTCCCTTGGCTGAGAAGCAACCCCACACATGAATGGTCTGAGGATGCTTTACTGTTGGCATGACACAGAACTGATGATAGCGCTCACCTTGTCTTCTCCGGACAAGGTGTTTTCCGGATGGCCCAAACAATCGGAAAGGGGATTCATCAGAGAAAATGACTCTACCCCAGTCCTCAGCAGTCCAATCCCTGTACCTTTTGCAGAATATCAGTCTGTCCCTGATGTTTTTCCTGGAGAGAAGTGGCTTCTTTGCTGCCCTTCTTGACACCAGGCCATCCTCCAAAAGTCTTTGCCTCACTGTGCGTGCAGATGCACTCACACCTGCCTGATGCCATTCCTGAGCAAGCTCTGCAATGGTGGTGCCCCGATCCCGCAGCTGAATCAACTTTAGGAGACGGTCCTGGCGCTTGCTGGACTTTCTTGGGCGCCCTGACGCCTTCTTCACAACAATTGAACCTCTCTCCTTGAAGTTCTTGATGATCCGATAAATGGTTGATTTTAGGTGCAATCTTACCAGTAGCAATATCCTTGCCTGTGAAGCCTTTGCAATTAATTGCAATTCATCTGATCACTCTTCATGACATTCTGGAGTATATGCAAATTGCCATCATCAACACTGAGGCAGCAAACTTTATGGAGACCAATACTTGTGTAATTCTCAAAACTTTTGGCCACGACTGTATACACACCTTCCTCTGGACAGGAAATGGCGATGTTGGTGAGCAGTGACTCCATGGGCAGCGACGGCCAGATTGCTGTGGTAACAGCATTCCTGCGCCAGCTTAACCAGGTCAGTGAGCCGAGGAGGGGTGGAAGCTGAGGGGCAGAAAGTTTTTGAACCAAACATGAGTGATTGACTGAATGTTCCCAACATCACAAAGCCCCAAAACTACAGGGCCCGTAATCACAAAGAGTCTTAGAGTAGGTGTGCTGATAAAGGAGCAGTTTTTTTTCCTAGATCAGCACTCTTACTGGCTTCAAGTAGAAAAAACACTTGTAGAATTTGTAGTAAATAGTTTTTTTATATAATTGATATGAAAGTCTGTTTCAGAATAGATATGTAAGCAAGGTTATTTAGCATTATACTGTTTCTGTTCCAGGGTTGAAGTACTGTTTGATGGCGATGGTTCCGGAGAGGGTGGTGAGCACAGACAGCATGCCCAGCTTCAGGCTGTTGTAAGGGCTGCTCAGGGCACACTCACAAAGGGTCTAAACACAGAGGAATCACATACTATTTTCAAAGGTTCTGGTCAAAGTTGCATTTCAAGGAAAATAAATGAACACAGTATCATGAAAACATGGATTATGCTCATAATAACCAATAAAAGACAATTGACAATTCACCACTTGACTGCTTTCCTGGGGTCCTCCTTCAGGTACTGGAGAAGCAGCTGTAACTGCAGATAGCCGGAGAACAGACTATCCGTTAAAAATTATTCAAAGCCTCCTACTGATCTCACAGAAACTTAAGCTCAGGAAAAGAGTTTAGATTTTTTTAGCCTGGGTGGCTTCCACAGTATGTTCTCCACTGTTGCTAAGCTATGCTGTCTTGGGACTTCAGTATTTCAGGTGCATATAAACAAGTCACTTGTCACTCAGACTCTACTTGGAGATCTATTTGTCTGATTGTTTTGAATGAGATGCACTCTGTCTGTTGTGGTGGTAGGTGTCATGCCAAATAGCTTCCAGCTGCCAAAAAACTGTCTGGGTTGCGTACCAATGGGATTCTAATGTCCATTAGTGTCCGGGGAGAGACTATGAGGACTTTTCTGACCAGCATCCCATGGACAGCCCGACTAGCCAAAATCTAAAAACGGAGCCTTATCTTAACACTAATCTTAACCAAACCCTTAACCTAAATTTAACCAATTTGACAATGTAATATCAGTTTACACGTCAGCCACGCCCTTAGTTTCCCCCTAGTGTACGTTGCTATAGCTACCTGTTTGGGGATGTCGATGAGCGAGGAGGCGACCAGCTGGGTGAAGGTGTGCAGGGTGATGATGACCATGGGGGTGGAGGGGTAGGAGGTGACCAGCTGTTGACCATGGGGTTGGAGGGGTAGGAGGTGACCAGCTGTTGACCATGGGGGTGGAGGGGTAGGAGGTGACCAGCTGTTGACCATGGGGGTGGAGGGGTAGGAGGTGACCAGGTGTTGACCATGGGGGTGGAGGGGTAGGAGGTGACCAGCTGTTGACCATGGGGGTGGAGGGGTAGGAGGTGACCAGGTGTTGACCATGGGGGTGGAGGGGTAGGAGGTGACCAGGTGTTGACCATGGGGGTGGAGGGGTAGGAGGTGACCAGCTGTTGACCATGGGGGTGGAGGGGTAGGAGGTGACCAGCTGTTGACCATGGGGGTGGAGGGGTAGGAGGTGACCAGCTGTTGACCATGGGGGTGGATGGGTAGGAGGTGACCAGCTGTTGACCATGGGGGTGGAGGGGTAGGAGGTGACCAGCTGTTGAAGCAGCTTCCGGCTGCTGGAGGCAAGGCTGGCATTGTGGTGCATGTGCTGCAGCATAGGGATTAGCTTCAGTTTCAGGTCCACCGGGGCGTCCAGACCTGGGGAGGAGCAAGAGCATAGTGAAACATAGCACGAGCCAATGGGAGATCACCTGGGTCATGTTCAGTTGGCATGAAATAGAAGAAAGAGCTCAGAAACCAGGAGGTATTATTATCTGAACTTGTCCAGTAATAAATGCTTGCATTTGTCTGCCTTTTTTTCCATTGCAAAATGTTTTGCTACAGTGTGGCTTAATGAACCATGACCCTGGATGCTTCATCTAAAAATAAAATCACATGGCCTTTTCTTCTCAACGATAACACCCAAGGTACAACCGTCTAAGGACAATGAAGAATCCTTGAAAATGTGCTTGTTCAGTTGTTTGTATAAAACTAAACCCTAATTCCTCAAAATGTAATGTGATTCTGCACAAGATGTTCACATGATACTAAGGACATTATGCTACCTTGAATCATTTAACTGATTTTGTTGCAAATCCCAGCTGCAAAGTCTCTGCAGATTGAAAGGGACAGCAAATAACATGTTCAATGAGTGCAATAAATTATTATTCCTCTTTCCTGGATGGGGCATAGAACAAAAACAATTGTGTGAACAATTGGCCAACAGGAAGTTGGCCATGTTAAAATCATGACAGATCGGACAAGCAACACAGCTACCACATTAAAACTTATCTCAAGCCACTTACTTTGACTGCACAGAGAAACAGGCCGATGCAAAGATGGCCGCCTCTACTTCAACATTGTCGTGAGAGTCTAGACTTTAGTGAACGCTGTGATGGGCATTCTTCCTTTCAGGGATGATAGTGGCCAAACTGCCAAGCATCCTTAATAACACTAAAACAGGACGAAACACACAGCGATTTAGAAATCATGTAAGCGGAGATGATTGAGTCTTAAAAAAAAAAAAGAAGCTTTGTCTTCTATGGTGTATGTATCTCATTTTCTTTTGGAATCAGTGAGGTTTCAAATAGTTTCATGCACTGACAATCCAGCCTTGCATTGCTCTTGAAATATTTGTATGTATGTATGTAATATTTCTGAATCAATTGTCTGAATTGTGAGACTAATGACGACCATAATGGAAATCTGTAACACAACTACTGTGTGGAATGTGGATTTAACCACCGTCATAATAATCAAGCCCTAATGAAAAGACAAAGAGAGGAGCGTGCCATAGTACCTGAGAGTGATGACTCTGGTCACAGGCTCGTTGCTTTGGGTGACAGAGAACACTCTCTTGAGAAACTTGTCCACATTGAGAATCTTCTCCAGGTGCCTCTCGCTCTGGAGTCACCTTCAACACACAGAGGTGCTGCCTTGAACGATTCTGAGGTGGAGGTTTATGCATTCTGAGGTGGAGGTTTATGCATTTTGATATTGATCAGTTGAATTGAAAGGGTACTTCTGGAAGAGTTTGGGGAGGAGGACCACTGCTTCACATTGCTCGCCAAGCTTCCCAGACTGCAAACCTATAATAAATGACAGACAGTCAAATATTTAGATCGTCTAAGCAGTGTACACATGGGGATACTAAGAGAACTTTGAGTTTTGTATGCTTTAGCTATCTGTCTAACTGGCCAATGTCTGAATGTAGCTAGCTAGTTCATTTGATCATCACTGTGGCGAATAGCTAACAAGGTAGCTTGTTTACTTGTTTTTTTAATTGTAGTAACTAACTGCACACACCAGTGCATTGTCCAACTCCATGAGAGGATCATTTGTATCCACAATTTAGCATGATCCATTCCGCACAGAGGAAGAAAGGGGCGTAATACAGGAAGTATCAAATGTCCAACCAATCAGCGAGTGTGACGCAATTTTAGCGGGGGATTCGTTTTATCTTTCTGTTAACTCAGTTCGCGGGAAAGGGGAGCCACGCACTGACGACCAGCGCACATAAATTCATCTGAAGAATCGAAATACTTAAAAAGTCGTCTGGCTTCGGCTAAGTTACAGAAATGCTTTTTCGCTCCATTGTTGAAAGAGGAGTCTTTAAACAGAGGCGCAATGGTGAGAATGTCAATGTATAGGGATCCAGACAGTATTCCATCTGGTTTGACTCTTATTAACGTCAACTAGCTATAGTTAGCCTAAGTAAGCAAGGTACCTCAGCTGTATCCACTTTATGCGTTGGATGGTAGGCTGGCCATTTTGTGTCGACGATCTACTCAATCGATTAAAAACATGTCACATCATGTTACTGTCTTATACTTGGAGGCATATTTTCATTGAATATACAGTATGTGTTGTTGTTGCGGGAAGTAAGTTAACTAGGCAACTAATGACTAACGTGACTAAGCCAAGGACCTACCTAGGCCGGACGAGGGTTAGGGTGCCTCCATACAGTTTTTCCACTGCATGTTCCTCTGTGGCTATTTGTTTATTTATCCATCCCCAACAGACCTCAGCCCAAAATACAATTTGTCCTCTATGCTGGACGGCTACCAGTGTGCCGGTCATGATGAACACATCTCATACGGGAACCTGGGTATCGCCGTGCCCCCCGTTGGATGCGCCTTCTCTACAGGTAATACAGGAAATATTGTACTCTGTGTTTGAGGGCGAAAACCACGAACCACGGTCCAGATTTCGTTAGTAGTTGTATTTTTTAAACCGCATACTTTCCTGTCGTTTTCAGCCACTGGACTGCAGGGCGTCCTTGCGTTGGCCAATGAGGAGGGAATCGTGAGGCTCTACAACACAGAGAACAGACAGAGTCCACTTCTGAAAGGTAACTTCTACCTGAGTGGCAGAATCACACCACCAACAGAGTAACTCAAGCATATTGTTTATTCAACTCCGACAACAGATGGTAGGATCATGACGCTCTCTTACTGTATAAATCAGACCCCCTAGGAAGGTTGTGAGGCACAGCACTAGTTGTGTGACTAACCAATAGCCATCGCAGCTGTCTGAATCACCAGTCTAGCTTTCCTTGTAGGACCAGGAAATACTATGAGGCCAGTTGGGGTACAAACTTAATATATTCTATTCCACAGAATGGAAGGCACATAATAATGCTGTCTTTGACCTTGCTTGGGTGCCAGGGGAGGCTAACTTGGTAAGTATTTTTTTTTTTTACAGTGATCAGACTAGTATTTTTTTTATAGACATTTATAGGACACATTTATACAATTATGTTTGTATTTCCTCCATCAGGTGACCGCGTCAGGTGATCAGATGGCCAAGCTGTGGGACGTGACATCAGGGGAGCTCCTTGGCAGCTTCAAAGGGCACCAGTGCAGCCTCAAGTCTGTTGCATTCACACAGCAGGAGAAAGGTACATTTCTAATCAATTCAATATAACTTTGTCTTAGAGGTGTCTTCCACATTTAACCCAACCACTCTGAATCAGAGAGGTGCGGGGGGCTGCCTTAAACGACATCCATGTCTTCGGCGCAGTGTATGGCCTTTCAGACTTTACTTGTGTATAGCCATGCCACAAATATTTGTTATACGATTAGTCGTAGGAATCATCACTGACCAGCTTGACAGCTCAGCTACTGAAAACCAAGCTCTTCTTAAATGACTGCTGCAGAGTTTCTGTTTTACCCCAGGAGACCCCATGCTTTTTATTTGATAAATTTAACCTTTATTTAACTAGGCAAGTCTGTTAAGAACAAATTGTTATTTACAATGACTGCCTACCTACAGGGTCAGCCCCCAGTGCAGATGAGGGTTAAGTGCCTTACTCAAGGAAACATCTGCAGCTTTTCTTCACCTTGTCAGCTCTGTATTTGAACCAGCAACCTTTTGTTTACTGGCCCGACGCTCTAACCTGCTGCCCTTAGTTTGTGTCCGGACACGCCGAATAACTATGGTAACCGTCTGCTCTGGTTTCTCTTCTCCCACAGCTGTGTTCTGTACTGGGGGCCGAGATGGGAATATTATGGTCTGGGACACAAGGTGCAGCAAAAAAGGTATGGCCAGATATAAAAGTGATTTATGCTTTTCTTTAGTGTAAACAGTGTTTGAGATTTTCAGTGAGTTTTCTTGAAACCCAGAACTAAAATCTTATGGTATTGGTTGATTTTCCCTCAGATGGCTACTATAGGCAAGTGAAGCAGATCAGTGGGGCTCACAATAAGATGGACAGAAACACACCCTCTAAGACGAAGAAGAAACGCCCCGGCACACGCGGCATGGCCCCCTCTGTGGTGAGTGATAATACCCGTAACTGACCCAGTGTCAGCTTTGTTTTTCATGTTGAAAAGGGGACTGGGATATTAAGAACCGATCTTCTCCATCTCTCTCGTAGGACTCTCAGCAGAGTGTCACGGTGGTTCTGTTCCAGGATGAACACACAATCATATCCTCAGGAGCTGTTGATGGGTAAAAATAATCTAACACAGGGCCATGTTCATTTAGACACACCGTAACATAACGTTTTACAAAGGGGAAACTAAAGCAAGCTTTCTTATTGGACTAATTCAGATGGTACCGCCCTGTTTTGTGCATGCTGAACATGATCAGATGACTGTTGTAATGATGTATGTGACGCCTGCATCACGCAGAAAGATTCTGACATTAATTTTGATGTAATTATCCTCCTAACCAGGATAATCAAGATGTGGGACCTCCGGAAAAACTACATGGCGTACCACCATGACCCCATTCCCCTTCAGGCGTACCCGTACCCAGGGACTAGCACACGGAAGCTAGGTGGGTTTTCTCAAACATGGCTATGGCCCAATTTGAATTCAAATTTTGCCTCTTCCCTTCCTTGAATTAGGCTAATAACTTATCAAACCTCACTGGATTGATGAAAGCTATTTGGTGTCTAGAACCCCTACGTTGGCTGGTGTAGGCCGTCATTGTATATAAGAATTTGTTCTTAACTGACTTGCCTAGTTAAAAAAAATGTGCCTAGCCTACAGTATCATATGTGATTGACTTCAAAGGAATGAAGGAAACATTTTACAAGTATTCAAACCGGGCCTAGGTTGAGTGAATTTGAGGTTTCCTAGTGTAGAACCTGACTTGTTTTGTCTGTGTGACAGGTTACTCAGGGCTGGTGTTGGATTCCACAGGCTCCAACCTGTTCTCCAACTGCACCGACGACAACATCTACATGTTCAACGTCAGCGGGCTGAAAACCACTCCAGGTAAACAAATGCGTCATACAAAGCTCATTCTATGTCATCCTGTTTCTATGGCTACATCCATCAGAAGCATGTCTGTATTCAGCCCATGACTTTGTTTTCTAGCAAGTTACCACCGATATACATTCAGCTCCGACATGCCATTTACATTTCAATCTGCCAGTACCACTGTTTACCACCAGATGGGGTGGCACACTACTTCTATTCAGTTGAGGCTATTTGAGGTATGCGACGCTGTCTGTCAGTTTGGCAAAAATGCCATACTTTGGGAAGATTAATTAGCTTAAATAGCTCGTTGTACAGCATGGGGTTGCCATCCTTTTCTAGCATGAGAGTTACTTATAAACAATTGTTGCGAGCTACTAGTTTTTTTTTCCCTAGCTTTCAAATAGGCACATTCTTCTCCTCTCCCCTGCAACTCATCTCTTGGTTCGTAGTGTACAATAGAAAGTAGTGCACTGTTTTTCTTGTCAATATACCTGGTAAAATTAATGGTTAATAAACTCTAAGGGGGCCCTATAAAATCGGATATTATAATATATATATATATATATTTTTAAATTCCTTTTCCTGTCTAATGTGCCGGTCTAGCGATGGTTCTGTACTGCTCATTTCATGGTAAAGTTAGCAAGTAATAGATACAAATGATATACTTACTCATGATATACTTCTGCCAAGTAAGCCTACTTTGAAGTTAACAAGGTTTTGGGGAAAGTATTTCTGTCAACCCACAAGATGGTTATCACATCCACTGACCGGCTACACACGGAGTGCTAGACAAACACGTGCATCACACAGACAGACGGGGACAATATTACTGGAAATGAATGGGCAGATATTGTTAGCCACTATTGGCTTAAATAGCAATACCTAACCAGAGGTGGGATAATGTTGTGTTGATTTACCTGGGAGCATACGTTGTCTGATACTTGTGAGATTTATTTATAACAATTTGCGGTGGAACACTTCAACATTGCATGTATTTTCAGATTTGTTTGGTGAGCTACTCATAGGTGGGCAGCAAGCTACTGGTAGCTTGCCATCTACCTGTTGGAGACTCCTGTTGTGCAGCATGTGCAAACAGCCACGTAATGAATTTCTCTACTGTCATTCACGTGCTTGACATGTATCATAATAAATCGTCTTTACAATAGCCCAAAGGATGTTGAAAGGCTGAGTGGGTACCGGCGTGTACAAGAGACTGTCTGACTGAGAGATGAGAACCTCCGTGTTTGTTGTTAATGAGTCTTCAAAGTCTGGGTTGTGTTCATTAGGACATGAAACAGAAAACAATTCAGGCAATGGAAATTAGCAGTTCTTATTGGACAAGTCCAGGTAGCCCCTCCCTGTTTCAGTCAATTACCCTTTGGTGCTTAATGAACAGAATTTGCATACGCATTGATATGTAGGCTACGTGTGCCATTTAAAAATGTATGTAGTTCTGTCCATGAGCTGTTCTTGTCTTAATGTTCTGTATTATGTAGTGTTTTGTGTGGACACCGGGAAGAGTAGCTGCTGCTTTCGCAACAGCTTTAAATAACTTTTTTTTTTTTTAACTAGGCAAGTCCATTAAGAACTAATTCTTATTTACAATGACGGCATAACCCGGACAATGCTGGGCCAGTTGTGCGCCACCCTATGGGGATCTTAATAAATACCAAGCATGGCCCTGGTATTGTTTGCAACCACTATTCCTGAGGAATTAGCCAAGAATGTAGTCCTGGGGGTGCTGACCTATCATGTGACCAGTCTCTTGACCAATCAGGAAGTAATATGTGGAGAGCCTCTTCAGGATCCTATTTGTTTAGCGTTTTGTTAACTACTTTTTGTGTACCTGCACTGTGTACTCTGAACACCTGAAATGTTGTTCTGTTGGTTTCAATGTCTGGTTCTGTGCACATTATTTCTGATGTTCTAACATGTCTGTTGCAGTTGCAGTCTTTGTTGGTCACCTCAACTCCTCGTTTTATGTGAAGTCCACTCTTAGCCCCGACAACCAGTTCCTGGCTAGTGGCTCAAGTGACCATCATACATACATCTGGAAGGTGAGTTGCCATTTTTTTTTTTATTTGACCAATCAAGTGAAAACCTTTCAAAAGCAGACTGATAGATGATGGCTGACAAATCAACATGCTTTGACTATTCTATCCATGCATTTTATAAGTGTCTTACCAACTTATTTTCTGATTTCAGATCTCTGACCCAAAACAGCCTCCCATGATGCTTCAGGGCCACAGCCAGGAAGTGACCTCCATAGCATGGTGCCCCACAGATTTCACAAAGGTGAGATCTAAGATTTTGTCTATGTTCAGATAGCCAGCATGATTTCAGATGAGTTTGAGTTTAAAATGTTACTCATTCGAGAACGCTCATCCTGCAGCGGCCAGGAAGGTATCTTTTTAAGCTGCCTTTTTTATATCCATTCTGTGCCCCTGGAGCAAATGTGTTCAGTTTGATCAGCTCATTCTAAATATTATGCTTTTGCCATAAAACAGAATTGTGAAAGTTTTAAGTGGTTTGTAGCCTGTGTAGACCAGACTGAAAGCTGCGTTCTCCATTGAAACAATGATGAGCGCAGCATTCAATCTGGTTTAACCAGGCTAGGAGAGGTGCAGATTGGGGCCCTGTGTAATCTCTTGCTCTGTCTTGGCAGATTGCTTCCTGCTCTGATGACAACACCGTACGTATCTGGCGTCTGGACCGGGGAAAGGATGGAGCAAAGTCTTCTGTCGGCGAGGCCAATCTGGTGGGCTGGGCGTGTCCTAAACCTGCCACCACGGTGCCCAGTCCAAGTGAGTACCACTGCTGCTATCAGTAGAGAGGGGGTCAATTCAATGTTTTACATTCCAGTGAATTAAAGAATTTGATTCTACATGGTTCATCCTTACTAAAATGGCCTGATGAGGATTGGCAGTATCTAAAATTAACATCTAAAACTCCATATCCATTGCGGTGGTTACCATCCTCGTGCTTTTACTGGTTTGTATCGCCTGTATATTGCCAACCAACCGAAGATGACTATCTTTAATGATTCTTGAACAAGCTGAACTCTTTTGATTGAAACTAAAACTCTTTCGCTTTTAGTGCCTTTGAACCAGGTGGCGTGCAACCCAGCCAAGAGTCCCCAGCCAGGTAGTCTGGGGGCCCTGGCCTCCCCCCCGCCTGCCACCTGCGCCCCCAGAGGAGCCGACCTGCCTCTTGCCTCCAGCACCACAGCCTCCTCCCCCCTTCAGGCCCAGGGTGCCAAGGCCACCCTCGTACGTCAGAAAACACACTCCTTCATCAGGAACTGGTTTGCCTGGACTCCCGGGGAACAGGTCACCCCTCCTCTCCGCAAGGTGCTTAGCCCCTTCCCCCAGAGTCCCGTACCTACCCTTCCCTCTGAGACGAAGGCCAAGCGCCGGCTGGAGAATGGTGGCGGTGGAGCGGCAGGGGGTTGTGAAGGTTCACAGCAGTGCGACTGCGTCACAGAGCTCTACCCCGCAGCCAAGAGGAGCCGGGGACTATCAGGAGTGTGCTGCCCCAGCCAGGAGCCACCTCATGCGGGCACAGAGAGGAGCGAGGCCTGGGGCAAAGCGGACCTCCAGGTGGAGGACCAGAGGCCTGTCCCAGTCACACAGGCAGACGAGGAGAACCGCTCTCCAGGAGGGGCAGACTGGTTGTCAGTGATGAGCCAGAAGCTGAGGAAAGGTGTGGGAAAACCTAGCAGAAGTCCCAGTGCCTCCAAGAGGCAAGATGGCAGGATACCGACCTCACCGGTATGCAAAAGAGTTACAAGTTGACCAGAAATGTGTGAAGTCTATTTATGTTCTTAACAGGATTTACTCCATCTCTTGGATGTGTGTTTTTCAGAATGGTGTAAAAGAAAATGTGTCCATCTCCCCACTATGTGATAACAGATGGTGTTCCCAATGTTGAAAAAAACATGGATGTCTCTTACTGCATAATCAGGGACCTGTTATCATTTACCTTACTCCTGTTCCTACCCTCTCCCAGGCAATGTGCTCTCCCTCACGGGCAATGCGCTCACCGCGATCCATGAAGAAAATATCCTCCTACTTCCAGCGAAAGACTCTGGAGTGATTACTTGAAATGGTATTCTCAGTGCTGATTCAGAACTGAGAATCCTTTATGCTGCTGCTACAGTATTTATATTTTAACTTTTTAAAAATGTATTTCCTATATTTATTTTAATTTGGATAACTGATCAACATAGAGAAAGTTTTTTAAAGATTCATTTATTATATATGCTGATTCTTAACCTTCAAATCCCCCAAAATGGGTACAATATTGCGTATCATTAAAATGAGTTGTCCACTCAACATAGACAAACTTACAAGAGATTCCTGTTCTCACATCTTTATATGCACCAATCCTAACCTTAACCACTAAATGCATCTAGGGGCAACTTCACCTTACACCATTCATGGTATTTCTGCACAAGTTTTAATTCCAGCCTTGGGTCCCCATACTGAATAATTTGCTGTGTCACTACCATGTCACACTACAAGTCCTTAGTGTTCACAGAGGACATAAGAGTAAAATGTCATATTTCCCTACACAATTTTTAGATTATAATGCAGAAAGTAAGTCCCTAGACATAACAATACTTAAGTACATTAAGACCAAACTTTCGGATAAATCA
Source organism: Thymallus thymallus (assembly GCA_023634145.1). Taxonomy (NCBI): domain Eukaryota; kingdom Metazoa; phylum Chordata; class Actinopteri; order Salmoniformes; family Salmonidae; genus Thymallus; species Thymallus thymallus. Next base: position 24,624,211 of record CM042411.1, on the reverse strand, counting down.
GTAGTGGTGTTAGTACTACATTATAAGAGTTCTCAGCCCATGCAATGCTGTTCGTCAGTCAAAGGTTTCCGACACTGGTCTCCAACCTGTTTTTCCAGTATACTTTCCACTTCTGTTGTAACTTGACATGTGTTTGCACTTTATTAATTCTGTTTTGACATACACAATGAGATAATTTGTACTGAAAGGAGACTTTGAATGCATGATAGTTTGTAGACCCTTCATCCTGGGAAATAATGTCTGTTTGAAACATGGGTGTCTGAGCTAGTGCTAGTGCCTCATCATGAGAACATTTTCTTCTGCTCTCTGCATGTGATCACATGTGCAAAGGTTAGCATGCTACTGGTGCTGGGGGCTTACATTCAGAGGATCACATGATTGTGGGATCAAACTATTTTTCTAACCTCACACCACACTGGTGGATCTCTGCTCTAAATATAGGTGACATTAATTGTATGTTAGTGTATCCTCCTTGATCGATAAGTGTAGTAACTGATGTATTTGCAACCTGTGCCTGGCTTCAAAAGAAGCACTGTTGAAGGCCCGTGTCATCTGAAATGTATGACAATGTTGACACATTTTTTTTTTCTTCTAATGTATACGGTATCCTGCCTATTTATAAACGTTTCCAGTTGCTAATTTACTAGTATTTGTTGTCTGTGCATATTTTCACATGGTTTAGAGCCCGGTCTTTAATCGAATTCGATTGGTTTAAAATAAAAATAAAATAAATGCGCATGCCTGTTTCAACATTTTGGTTGGCCACTGGAGTTGCCTGTCAAAGACGTACACTTGTGTCACAAAATGCAACCCGACGACAATGTACTCATAAAGCTGTTTATGGTTGCACAGAGTGTACAGTGTGGCGGATTTTGCATGGACTTGTGTTATCTAATATATCGAAAAAGTTATTGGCGTCCGAGCACAAGTAAAAAGGGCAACTCGATATTTCCGACTAAATGGACACGGGAAAGTGCTGAACATGACTCCATTGGCGCCGCGGTTCTTCCGATATACGAACGTTACTGAGTAGTTCGAGGTGGCCAGACTTCTTTCGTCTAGACTGTTTTTCATTTTGACAAAGCCCAACTGCTGCTAGAAGACCCGGAATATCATATTTATTTTTCTTGTGGAAAATTTAGTATGAATTTCATCATGACAGTTCGCTTTAAATTGTAAACGTTCATATTATCTAGCTAAAGGTGCGTTTTAACAAAGTAGGTAGCTAACGTTATAGCTGGCTAGCAGTAGCATTTTTTGTCTGTCATTTAGCTAGCTAGCACTGACAGCTAGTTTTATGCTAGTTAGCATAAGTGTTCTCTCTGAAGTAGCTAAGACTTAGCTGGTTAGCTATGACCATTATAGCAACAGGTTGCTGTATTGCAGAAATTACAAGTAAAATATACCCAGCAATTTAGTTAAGCAGTGTTTCTGCTGTCAGTCTATTAGTTAACGTTAACCTAGATACTTTTTCTCATCTGTCATGAGTTGGCTGGCTTGTTGATACGCGTGACGTTAGCTAACGCTAGCTAGCTTTCTAAACAGCTCGCTGGACTCAACAAGCGGGACGAATTATTTTTTTTATTTAACTAGGCAAGTCCGTTAAGAACAAGTTCTTATTTACAATGACTGCCTAATGCGGGCTTTACATGGAAACTGATTAACTAGCAGTGGAACAAACAAGCAGAAGGTGTTTTTCAAAGTTTGCGGTTTACTGCATTATTTCAAGTTGGATAATATGTTGATGCTCCTGGGCTGGGAGACATAGGCCACTTGTGGAAAACCCTAAATCTGTCGTTGGTGCACATATTTTTACGATACAGTTAACATTAATGCTTCAAAATGTCGGCTATCTCTGCGTCTGAGAAAGTGGACGGGTTCACGCGAAAATCAATGAGGAAGGCCCAGAAACAGAAGAAATCTCAAGGGTCGTCACAGTTCCGAACTCAAACTTTTACAGAGCTTTCACCCTTGCCGCAGCTCAAAGGTAAGACATTTTTAAAAAAATGCTGCCTGAATCAGTCTCCAGTGAAAGGGTGGCGGTGTTGACACTTCCCCCTTTTACTCTAGCAAACGTGATCAATACCTGACGTAGTCGGACATTGACTTTATTACTACCAATCTGTACAGACATAAAGATGTGTTGGTCAATGGAACGCGGAAGCTTTGGGTAGCTAATGACAGTTGCATTTTCAGCTTATGTTCTTTGGCACCCAGCTGTGATTGTGCTCACAAGGATGGCTGAAGTGCAGTCCTGGCAAACTAGGCTACATTGAGAGAAGATTGATGTAATTGCTTATACTGTTGTATATTGTGCACTGTCTATTCTTTGTTGTTGCGGGTGCTGCTCTGTTACCAAATCTCCCCATCCGCTGCCTGTCACTTTCTCCTCTCAGAAATAGCACCATTGTTATGCATGGTAATTGCTATTTTGACACCAGTATATGCTGTACAGTACTACTAGTCACGACTGTTGAATAATGAAGTTGGTTATTTTTCTGTACAAGACAGAGGCCTAAGCTAAGGCCGATACATGTATTCATTTATTTATTATGTTTTGGTAAGAAGAAGCCCGCATATCAATGAAATGTCCCATTCTGAGAATTTCAACCCAGCTGGAGATTGATGTTTTGTACACCTTGGCAGCCAGGAGAAATGTAATGAACAAAATACTGAACAAAAATGATAAATGCAACATGTAAAGTGTTGGTTTCATGAGCTGAAATAAAATATCCCAGAAAGGTTCCATACCCACAAAAAGCTTATTTTTCACATTTGTTTACAATACTATTAGTGAGCCTTTCTCCTTTGCCAAGACAATCCATCCACCTGACAGGTGTGACATATCAATAAGTTGATTAAACAGCATGATTTGTCACACAAAACAATGCCATAGATGTCTCAAGTTTTGAGGGAGTGTGCAATTGGCATGCTGACTGCAGGAATGTCCACCAGAGCTGTTGCCAGAGAATTTAATGTTCATTTCTCTACCGTAAGCCACCTCCAACATTGTTTTAGAGAATTTGGCAGTGCGTCCAACTGGCCTCACAACCGCAGACCACGTGTAACCATTCCAGCCCAGGACCTCCACATCTGGCTTCTTCACGTGCGGGATCGTCTGAGACAAGCCACCCGGACAGCTGATGAAACTGTAGGCTTGCACAACCAATGAATTTAAGCAGAAACCGTCTCAGGGAAGCTCATCTGCGTGCTCGTTGTCCTCACCAGGGTCTTGGCTGCAGTTTGGCGTCATAACTGGTTTCAGTGGGCAAATGCTCACCTTCAATGGCCACTGGCACGCTGGAGAAATGTGCTCTTCACGGATGAATCCCAGTTTCAACTGTACAGGGCTGATGGCTGAGAGCGTGTATGGCGTCGTGTGGGCGAGCGATTTGCTCATGTCAACGTTGTGAACAGAGTGCCCCATGGTGGCAGTGGGGTTATGGTATGGGCAAGCATAAGCTACGGAAATTGTATCAATGGCAATTTTAATGCACAGAGATTCCGTGACGAGCCCCAAAAGCTCATTGTTGTGCCATTCATCTGCTGCCATCACGTTTCACCATTAATGCACGGACCCATGTCGCAAGGATCTGTACCCAACTCCTGGAAGCTGAAAATGTCCCAGTTCTTCCATGGCCTGCATACTCACCAGACATGTCACCCATTGAGCATGCTTGGGTTGCTCTGGATCGATATGAACTACAACGTGTTCCAGTTCCCACCAATATCCAGCAACTTTGCACAAACCTTTGAAGCAGAGTGGGACAACATTCCACAGGCAACTCGATGCGAAGTAGATATCATGCTGCATGAGGCAAATGGTCACACCACATACTGACCGGTTTTCTGATCCACACCTCTAGCTTTTTTTTAAGGTGTTCCCAGTCATGTGCATATCTGTGTTCCCAGTCATGTGAAATCGAAAGATTAAGGCCTAATGAACTTATTTCAATTGACTGATTTCCTTATATGAACAAAAATCTTTGAAATTGTTGCATGTTGTGTTTATGTTTTTGTTCAGTTAAGCTTCTGTCCTTGAGAAGGTAGTGGCAGATTGCTAAGTTACAGGTAGCCTTTGTTTGCCTTAGAGGTTCTTCAAGATGGAGACTTGACATTGAACTGTGACATTGAGAAGAATGAACACCTTACCTCATATACTGTAGTGCAACATTGCAACTTAATTTCATTGGAAGGAATGGGAATTGTATGCTGCCACTGTCTGTTGCTATGCCTTGCCATATGCCCTACTATTTTAGTTTTATAGGGCATTTGAAGAGGGATTCTATAACAGTTGCCTCAACAAACATTTCCAAGGTCAAATTCCTCAATCCAAACCTTTGTCAGACACAAAATGAAATGTATAGATGGGGATTACATTGCTTCATACTCAGCAGTATTATTGGGATTGATGAGAGAGCGGTTCAGAATATCAGAATCCAAACCGCTCTTTACTTTTAAGTGCGTACCTCTTTATTCTTCATTCAGCAATTGTGCCAAATTCAGTCTTGGCCACACATACTGTATCTCAATGACATGTGTGACTTGAGCACCAGTGTCACGCTTCCCTTAATCAATCAAATCCACACTTTGCATGATCAAGAGCTTGGTTATTATCTGATGAACTCCTGAGCTGGGCCTCTCTGAACTGACTTTGCTGTGTGTGTGTGTGTGTGTGTGTGTGTGAGAGCGTGAGACAGTCCATGCTATCTAGGCCTCCGGATGGGGCAGTGAAGATGGGACTGAGAGCCTCACATCTAAATTAGGTGATTGTGGTGTGTTAAAATGCAGGGTGGCCGCCAAGTATCAGGATCCAGCCTGTGGAGTCATTGCTTTTTCATCCACCATGAATTATTCCTGATGGGAGAATTGACCAGATAATCCAAACCAGGTCATTTGTACAGTTCATTATAGGAAGTTGATCCCTCCCCCTCCCCAAATGTAACTAAAAGGCATCTGTCGCTGAAACCTGTCTGGGAGAGAAATGTCAATGTATTCAGGAATATGAAATAGCCTAATTTATCTCCTTTCACCTTACAAGTTCATATTGGAAACTCAAGATTCACACTATCCTCATGTCTACTGCATGGTATGAGGGAAGACTGCTGAAACTTAATTTGATAAAGCAAAACCTCTCACTGACTTCAGCAGTCAAGTTCAGGCAAGTTAGCCTGCCAACATGTTGAAATGACTAGGGGGAGAAGGGCTACATGGGATTGACTAGGCTAATGCTGCAGTTATACACACAAAGTACACAGTTATACACAGTTAAACACTACTCTGAAAGGCATTGATGGATATTACAGAGTAACGTGTCACAAGTGGCCCCACACCAGCAGGACCAGAAGGACAGGTGCAGAGGGAGGGATTCAGGCTTCTCTCGTGGGGTGGTTTCCCACCTGCTCCCCACTTCCACGACCTGCAGTAACAGGCTTCCTCTCCTGGTACTTTAAACCCAGAGGGAGGGAGGGTAGGTGGAGGCGGGTAGGTGGAGCTGATAATAGGTAATCTTTTTCCTCTTTCTAAATGTAAATGTACTACACTAATGCCAATATAGAAATAAAGTTGATCAGGAAAGTTCTAAATTAAATTAAAGTCTCTTTTTATTAGACTGTTTAGTAGCTAGTACTAACATAGTAGTTAACTAGCCTATTATGTACTTTCATGGCTCTTTCGATTCTGTGAGAGTTGTTGTAGTCGACCATAGCCTCCTAGGCTACCCATGTACTTTTGCGTCTGTGAATGGGTGTCATTTTATTAATGTTGTCGCAGACCGGTTCAGCCTGGGTAATAATGCTGAAGTGACTTGCACCCCTTGAATGGAGGATTGTGTAGGGGAGGGGGTTGGATTTGTGGGTGGTGTGTCAGTGTGTGGAGTGGATTTACTAGACTGATTGGCCAGTGATAATGCATGAATCACAGTTTAGCAAGCTGGGGAAGTTCTGCAGCTGTAAATATGCTGATCTTCCATCCTGCAGTAGAGATGCTGGAGTGTTTTTATAGCCCCATGTTGTGTGATAAGACACTGAAATGATGACTCACTGGGAGACCTGCACAGTTGCCATGGCAGCCAGAAGCCCTGCAAGATATTTCTCAAAGCATGCTAGACAAATTTTAGATTTATTAAAGATAGCCGGCTTCATTTGAAGTCAGACTTCAACGGTGTTCTAAAGCTGGATTCTGATCAAACCCTTGCCAGTCTGGAGCAATTCGTCTACAGGGGTGTGTTGAACACTGATAAGTTAGGTCGCTAGCTTAGCTAAGTCCGTGTCCTGCTTTGTTAAATGCACAAAGTTGCCATTGACAACTCCTGACTAATAGATTGATAGGCTTTGTCACATTACTCGCTTGTTTCCACTGTGTGTGCTAACACAAGGTTTCTAACTAACTCTGTCCTGGGGCCTGCCCTGGGTGCATGTTTTGTTTGTTGCCCTAGCACCACACAGCTGATTCAGATAATCAAAGCTTGATGATGAGTTGGTTATTTGAATCAGCTGTGTAGTGCAAGGGCAAAAACCCAAACGAGTGGGGGGGATAAATTATTTGTTTAGATATGAAGGGGTTCGGCAAGCTGCTTTGATTTAGCTCAGTGGATTAGTCGGTCTCTTTTTATTCATGTGCAAACTGACTCATTTGCAATAGATGCTCGTCAAGTGGTAAATATGAGTATAGCCTAGTTGTTGTTTGCCGTTTGTTCAAGTTTTTCAAAGGAAGTCAAACAAGAGGAGGATATGCTCTCTGTGGACCACAACCAGACACCTTGGAGATCGCTTACATCACGTTTAGCCTATTGTTAGCCCATCACAGCCTGAGTGCTATGGCAGGCATCTATGTATGCAGATTAGGAATTGCACTGTGTGTAAGAGTGCATTTCCGTCTCTATGGGTGGGGAAGCAAAAAGCAGCCTTGGGTCTTGGCTACGACACTGTGTAACCAACCACAGGGTTGCGAGATCAAATCCCCCGGTTGATGATTATGTAATACCAGATAATTTTTTAACATTATGTTATTACAGCAGTTAATCAGCAGATATGCCAGACTGAAAAATAACATTACATTTTTTTCTAGGTGATTAGTAGAGTGTGGGACAAAATGTGGTGTGCAGTGTGGTGTAATATCATGTCTCACTTTTCAGGAGGTCAGTCTTCTAAGCACAGCACCGGCCCCCTCGATCAGTCTTGCTGACAGACGTCTTTCTCAGAACCCAGTAAAGAGCTCTACAGTGCAACCATTTTTACTGGCATATGCGCCTAAAAATAGATGTGTATGAATTGAAAAAGTCAAGTATGAGCATGTGAAGGTTGATTTATAGCAAAAAGAAATGCTGCCGTAGCTATTTTCAAAGTATTTCTGACGTTTTGCCTTATAGCTGTTAGCTAATCGCATAAATAACTATGAATCTCATAATAAAATGAATCTTTCAGCACGGGCACAGTTGTTGCTGCACATGGTATCACTCTCACACAGCAAAGGGATTAAGCACAGTGTGAAGTGCTGAAAAATACATTTTTAGCATAGATTTTGGTCGAATTTACCCCATAGTCTACTAAAGGGTGACTTTGTCCTTGTGTTTCTTGGCTATTTACATTGTTTTGTTCACACGCTTGGTTGTTTTTCAATGTTAGTCTGAGCTTGCTCAACTGCTAGCGAAGTGATGTCAGAGAATCTCATCTTTCTGACAGACACCAGTGCCTCGTTACCACAGTAACGGCCCACCTCTTAAAAGGGCAGCTGATAATGTTTTTCTGTCACCTAGGTGACTTAATATTTGAGTGCACATTGAGCTTGATTTTAGCATGGAACACTCCAAAAACCTTTATTATTCAATAACTTTGTAATTTCTTATCATAAAACGACTGAAATACTTTCATTGTGAGCCTAAATTTATTTGTATGTGTCTACATGTTTCAATTTAGGAACACATGCTCCCTGTAAGGGTCACCGTAGAACCCTGCAGTAACACATACTCAAGTGTCACCGTGTCCCATAGACTGTTGTAACGTGAGTAAAAGATTGATTCTTAGGCGACGGGCGGGATTAACACTTTCAGTACACAAATTGTTAAACCCCAAATAAACCTCATGAGAATGATTGCCATTTCTACCAGGTAGTTTTTTTATTTTGAACTTCACTGGGCCGTGTAAAAGCCCTGGCTTTGTGCGTTGGCGACCGTCTACTCTTAGCTGAGTGCCCAGTCCCTTATGGACGTCAGGGTTTTTATTTATGGTGTGTTGAGGGTTTGTTATTGCCGAGAGTGCACTGGTTGTATGTGGACCCTTTCGTGTGCACTGACTCACTCTCCAGTGTATTCTAGTGTAGAATAAGCAATGCTTAGCAATTACATTGAGTGACTGAAGGGAGCAGTCTTCATTAAAAAGTAAACAGATTTTCAGAGTAGTTGAAAATTGCCTGATCACACCTGCAGCTGAGCCGTTTTTACACTTAGCAATCTCATTAGGCCTATTACGTGATCAGTTATGCTGTCAGTTAATCATATTCAAATAGCCTAGCATAGCGTTATTTCCTTGTTACAAACCTATGGATCCCTTGGGATTTTTTTGCTAATTATCCTCTTCAGTTCTTGCCTGTCTTACTCACATTCTATGTCAAAGAGTAGTTGGCACCAGGCCCACTAGGCCTCCTGTTTTTTTTGCAACAAACTCTTTAATCGTCTCTGACTGCTGTTTTTTCTGTTTTTGTCACATGCTCAGCCAGCGTCATTTGGAGTGAACCCTAAACAAGGCTTTGCGACTGGTGTGAGAAGCCGAGCTCACTGACCAGTCTCACCCAACCGGTTTAGCAAATGCAGTGGGAGCATGTCAAGGGTTGTGCGGTATCAATTGGCATGCATTAATGCCCACGTTTAGCCTAGGTTACAGTAGGCCCTAGGCTGTCTGTCACTCCCTCATTTTATGGCTCATCTCACATGTTCAGGCACTTTTATGTTAGCAATGGACTACTACGTCATTGCCATTTTGCACTGGGCCAGTCAGATCTAGGCCACTTTTTCAAAGCTTGACAGTGACATGAGGACACCATGTCGGTTTCTTTTGATCTAATCCCCCTGTGCTGTCATACCCATATTTCATTTATTCTCCATTGCATAAGGTCTTCCGACCCCTCCACTTAGAGGCTGCTGTCTATTTTTACGGTTGTGAGAGGATGGGCATGTTCCATAAAAGTGAAAGAACTCGACTTGACCTATCAATATGTAAGCTGATAGGGAGGAGTAACACGGTCCTGGGAAAGCTGCACCATGACTATCTAGAATGGAAACTGGCAAAAGTCCCGTTGGCACTGATCTACAATTTATAGCCCAATTTACAGTACACGTTTATGATAACCTGGCAGTTGGCATTTCACTACACCCACAATAACTTCGGCTAAACACGTGTATGTGTTTAAAATTTGATTTGATTTGCAAGCAGGCCTAACTTGTAAACCCTGTTCTCTTTTGAGTCTCTTTCAGATTGATGTGGTGTAACCTGTGTAAAATGTGTACCTTGTGTGATTGGGAATATGATCATAAAGCACTGGCCTTCAAATCAGGGCACTATGTCTCAGGTTTTTGTTAAAAGTTAGGCTAAACCTAAAAGGAGTTTCTTAAACTGTGGAAGCCATTGAAAATTTGTCTAACATTTTTGGACCTTTTCTAAGGTAATAAATAGTGTGCTCCAGTGTGATGCAGAGGTCTGTGTTTTTGCTATCTGGTGCTAGGTTCGCAAGGTGGCGTTTTCATTTACCTGAGTGATGTCTTGCTCAAGCAAACTTCAAGAGACATCCTCTCGCATTGGCACCTTTGTCATAACACTGTCCCCCGAGGCCTTCTTTTTCAATTTCAATTTCACATCAAGCCAGTTTGCCTAATAGCATCATGGACATCCACCAGCACTAGTTGTTTTCCATGTTCAAAAAGAAAAAACCCATTAATGTGATCGTTGGTTGTGCTTGCTGAAATTGTCCTGACACCTTATTGTTGCCAAGGGCAGCTGTCAGTCTCAATTGAATCTTGGGTTCACCCATAACTGGATATTCAGGTTTCTCCCAAGGCTGCAGGTGTTTTTTTGCCTGTCAACCAACAAGATTTGAATACTACTCATCACATGAGATGCTATGTGAACTTTAGGTAGCCTCTCCAACTTGACCCAAGGTCATACATTTAATAATAATAATAATAATAATAATAATAATAATAATAGCCATATTTATATTCCATGACCGTCAGCCTCTCTCTCAATGTGTGTTTTTGTCTCATAACTGTTTCTTTCGCAGTCTATTATCATAACCATGGGACTGTCTCACAGCATTGGCAAAATAATCACATCATCACAATTAGGGTGCATGTTGTTATGGAATAGGTTAGGTCTTAAGAGCATGATTAGACACTACCACTACCACGTCCACACACTATCCCCAGGCGGAAGCAGCAACCGGGTTAGGTGATATGCTCAGCCAGGAAGCCTTGATAATTACTCAGGTGTGGGCAATCAGGATGATCGTCTGTCCTGGAGAGAGAGGAGGCCAGAAGCCTCTCAGCCTGACTTTGTTAGTTTCTTTGTGTTAGTTAACCTCTTTAGTTGGGCATGCCTTTTTTGTAGTTTTTTATTTTGTTGACATGAACATATGAAAAATCAGCTTGGACTGGCCGACCAAGAGGTCAAGACGGAGCTGGTCCTGAACTCTGTAAGTTGGCTGTCTCCTGGGTACATGTACATGTACAAACAACACAGTCCTTGTACGCTAATTTCTCACATAGATGCACATCTTAAATCAGGTTGCGGACCAGTTAGCTAGGCATAAGACCCCTAGACTTTGCTAGCGTGTCAATATTAGCATGCTAGTTAATTGGTTTCATAACAATGTGAACTTCAACACAGTATTTTTCTACTATCAAATTATGTTCAGTAGATGCAGTGCAAAAGGCAAGCTGCACTCATTTGTGTACTGTGTGTGCCCATGGTTTCTCATGTGCACTAGGTGTGCCCGTCAGAGGTTGCAATAACGCAGGATTCTGCGTTTTTCACAGAATAGGAAAGATAAAATCCAGAAAGGATATCTTGCTGCTGTGTTTTGTAAACTAAAATGCTTTTTATTGTAATTTCTGCTCATTATCGGTCACGGTTCGCTCCAAATCATGAATGTAAAATGACAAATGTTGCGCTTCAGTTGCACTTCTTCACTCAGATGAGATGTATAACTTTTATTATTCAAAAACAGAAAATACCATCATACCGTCAAATAGTAAAAATACTGTGATATGATATGTTGGCCATATCGCCCAGCCCTATCAACAGTTAATGTCACCTCCTCCCAGCTCTTACCGAAACCTACCCATGAGCCCCCCTCTTTCCATTTACTTTAACCAACATCCTCACCCACTGAGCACTGACCGACACCAGATGTCCATGGACGTTGAAATTTGGGCAGTCCACCTTGGCCTTGATGTTAATGTCCACACACGGACTGGACTGGACCAAATCTGAACCTATCATGGACGTACAGTGGGGAGAGCAAGTATTTGATACACTGCTGATTTTTGCAGGTTTTCCTACTTACAAAGCATGTAGAGGTCTGTAATTTTTATCATAGGTACACTTCAACTGTGAGAGACGGAATCTAAAACAAAAATCCAGAAAATCACATTGTATGATTTTTTAAATAATTAATTTGCATTTTATTGCATGACATAAGTATTTGATCACCTACCAACCAGTAAGAATTCCGGCTCTCACAGACCTGTTAGTTTTTCATTAAGAAGCCCTCCTGTTCTCCACTCATTACCTGTATTAACTGCACCTGTTTGAACTCGTTACCTGTATAAAAGACACCTGTCCACACACTCAATCAAACAGACTCCAACCTCTCCACAATGGCCAAGGCCAGAGAGCTGTGTAAGGACATCAGGGATAAAATTGTAGACCTGCACAAGGCTGGGATGGGCTACAGGACAATAGGCAAGCAGCTTGGTGAGAAGGCAACAACTGTTGGCGCAATTATTAGAAAATGGAAGAAGTTCAAGATGACGGTCAATCTCCCTCGGTCTGGGGCACCATGCAAGATCTCACCTCGTGGGGCATCAATGATCATGAGGAAGGTGAGCGATCAGCCCAGAACTACACGGCAGGACCTGGTCAATGACCTGAAGAGAGCTGGGACCACAGTCTCAAAGAAAACCATTAGTAACACACTACGCCGCCATGGATTAAAATCTGAGTACAACCCCAAGAACACCATCCCAACCGTGAAGCGTGGAGGTGGAAACATCATTCTTTGGGGATGCTTTTCTGCAAAGGGGACAGGACGACTGCACCGTATTGAGGGGAGGATGGATGGGGCCATGTATTTCGAGATCTTGGCCAACAACCTCCTTCCCTCAGTAAGAGCATTTGAAGATGGGTCGTGGCTGGGTCTTGCAGCATGACAACGACCCGAAACACACAGCCAGGGCAACTAAGGAGTGGCTCCGTAAGAAGCATCTCAAGGTCCTGGAGTGGCCTAGCCAGTCTCCAGACCTGAACCCAATAGAAAATCTTTGGAGGGAGCTGAAAGTCCGTATTGCCCAGCGACAGCCCCGAAACCTGAAGGATCTGGAGAAGGTCTGTATGGAGGAGTGGGCCAACCTGGTCAAGAACTACAGGAAACGAATGATCTCTGTAATTGCAAACAATTGTTTCTGTACCAAATATTAAGTTCTGCTTTTCTGATGTATCAAATACTTATGTCATGCAATAAAATGCTAATTAATTACTTAAAAATCATACAATGTGATTTTCTGGATTTTTGTTTTAGATTCCGTCACTCACAGTTGAAGAGTACCTATGATAAAAATTCTACATGCTTTGTAAGTGGGAAAACCTACAAAATCGGCAGTGTATCAAATACTTGTTCTCCCCACTGTATGTTTCACAAGCTGGGACAGTACAATACAGTAAAGTAGAGTAGATTACAGTATATTGTACTGTACTGAACTTTACTGTACTGTACTCTACTGCAATTTACTGAACTCTACTTTACCCTAATCTGTTCTGCTTGTGCTGTATCGTACTACACTGTGCTCTGCTGTGATGTGCTGTCCAAACATGAGGAGAATTATATTCATAATTATGAATTTCTGTTAAGTACAGATCAGGGACCCATGATGTATTTATGTTGCTTTGTGTATATCCACTTCACCTACTGTAGTTCAATAACTAAAATAGATTATTTTCAAACTTAAGGGTGCTGAGGAGTATTTCTGTCTGTAATAAAGCCCTTTTGTGGGGAGAAACGTATTCTGATTGACTGGGCCAAACTCCACCCATGGCTGCACCCCTGCCCAGTCATGTGAAATCCATAGATTAGGGCATAATGTATTTATTTCAATTGACTTAGTTCCTCATATAAACTGTAACTCAGTAAAAACATGTTGTTTGTAGGTAGGTGGGTGGGTGGGTGAAATGTATTTGTCAAGCAGCTTCAACAAAAACACAGGGCAGGTGCAAAATGCCAGAACGAAAATACAAATGATACATAGAGCGGCAGTATGAAAAAGTATAAAAATACAAGGAGTCTGGAGTGCAAAAAAGCTATAAAAAAGACATTGCATAGTATGGGTGGATGGCTGAATATGTACACTATACATTGGTGGATGGTGCATGGTTAACTATACTATACAGGTCGATGGCAGAGAAATACTTAAATAGCTAAAAGTGTATATGATATAAGTGAGGGTAATAATAGTTTATTTCATATACAGACTGGTTAAATGAACAGGTTAGTGAATATTTTGCATGGTTAAATTAACTGTACAGGTAAATATACAGTTACATTTACAGGTAAGTGAATATTTGCATGGTTACATTAACTGTACAGATAAATGACAGGAAGAGATACTTTAATAGCTAAATGTGTGTATGATATAATGTAGGGTAATAATACTAATTACCTTAAAATACAGTCCTTAGTGCAGGGTTTAATTAAAGATAAATGCACGTATTGCACAGTCGATATACTAAAAGCAATTCAAAAAGATACACAGGATACTAATATGCATTCCTGAGTGAATGACTACGTAAGTTAAGTTTTATTGTTGCTTATGTTTAGAAACATTTATTTACCATTTAATTTCTATTTGGCACGAAATAATCTGAAACACAACCAAAACAAAATGCATCCAATAAGTCTGTAGAGTCACAAGCTTGATGTCTTTATTGCATGCTAGGAATATGGGGCCAAATACTAAACTGTTGACTACTTTAATACACAAGTGAATTTGTCCCAATACTTTTGGTCCCCCTAAAATCTACAAAAAATTCACCTGATATATCTGAAAATACCCTCAAATTAAGTAGTCCATAGTCCATTGTATCATTTCAAATCCAAAGTGCTGGAGTACAGAGCCAAAACAACAAAACGTGTCACTGTCCCAATTATTTTGGTGCTTACTGTAAACGCAGGAGAAATGGCATGCATTTTTTATGGCCTGCATTTTGAAAATGCTAATATCTGAAAGCTAATGCGACCCTTGCCGCGTGTGCACGTGCACTTGGGTGTTTTTTGTTGTAGTGAGTAAGTCCAAGCAGTGGTCATTTTGGCACTCTTATTTTATTTTGCAAAACAGAGGGACATTTTTGTCTAAATGCTCTTTCATTTTACTCACATCACATTTTGTATTGCCTCATTAAGCTATAGTAAACATAAATTACTGACTTACATGTGCACAAACATACAGTCGTATCCTATCAACATACAGTGCATTCGGAAAGTATTCAGACCCCTTGACTTTTTCTACATTTTGTTAAGTTACAGCCTTCTTTTTCCCCCTCATCAATCTACACACAATAACCCATAATGACAAAGCAAAAACAGGTTTCTAAAAAAATTATTATAAAATGAAATATGACATTTTACATAAGTATTCAGAAACTTTACTCAGTACTTTGTTGAAGCACCTTTGGTAGTGATTAGAGCCTTGTCTTCTTGGGTATGACGCTACAAGCTTGGCACCCCTGTATTTGGGGAGTTTCTCCCATTCTTCTCTGCAGATCCTCTCAAGCTCTGGTTGGAGGGGGAGCGTCGCTGCACAGCTATTTTCAAGTCTCTCCAGAGATATTAGATCGCGTTCAAGTCCGGGCTCTGACTGGGCCACTCAAGGACATTGTCTTGGCTGTGTGCTTAGGGTCGTTGTCCTGTTGAAACTTCGCCCCAGTCTGAGGTCCTAAACGCTCTGGAGCAGGTTATCATCAAGATGATTATCTTCTCAACAGCCAAAACAGAACACATTACTCTCCAGTAGATTTAAAAATCACACCTCTTGACAATGCTCAAGATTTTCCCTGTGCCACTAACTTTTTCAGTTGGTGGCACCACCAACCCATGATTAGATTATAGTTTATTAGAGTCATCCACAGGGACGAGTGAAGGATACAGTGAAATTCTTAAGCGCCGAACTCCAACAGTGCAGGTCAAAAGGAAGTGAATGAAACAATACAAAAATAATAATATTTACAATTGTAACGATGCTAAATGTCCATTGGGGTGGGGGCAGGGTAAATGTCCATTGGGGTGGGGGCAGGGTAAATGTCCATTGTGAGGGGGATGTTGTAGGTGTCCTGGAGGGCAGGCAGTGTGCACCCAATGGTGCGTTCGGCTGAGCGTACCACCCACTGTATCGCCTTGCGGTCAGCGGCGGTGGAGTTGCCATACCAGGCGATGATGCAGTCCGGCAGTATGCTCTCGATAGTGCTCCTGTAGAACACTGTGATGTGTTCTACAGGACACGTTTTTGCAGCCTCCTGAAGTTGAAGAGTCTCTGTCGTGCTTTCTTAACCACGCAGCCGTCATACCACTCAGGAAGGAGACGCGTTCTGTCTCCTAGAGATGAACGTATTTTGGTGCGAAAAGTGCAAATCAATCCCAGAACAACAGCAAAGGACCTTGTGAAGATGCTGGAGGAAACGGGTACAAAAGTATCTATATACACAGTAAAATAAGTCCTATATCGACATAACCTGAAAGGCTGCTCAGCAAGGAAGAAGCCACTGCTCCAAAACCGGCATAAAAAAGCCAGACTACGGTTTGCAACTGCACATGTGGACAAAGATCGTACTTTTTGGATATATTGAAGCAACATCTCAAGACATCAGTCAGTAAGTTAAAGCTTTGTCGCAAATGGGTCTTCCAAATGGACAATGACCCCAAGCATACTTCCAACGTTGTGGCAAAAAGTCACAAAGCCCTGACCTCAATCCTATAGAAAATTTGTGGGCTGAACTAAGAAAGTGTGTGCGAGCAAGGAGGTCTACAAACCTGACTCAGTTACACCAGTTCTGTCAGGAGAAATGGGCCAAAATTCACCCAACTTATTGTGAAAAGCTTGTGGAAGGCTACCCAAAACGTTTGACCCAAGTTAAACAATTTAAAGGCAATGCTACCAAATACTAATTGACTGTATGTAAACTTCTGACCCACAGGGAATGTGATGAAAGAAATAAAAGCTTAAATAAATAATTCTCTCTACTATTATTCTGACATTTCACATTCTTAAAATAAAGTGGTGATCCTAACTGACCTAAGACGGGGAATTGTTACTAGAATTGTGAAAAACTGACTTTACATTTATTTGGCTAAGGTGTATGTAAACCTCAGACTTCAACTGTATTTATCAGCACTAATATTATGAGATAATTTATTGGGGGCTAATTCACCACATGAGGAAGTGATCTCAAAACACATTAGCTAGATTGGTCATGCTAAATATGTATTTTCTGTCCTAAAAACTTTGTCGATGTAGCCACAATTAGGCATTTCGCGCTCTTCGTATCTTAAAGCCATATCAAATATCTTGGTTGTAAAATAGTTGCTATTGGGCTTAATATTAGATGAGAAATACTATACAATATTATGCATTTCCCACAATTGGATTTCGAAATGTTATACAATCAGAAGCGTTTTCTCTCTCTCCCGGAGCGCACATCAAGTGGCTCACTCATCACCGCAGCAGGCCGCAGCAGGCCCCAGCAGAGCAGGCCCCAGCAGAGCAGGCCCCAGCAGAGCAGGCCCCAGCAGAGCAGGCCCCAACAAAACAGGCCCATGGCCTAGGCAGTCACTTTCATTACAGGAAGCCCTGCCCCTTGAAGTACTGTAGCTATATTGTAATCAAAGTTCTGTCATAAGTAGTCATCTGATAAGTTGCAGCAAGCAAACTAGCTAGCATTATCAATCTGTTATTACCTAAGCGTATATATTGGAATTAAACTCTTTCAGATGTCTCTTGAGGTTGGTAGTATTTTTCCCTGTCTACTTGTGGGTGCTAACGCTGTCTTCTCCTGTGGAAATGTTGCATTCGGTCTTGTTTGAATCTACACGCTAAGTAAAGTGGCTCCAAACATCACCCCTGTTTTGTACCGGGAGCTTGTACCACTGGGAGAGTAGCCAGTGTGCCTTATGTGTCAATGATTTGCTGCTGCCAGATTGGAGAATGGTTGCTGGGCAGACAGGTAACTTGTGAATGACCTGGGCATGGTATTTATTTTCCACCGCATTGCAACATTGCAATGAGAGAGCCTTACAATGTCATTATTGGACCGAACAAATAACTGAAAAGCTCTCAATCTCTCCAAAAACACGTCTAGTCCACTTATTAGTCAGATTTTAGTCACAGAGATAATTTACTCTCGTTTTCGTCAACCAAAATGAAAAAATATTTTACTTGTATTTGTACAAAAAAAAATCTGGTTCTATTTATTCAGTTATTGTCTGTCTTGAAAAATAGGTGTTTGACGAATAGTGTGGTCCAATTTTTGGTTGACGAAATGTACACTGGTCCAAGGTCCCAACAGGAGTGCAGTATTAAATAACAGGCCTGTAATTTTTCCATCTGCTGGCTTTTCTACTTTCACTGTGGAGGCAAACCAACCCAACTGGGGATGGCATTATGACTAGAGAGTAAATGGTGGCAGCTGCATGGGTAACTATCCCCTTCTGCCTTCACTGAGGATTGCAGAGGTCATTATCCAGGCATGCGCGCTTTGTGCTGGTTTTTGTTTCTCCAGATGGCTACTTTTCCAGGAAGTGTTGATAGGCACTGTCAGGGCACTCTACAGTCGAGCACTGTAGACACTGTGAATATTTGTGGTTGGGTGTATTTAATACAAATATTTGATGTTTGTGGTCCATCTGGTGAAGGAGAGGTGTGAAAGTAGGTAGAGTTTTGTTTCTACCACTATGGTGGTAATTTTCTCCAAATGTGCACTTGTGTAGACTCAAATGGATTCTAGTTGTATCAACAGGTAGGTCTCGGCCTATTTCATTATGGCCTACTTTTTAAAAAGTAACTTTCTTTTTAAAAAGTAACTTTCCAATGAAAATCTCACTTTTAGATATTCTTATTCTGTTAACTCATACCAGCCGCTAAAATGGAAAGAAGTTGTGTAAGCCCAGGCGTCCGTCAGTCCCATTTCCAGTGTGCTACCACCATTTCCACAACCATGTTTTACTCAGATTCAGCTCCTTTTATTTGCAGTTGTACCCCAGATTTTGTTCTGCTGTGGAGAGGCCAACATTTCACTCCAAATGACTCGGAGCCTTCCCTGCTCCTGCACATAAAGGCTGAGGATATTTTAAGCGAAAGCAGATAGAGCTATAAAATAGGCCCATAAAGCTTTCAGCAGGTCCTTATATAACCATTTACAGTTTTGTGACAGTCACTAGAAATGGACGCCTGACGCTGCACACTCAGCAAGGCCAGTGCGATATCTGGTTGCTAGGTGACGACAATCTACAATCAGCGGCGGATGTTGCTAAATGCGGAGCAGGTCTGCTGTTACTCCTGTGCTCTAGTGCCAGCGTTTCTCAATAGGACGAGAACAGCAAAAGGGCATCAGGCCTGCGGCATCTCCTGTAAGAAATGTCAGCCTGGACCATTTTTTTTGTATAGGCCTAGGCTACGGCTGTGGCGATCATGAAGATCTGTCAGCTGGTTATTGACATAAACATGTTTAGCATCTCCAGGCCTCCACGCATACAAGCTGTTGAGGCGCGTCTTTTGGAAAATCTATATTTAAAGTCTAATAAATCCATTTAGTATAAACGCCATCACAATAAGTCCATTATTATTTTAGGAAGGTCCTAAAGAAATACGATATGGAGAATTTATTTCAGAATAACCGAATATCGAAGATGGTCACCCTGTCTGCAGAACATGCAAAAAACAACAACAAACAAACAAAAAAAAAGCTGCGAAAGGGGGCAACACTCATCTTTGTGACCACCACCCACTACTTTATAGCGAATGCAAGGTAAGTTAACTTTTAGCATGATGTGGGGACTTCGGAATGGGGGAAAATGTCATGGTTTGTCTAACTAACTTGCTAATATCTTGTAAATAATGTAAACTGAATCTTTCCGTGTTACCTACTCTTGTAAAAACACTACACGTTGTTCTGCAACTGTATGCGTCGTGTGTCTGCAGACTCTATTTGCCCATTGCACACGATAACACGTTATGTAGTTTAGTCACCCAACCAATATATTTTGTTCATTTAAAATCCTGCAGTCGTCAACTTGGTTGTAAAAGTGTTCCAACAGGAGATACACTATAAACCCCTATACAAGACTCCTGTATTTATGTCAATTGTTGGGCTCATTGCAATTACTATCACTGTCTTCTTAAGACTCATTTGTATTTATGTCAATTGTGCGTGGGGTCATTGCATATACTCAAATGCAACACAGAAGATAGACTGTGTGTGTGCGTGAGTGAATAATAATAATTATAATGTAACACCAATAGTAATAATAATACATTCCCTTGTTTACAGATTGGGTGTGCAGCAGGCAAACCCAGTGATGCTACTGGTTCCTCCTCATCTACAGTTGTGACACAGACACTCGAGCAAGCATTCAAAAGGCAGGCTGCTTATGCACCCACATCAAAAAATGCTCAAGACCTCACTGCAGCCCTTTCATATTACATTGCAAAGGACATGATACATTTTTACGTTTCAGTCTCAAGTGAATAAAGCCCATTGGATTTGTTTACAAATGGTTGTATTGTTCTCACATGCACATTGCTTTACTCATGTTGCTTTTATATGCACATTTGATTTGCTTACTTAAGGTTGTGTTCATTATAACCTGCACTAGGGAAACTTTTACCTCTCATGGCCACATGGTGCCATCTTTAATGTTATTATTTTATTGTTTATCCACACAGAAAGTGCATAGTGCTGCTAATTTTATTTGTTTGTTGGTTTTCAATATAAAACTTGGTGAAATGATTTCAGTGCGTGTATCTTTTTGAACATTTCCAGCACATTTTAACAATACCGCGATAATACTGATAACCATGATAATTTGTCACTATAATCATGATATTACATTTTCATACTGTTTCATCTCTAGCTACTGCATGTTATCTGGCTCATATATAGGCATATGCGTAATCAGTTGTGTTCTACACGCAACATCTGAAATGATTTGAATTAATCATCACCTACAAAGCGCTGTCCATTTTTGTTTGGCTTTGAGACAACATCCACAACGACCATGTTTTCCACTCCGTTTCCACCTCTTGTTGAACTTCTTTCTTCAAATTGATCATCACAGTGAGGTAAAAAACAAAAAATAGCCTAATGGTGAGTTTTTTAAACGCATGATACTGTTTTTAAAAAGTGTTTGTGATTTCTGATTGCATTTGCGTTGATGTCTGTGGTAAGAGAGACAATAGAACCCAGAGTACCGGGCCATTAGGACCTCATGGTCGTTAGCGATTTGGGTACTACCAACGCATGCCCAGAGTGCATAAAAGGAGATTACCGTGATTGCGGTAATGACTGCCACTGGGGCGGTAATAGTCACCGCAACAGACCTCTAGGTAATGTGTTTGTTTTTGTCATATCATTCCCTTAAAAAGCCTCCGGTTTGTGCACTGTCATTCAACTGCAAGGATGTTTTTCTGTCTTTTTGGGTCCTACTCATCGTGTCATCGCCATGGGTCCTTTATTTAACTAGGCAAGTCAGTTAAGAACAAATTCTTATTTAAAATGACGGCCTACCTACAGGGTCAGCCCCTGGAGCAAATTAGGGTTAAGTGCCTTGCTCAAGGACACATCAACAGGTTTTTCACCTTGCCGGCTTGGGTATTCGAACCAGCGACCTTTCAGTTACTGGCCCAACGATCTAACCGCTAGGCTTGGGGATTGACTTCTCTTGTCACAGTGAGTCCAGGTCATGTTGCCATTACTGAGAGATACTAAAGAGCTTACGGCCTATAATCCTGGGACTCCTCCAGCCTCAGGTGCTGGCTGCCTCCCAGCTCCAGAGGTAAACAAACACAGACGCTCCCGTACTTTACTGTACGTAAGCAGACAGTCATCTACAGTATCACTATACATTTTCTCTCAAACAAACACACCTCTCTTTGTCTTTCTCTGTCAACAGGTCTGAGTACATTTTGTGTGTGTGTGTGGTTATGAAACAAATCGATTTGTCAATAGGATCTCTCCACACCATCAACTATGCAAAGGGATCTCTGCACGCCATCAACTATGCAAAGGTCTGTTACAAAACAAAGGCTTTTTGCATGTATTGCTCACCAATCAATTAGTCACAATGGGAACACCAGTTAATTGGAGGGAACCTGTTCATCTATTATGTGTGTAGCAGTAGAGGCTGGTGACTTGAAAAATTGAGGATGGGAGATCCACGGTATAGGCGCGGAACGCACAGAGACGTCAAAGTGTGTTTTAAAAATTCGTCAGAGTAATTATTTTAACCTAAAGCATTTAATAAAGACATTTATAGTACAATATTATGGGGAATGAAAGGGCTACTTACCATTTTGGGAAGGGATTACAGCAGTGATTGTATGAGGCAGGAGTTGAGGTGTTCCAAGGCTTGACTTCAGTGCAGGACCGGATTTGACTAGGAAGACAAAAAAATACTACACAGTTAAACTAAGAATGAGTTAGTCCAGGCAAGGAGTAAAATCATTGATGTGTAATAATGTGATTATGTTTGTGAATGTGATTGACTATACATACAGTTGAAGTCGGAAGTTTACATACACCTAGCCAAATACATTTAAACTCAGTTTTTCACAATCCTAGTAAAACATTTTCCTGTCTTAGTTCAGTTAGGATCACCACTTTATTTTAAGAATGTGAAATGTCAGAATAATAGTAGAGAGAATGATTTATTTCAGCTTTAATTTTTTTCATCACATTCCCTGTGGGTCAGAAGTTTACATACAGTCAATTAGTATTTGGTAGCATTGCCTTTAAATTGTTTAACTTGGGTCAACCGTTTCAGGTAGCCTTCCACAAGCTTCCCACAATAAGTTGGGTGAATTTTATCCCATTCCTCCTGACAGAACTGGTGTAACTGAGTCAGGTTTTGCAGTTCTGCCCACACATTTTCTATAGGATTGAAGTCAGTGCTTTGTGATGGCCACTCTTATACCTTGACTTTGTTATCCTTAAGCCATTTTGCCACAACTTTGGAAGTATGCTTGGGGTCATTGTCCATTTGGAAGAACCATTTGCGACCAAGCTTTAACTTCCTGACTGATAACTTGAGAATGTTGCTTCAATATATCCACATAATTTTCCTTATTCATGATGCCATCTATTTTGTGAAGTGCACCAGTCCCTCCTGCAGAAAGCACCCCCACAACATGATGCTGCCACCCCTGTGCTTCACGGTTGGGATGGTGTTCTTCGGCTTGCAAGCCTCCCCCTTTTTCCTCCAAACATAACGATGGTCATTATGGCCAAACAGTTCTATTTTTGTTTCATCAGACCAGAGGACATTTCTCCAAAAAGTACGATCTTTGTCCCCATGTGCAGTTGCAAACCGTAGTCTGGCTTTTTTATGCCGTTTTGGAGCAGTGGCTTCTTCCTTGCTGAGTGTCCTTTCAGGTTATGTTGATATAGGATTCGTTTTACTGTGTATATAGATACTTTTGTACCTGTTTCCATCAGCATCTTCACAAGGTCCTTTGCTGCTGTTCTGGGACACCAAAGTATGTTCATCTCTAGGAGACCGAACGCATCTCCTTTCTAACAGTATGATTGCTGCGTGGTCCCATGGTGTTTATACTTGCGTACTATTGTTTGTACAGATGAACGTGGTACCTTCAGACGTTTGGAAATTGCTCACTAGGATGAACCAGACTTGTTTTGAATTGTTTTTTTGAGGTCTTGGCTGATTTCTTTTGATTTTCCCATGATGTCGAGCAAAGAGGCACTGAGTTTGAAGGTAGGCCTTGAAATACATCCACAGGTACACCTCCAATTGACTCAAATTATGTCAATTAGAATCTTCTAAAGCCATGACATTTTCTGGAATTTTCCAAGCTGTTTAAAGGCACAGTCAACTTAGTGTATGTAAACTTCTGACCCACTGGAATTGTGATATAGTGAATTAATCTGTCTGTAAACAATTTTTGGTAGAATTACTTGTGTCATGCACAAAGTAGATGTCCTAACCGACTTGCCAAAACTACAGTTTGTTAACATGAAATCTGTGGAGTGGTTGTAAAATGAGTTTTAATGTCTTCAACCTAAGTGTAAGTAAACTTCAATTGTACAGTAATGAGAGAAAATTGACAGGGCTACTCACAGTGCTTGGAGAGGAAACATTCAATGTGCCAGTGGATGAGCGGCACATGGACGTGGCTTCAGTTCATGTCAGGAGAGCGTTGACAATGGTAGTGGAGTGGAGCTGTCATCAGCTCTTAATCAGGGAACAGGAGGGGACTTAGCTGTAAATACAAATAGCAGATACATTACATTACAGCTGCGCCATCGTAGGTTTGAACAAGTTTCTCCATGAAGTTAAACACAGACTGCGCATTTCGCCCCCTTGACACATCAAAGTAGCCCAAGAAACGTTCCTGAATGAAGGATTTATAAGGGCTGTGATGTGACCAGTTTTTCCTAATCAGGTCACATGCTTAAAAAAAAACTGTCAAACTGCAGCAACATTATACTTGTTCATATGAATTATATTTAGACTAGATTAGGAGGGGGATTTCCTCTACCCAGACACAGAAACAACAACAGATAGAAAATAGAACTCACAGGGCTGAGCTTGCTTTATGCATGTTTGCATCATGCAGGCCTATGCAACTGTAGGCCTTCTAAAAAAATCTGTCATCACTTATGTTGATTGATTAATTCCAGTTAATAATTTGGGATTGAAAATGTATTTGCAGCCTAGCCCGACCCATTTTGAATATAAACCAAATTTGATTATATTCACATTTTCTCCTGATACACAAATGGACTATAAATACCTAAAGTTACCAATTAGTTACCCTGACCAAATGGACAGCGCACATGGGCTGCATGCATCTGCTCTTATTATTCGCCTAGAGTTGATCAGACTGAAAAAAGTTTAGGTGTAGCCTAGGCTGCTGCAACATTATATGTAATGAGTTTTTGCTTGTGTCTGTCCGTAGTGATTATGTGTTATCTTTGTAATAAATAAATACCGGAGGAAAGTGGAAAGCCTACTTGTGCTCCCGCTAAAAGATGCGCTGCGTCAGCCTCTCTCTTTAATATAACTTTTAATGGATGATGCGATGTAAGCCATCAAATCATTCTGAGTTGATTTCGACATCCCAGAAAAGACAGTAGAAAGTTCCATATGTTCAGCAAGTAAAGCATTGTAACGTGCAATTACCGCTGCAAGCTCCTTGTAGTTGACCTTGTTAGCGGAACTTTCCCTCTCGTCGTGTCCTCTAAAAGCTCATTCTTGCATGCCCAAAAATGCAGTGGTGTTGATAAGCCTGTTGAGAACATCCCTGTTTCTTCTTATTTTCACGTTGTGTTGCACAGTTTGATTACACAGACCTTCATCATGATCGATACTGCTTTTCCTCAGAAGCTTGAATCTGATGTGGGCATTTATATGTTCCCTGCTTTTGTTTTACTGATTAGCTGAACAATCAATGTTCTTCAGGTCACTGTACCCCTCTTTCGCCAAGGCGATAGGCTCCCTGTCAACCAGCTATATTTTTGATACCAGTTGGAATTGAACACCCTCACCTTTTCATCCTTCTACATGAAACTGATCTCAGGCAGAGGTCGACCCTCAGTTTTAATTCGCACCTTTTCCATGTACCCCAGAGAATGAAAGGGGTTTGTCAACAAAAAGTCAAGTCAGTTAGTGTTGGCGGCAAAAAATGCACGCTACTGAAGTTAGCAAGGCACAAATAAAGTTCTAAAACCAAGAAAGCAATTTATAATCTACCTCCGTCTCCTGTAATTTGAAGAAACTAATTTGAATTGAATAATATCCCAAAAAATGATCAACTATCACTTTTTAATCTCTATCTAAAAATGTCAACACATAGAACCCACCCATAATGCTCTGCGGCACAACCCCAATACAACACACTAGGTTCATTCTGATCCTAATCCTATGATTGGATGGACAACATGTCAGTTCATATTACAAAAGCTTTGATTGGTTGGAGGTCATCCTCCAGAAGTGGTCATAATTACCATGTAGGTCTATGGAAGGGGTGAGGCCTAAGACCCGCTTAGGTTTTGTATTGAAGTCAATGTACCCAGAGGAGGAAAGAAGCTAGCTGTCCTCTGGCTACACCATGGTGCTACCCAAGAGAGTGCTGTTGAAGTTACTATAGACCTTCATGGCAAAACAGTGTGTTTTAATCAATTATTTGGTGACATAAATATATTTTGTATTTTTTTTTTTTTTGTGTTTCACTATTTTTATTTTACCACTGAGGATGATGGTCCTCCACTTCCTCTTCTGAGGAAACCTCCACTGGTGTGTACATATTTGTTGTCCATATAGGCTAGTAAACAAGTATTTCAGGGTAACTGCCAACGTCGTGACATTACAATAGCTGATAGCTAATCTCATTCCACCTTCTAAGGAGGATTTCACTTTTTCCCACAGGCGATTTAAGGCTACCCTTTGTTGCTCTACAGTAACAAGGTAGACCATTTCCTTTTCCCCTGAAGGAAAACCTATGGTGGTCCATTCGCTGTGAGAGGAAGATGGTAGGGCATTATCTTTAAATCTCCCCAAACCTCTGTCTTCGTGGTCTTCGCCTGCGTTCTAATCCTCAGCTCTATGGTCATAGACCTAATTTAATCATGCTGCTCCCAGTGAAAATATTTCAGTTCTTTTCTCTTCTAAAGCCCTCCTACGAATGTGTGCAACAAAGCATATTTTTTATTTTTTTAAAGAGAAAATAGCTGCGGATGGGGAGACTTATCTCCATATCAGGCTGTATCTCCCAGGCCCAGCCAACCCTGCTGCTCCCAGAAGGTTAGAGTTTTTTAAAAACTTTTTTAACCTTTTATTTAACTAGGCAAGTCAGTTAAGAACAAATTCTTATTTACAATGACGGCCAACCTACAGGGTCAGCCCCTGGAGCAAATTAAATAGCCCCTGGAGCAAAACTTAGGGTTAAGTGCCTTGCTCAAGGACACATCGACAGGTTTTTTCACCTTGTCGGCCCGGGTATTTGAACAAGCGACCTTTCGGTTACCGGCCCAACGCTCTAACTGCTAGGCTACCTGCCGCCCAAAGTTAGGATGATAACTAGTACTGTAACTACTGTATAGGGTCAAAAAAAGCTCCTGGCTCCAGTTAGGACAAATCAAAGGGAGAGAATAATGGGAAAAACTGTGTTTGACGTCTCTCCGTTAGCCATGTAGGACAGTGCAACTAGAGAAAGTAAGACTACACACCTAGAGATACACAAGGAGTAGGGAACTCTTCCACTCTCCTTCTCTAAGTGCACCTAAATCACACAATGCCAGGGGTGCTCAGGGGGGGCTGTGGTTTGAAACCGACTGCTTGCCAGCACATTAGCCAGGGAATGCACTCCTTCACCTAACCATTACAGATCTAAATCAGGCCCTACACTACAGCCTGCAGTAGATTCTTACTGTTGCTCACAGAGGAGGAATGTAAGCTGTGTGTTTGAGTGAGCAGCAGCAGCAGCAGCACCGGAAATGGATCCACACTATGCAGGAAAAGAGAGCGGGTGAAAAATGTCTGTTACGTAAGACTCGCTAACCCAGAACACAATCACGACTGATGCATTCTAGTACAATCCACTCAGCTTTTGCCTGCCTGCTCCAGTTTGGCTTCAGACAGAGGACTTCTTGGAGTGTAGAACCCAATTCTCTCAAAAGCACGGCATTATTGGGTATTGGAGGACTGCTCTTTCTGATGTGACTTTTATGATGTGACGAGACTTTAAGTCGTTCAGCAAGGCACAACACACCAAAATGCATCAAGTGTGTAATAGCCCTAAAGCCAGGTGTGCCTACCATTTCCTGAGCTTCTCTCATAGTGTGTTATTACCAGATTCCCAATTTCCAGAGTCCATATAGTTAGTATTTAGCTAACTGTAGTCTCCAAGGCTTTTGAATCCAAATCAAATGTTTTTTGTCACATGCACCGAATACATCAGGTGTAGACTTCACTACAGGGAAGTGTTTACTTACAGTACGAGCCCTTTCCCAACAATGCAGAGTTAAAAAGTAAGCAATGTAGCAAATAGAAAATAGTAACACAATAAATAACAATATCCAACTGGAACAGATGATCTGCTAATGATACTTTCCACTGCACTTTGTCTGCACCGCAACAGCCAAACGACCAGACCCTGTTGGGGTTCTGATGCGTCACACCCCTGTCAGTCCCTCCACGCCACCGGGCACATTTTCACTAGGTTTCGAAACCGTAGAGAGAATTCCTGTGGAACGTTCTGGTGCTGCCACCTGTGCATTCCCTCCGTGCCACGGCATCTGTTCCATGTCTGTTTGGGTGACATAATTCAGAAATCTGTCACCTCCTCAATGAAAGACTGCCTCCACTCCCCCATCTTGTTCTCTGTGGTGTCAAGGTAAACCTCCTCCTTGCTTGTACCAGCTCTATCCCTCCAGCAGTAGATGGAGTGTGTGTGTGTGTGTGTGTGTGTGTGTGTGTGTGTTCAAGTTTTCATGTTAGTTTGTTTAGGAGTGTGTGTGTGTGTGTGTGTGTGTGTGTGTGTGTGTGTGTGTGTGTGTGTGTGTGTGTGTACAGTATGTAAAATAGGTTTGTTTGTGTGTTCATGTACCCACAAATATACACGTTACTCAACGCTACATGCGTCAGCTACTACAGCGACTGAAATGACTGCAACACTTAACAAAGAGCTGCGGTTAGTTCAGGTTGGGTGGCAAGGAATAAGTAATTCCTAAATATTTCCAAAACTAAAAGCATTGTATTTGTGGGACAAATCATTCACTAAACCCTAAACCTAATGGATAATGTGAAAGTTGAGGTGACTAAACTGCTTGGATTAACCCTGGGTTGTAAACTGTCATGGTCAAAACGTATGGATACAATAGTAGCCAAGATGGGGAGAAGTCTGTCCATAATAAAGTGCTGCTCTACCTTCTTAACAGCACTATCAACATGGCAGGTCCTACAGGTCCTAGTTTTGTCGCACCTGGACTATTGTTCAGTTGTGTGGTCAGGTGC
The DNA here is from genome assembly GCA_023634145.1 of Thymallus thymallus. NCBI lineage: Eukaryota > Metazoa > Chordata > Actinopteri > Salmoniformes > Salmonidae > Thymallus > Thymallus thymallus. The sequence goes on along the minus strand of CM042411.1, from coordinate 24,595,714 downwards.
CACAAAGAGGGAGGAAAATTGCAATTGGCTCAGAACAGGGCAGCACGGCTGGCCCTTGGATGTACACAGAGGGCTAACATTAATAATATGCCAATCTCACCTGGCTCAAAAGTGGAGGAGAAATCATCACTATCCTACTTGTATTTGTGAGAGGTATTGAAATGTTGACTGCACCAAGCTGTCGGTTTGAACTACTGGCACACAGCTCAGACACCCATTCATACCCCACAAGACATGCCACCAGAGGTCTCTTCACAGTCCCCAAGTCCAGAACAGACTAGATAGATAGATAGATAGATAGATAGATAGATAGATAGATAGATAGATAGATACTTTATTGATCCCCCGGGGGGGAAATTTCATTGTCAAGCAGCTACAACAAAACACAGGGCAGGTGCAAAATGCCACAACAAAAGTACACAAAAGACAGATACACGGTACATGATACATAGAGCCGCAGTATGAAAAAGTATAGAAATACAAGATATCTGGAGTGCAAAAAAATAAAAGCTATAAAAAGACATTGCATTGTATGGGTGGTTGGCTGAATATGTACACTATACATTGGTGGATGTTGGATGGTTACCTATACTATACAGGTCGATGGCAGAGAAATACTTCAGTAGCTAAAAATGCGTATGATATGAGCGAGGGTAATAATAGTTTACTTAATAGACAGACTGGCTAAATGAACAGGTAAGTGAACATTTTGCATGGTTAAATTAGCTGTACAGGTAAGTATACAGTTATATTTACAGATAAGTGAATACTTGCATGGTTCCACAAACTGTACAGGTAAATGACAGGAAGAGATACTTTAATAGCTAAATGTGTGTATGATATCATTTGGGGTAATAATAGTAATTCCCTTAAAAATACAGTCCTTAGTGCGCAGGGTTTAATTACAGACAACTGCACGTATTGCACATTCGATATACTAAAAGCAATGAGAAAAGGTGCAACTGACAGGATACTAATATGCATTCCTGAGTGAATGCCTACGTAAGTTAGGTCCAAGAATTACTAGCAATATTGCAATATTGCACTATGGGAGGCGCACAGTACCACATAGAGCCATGACTACATGGAACTCTATTCCACATCAAGATTTAAAAAACAGATAAAAATACACCTTATGTAACAGCGGGGACTGTGAAGCAACACAAACATAGGCACAGACACATGCATACAAATACACAATAACATACGCACACATGGATTTTGTGTTGTAGATATGTGGTATTAGAGTAAGGGCTTGAGGACACACACTTAATGTGTTGTGCAATCTGTTGTGAATAATTTTAAAACATTTTTATAACTGCCTTTTTTGCTGGACCCCAGGAAGAGTAGTTGCGGCCTTGGCAGCAGATAATGGGGATCCATAATAAATACAAATACAAACTGCATTCAGCGGCACTGTACTATAAAAGGTCTTGGTGAATAGGGTTTCAGTTAGTCATGTGCCAGCTGTGTGTGCCGTGTGTGAAACGCTTTGCCACGTTTGCTGTGTACAGTACAGACAGCTTTGTAGTGTACATAAGAATCCATCTAGGCCTTTACAGTAAGGCCATGCTAATTAAGGAACATGAAGACATGTTATTTTTTGGGGGGACATAAGACTGTAAAAATACCAGGAAATCAGCTCCAAGTTATTTTAATTTAAGAAATCTGTTACCAATTATTCCAATGGATAATAGAGAGACACGTGATCGTATAGAAATGTAAGCAAGGTTTGAAATTATGTTTTAGTCAAACATATCTGTTTTTTATGTTATTTATTTAACCTTTAACTAGGCAAGTCAAATAAGAACAAATTCTTATTGGCAATGACTGCCTACGAAGAGGCAAAAGGCCTCCTACGGGGGCGGGATTGAAAATATAAATGTAAGATAAAACGCACATCGCGACGAGAGACACCACAACACTACATAAAGAGAGACACCACAACACTACATAAAGAGAGACACCACAACACTACATGGAGACACCACAACACTACATAAAGAGAGACACCACAACACTACATAAAGAGAGACACCACAACACTACATAAAAAGAGACAACACTACATAGAGACACCACAACACTACATAAAGAGAGACACCACAACACCACATAGAGAGACACCACAACACTACATAAAGAGAGACCTAAGACGACAACACAGCATGGTAGCAACACATGACAACAACACGGTAGCAACACAACATGGTACAAACATTGACAACAGCACAAAGGGCAAAAAGGTAGCGACAACAATACATCACGCGAAGCAGCTACAACTGTCAGTAAGAGTGTCCATGATTGAGTCTTTGAATGAAGAGATGGAGATAAAACTGTCCAGTTTGAGTGTTTTTTTGCAGCTCATTCCAGTCGCTAGCTGCAGCGAACTGAAAAGAGAAGCGACCCAGAGATATGTGTGCTTTGGGGACCTTTAACAGAATGTGACTGGCAGAACGGGAGTTGTATGTGGAGAATGAGGGCTGCAGTAGCTATCTCAGATAGGGGGGAGTGATGCCTAAGAGGGTTTTATAAATAAGCATCAACCAGTGAGTCTTTCGTCGGGTATACAGAGATGACCAGTTTATGGAGGAGTATAGAGTGCAGTGATGTGTCCTATAAGGAGCATTGGTGGCAAATCTGATGGCCGAATGATAAAGAAAATCTAGCCGCTCGAGAACACCCTTACCTGCCGATCTATAAATTACTTCTCCGTAATCTAACATGGGTAGGATGGTCATCTGGATCAGGGTTAGTTTGGCAGCTGGGGAGAAAGAGGATCGATTACGATAGTGGAAATCAAGGCTAAATTTAATTTTAGCCTGCAGCTTTGATATGTGCTGAGAGAAGGACAGTTTACTGTCTAGCCATACTCCCAAGTAGATAGATAGATAGATAGATAGATAGGTACTTTATTGATCCCCCGGGGGGGAAATTTCATTATCAAGCAGCTACAACAAAAACACAGGGCAGGTGCAAAATGCCACAACGAAAGTACACAAAAGACAGATACACGGTACATGATACATAGAGCGGCAGTATGAAAAAGTATAGAAATACAGGATATCTGGAGTGCAAAAAAAAGCTATGAAAAGGATACAAGTACTTGTATGAGGTGACTACCTCAAGCTCTAACCCCTCAGAGGTAGTAATCACACCGGTGGGGAGAGGGGCAGCCTTCTTACCGAACCACATGACCTTTGTTCCGGTGAGGGGCCAGATTAGTATAAGACTATCATCTGCATATAAATGGATGACTGAGCTATGTTGTTGATGTAAATTCAGACGAGCTTGGGGCCTAGGATCGAGCCTTTGGGTACTCACTCGGTGACAGGCGGTGGCTGAGACAGCAGATGTTCTGACTTTATACACTGCACTCTTTGAGAGAGGTAGTTAGCAAACCAGGCAAAAGACCCCTCAGACACCAATACTCCTTAGCTGAACCACATGAATGGAATGGTCTACCATATCAAAAACTTTAGCCAAGTCAATAAAAATAGCAACACAACATTGCTTAGAATCAAGGGTAATGGTGACATCATTTAGGACATTTTAAGGTTGCAGTGACACATCCATAACCTAAGCGCGAACCAGGTTGCATACCAGAGAGAATACTATAGACCTCAGAAAAAGCCTGTCAGTTGATTATATAAACAGGGCAAGATAGAAATGGGCATATAACAGTTAGGATAAGCTTGATTTCCCCCTTTAAATAAAGGACACATTGTGGCTGCCTTCCAAGCAATGGAAACCTCCCCAGAGAGGAGAGACAGGCTCTGCAATGATAGGGGCTGCAACCTTAAAGAAAACAGTTTTTTGGGGGTCAAGTTTAAGGAGCTCCTTAAACACCTCAGACTGTGACCTGCAGGGAGAAACTGTAGTGGGGCATGGGAAAAAGGGGGAGGAGCATCGGGGATAGTCGCATTAGAAGGGCTGGGAGATGAGGAAATGTTGGACGGGTAAGGAGGCATGGCTGAGTCAAATAGGAATCCTAACATTAAGGGACATGGGCAGCTGTGAGGTGGAGGGTTTATTCTCCAGGTCTTTCACAGTTTTCCAGAACTTCTTGGGGTTAGACCCACTGCTCCTTAAAGTAACTAACTTTAGCCTTCCGGATAGGCTGAGTGCACAGTTTTTTTTATCATTTGCCTGAACGACAGCCAGTCAGCCTGAGTATTTGTGTGCTGAGCCTTTCGTCAAATGGGGTTCTTGAGGTGGAGTAACTCTGCCAGATCACGGTTGAACCAGGGGCTGAACCTGTTTTTAATCAAGCTGATTCTATACCAATTTACAGAGGCCAGGTCATGACGGAATGCTTGCTCATTAAAGTTTTCCAGCAAGCATCTATGACAAATCACAACAGGTCGTTTAACTGAGGAGCCATTACGAACACAGGCTGTTAAACAGTGATCACTAAGGTCATTACAGAAAACACCAGACTGATACCTATCAGGATTATTTGTGAGGATAACATCAAGGAGAGTAGCCTTTTCTGGGTGTTTGGAGTCCTAACTTGTGGGATTGGTAATAATCTGAGAGAGATTTATGGAGTTCAATTGTTTTAGGACTTGTTCAGGTAGTTTAAGCATGTCCCAGTTTAGGTCACCTAGCAGGACAAATTCAGACTTAGTGTAAGGGGCCAGGAGAGGGTTTAGGGCAAGTAGGGCACAGATTAGTGCTGATGCTGGACGATAACACCCAGCAACAGTCAATAAAGAGCTATTTGAAAGCTTAATGCTTAAAACCAGCACATCAAATTGTTTGGGGACAGACTTGGAGACAACAGAGCACTGAAGGTGCTCCTTGGCAGATCTGTCATGCCGAAAAAGGTCATAACCAGAAAGGTTAACATCCGTGTTCAAAACACTCTTTCTTTCTGTTTGGGCTTCTTGCGATCAATTTGCAGTCTACAAATAATTGGTCATTTATTTCCGGCCCCCCGACCATCAGCTCAACAGAAAATTGTCCCGTGGCTGAATCTAGTTGATGATCCCTGCCTAATGCTTGTTCAACATGGACGAAAAATAGTGTTAATCTGGAGAATATTGAGACATAGGCTGTCTTCAATGCGTAAATAGCCCATCCTTTATGTTTTTCCTGTGATTTTTGAGGATTTCATATCTCCTGTGTGATTATCAGAAATGAAAGGAAATTGCTCTGTAGATCTTGTGCATCGCCGGAGCCAGCATAGTTAATGTTTAATGAGCTGTTGGTATAGTGGAGATGGCAAGGCCTTTCACACGGGTCCATGTTATGGCTACGGCCCTGTGTTTTGTGCAATGATGTGACATAGCAAGATTTTATCCAGTGTTTTAAGCCTCATACAGAAATTAGAATTACACCAAAAATGAAAGCAATTGTCTTGAGGATGTTGCTTAACCATCTGACATAAAAAGAAAAGGAGACTTTAAGCTTTAAAGGTAGACTCAGCGAAATGACGTTGCCGCGAACAGCGTCGCAGATATTGAGGTGAGCGAGATGCAAGAACTTGGCTCTCATGCAGTCACACACAGTATCTGCGTATGTGCACAGGTTCGCTTCACACTGTTAACAGCGTGGTAGCCAATGCACCAAAACAGCGGAGAAGTTGAGCCTCGCACTTCAACGCTCTTAGTTGTTGCGGAAATTGACCCACTATGCTGCTTACTTTCTGCATAAGTCCAAATCCAGGCATGTCACATGAATAAACAAAACACTGGGCCCTATTATGTACCTTTTTTAGTTTTCAGGCCTTGTGAAAGGTCTGACTTTTATGAAATGCCTTTAAAAAACAGTTTTCAGCTAAAACAGTCACTCATGTCATAGAGAGCTGCTATAGGCCTAGACCTAGCTATTATTTTAGCTTTTTTAGTGCCTGAGATTGCATTGTTGACTTGGTTGCCTAACCTGTGCTGGTAAAAGTCAAATGCCAACCCTCTCGTTTCTACAGTGTCCTCCTGAATTATTGGCACCCTAGGTAAATATGAAAAAAAAAGGCTGTGAAAAATGTAACTGGTGTTTATCAGCTTGATCTTACACTCAACATATCATATGAATCTAACCTTTTAATTGAGTTAAAATTGTAAAATAATAAATTTATTGTAAAATAAAATGTTTTTTAAATCATTTAAGAAATTATTATTTTATTAAAAAACACAATTATTGGTACCCCTAGAAATTCTTATGAACATAATCAAATTGATGTACATTAAGATGTGTACTTTTTAAAGTTCATCTTAGTCTTTGGGAACTCCATGACTTCCTGTTTCACTGGGGTATAAATATGAGGTGACACACATGCTAGACTCCCTTTGTCATCCATCAACATGGGAAAGGATAGAGAACACAAAAATGAAACGAGTCTAAAGGTTCTTGACCATCACAAACCACGCAATGGCTATTAAAAAGGTAGCTACATGCCTAAAAATACTCTACTATTAGGGCAATAATTACGAAATGTAATACAACTGGAGCTGTGATGAATCCGCCTGGAAGAGAACGCAAGTGTATTTTGCCCACGCGCACAGTGAGAAGGATAGTTCAAGTGCCAAAATAATCTCCAAGTATTACAGTTGTAGAATTGCAGAAGTAGGTTACATCTTGGGGTCACCAAGTCTCAAAAACTACAATTAGATACCATGACCATGTTATATGAAAGGGTTGCCAGAAGAAAGCCTTTGCTGTCACCAAACCACAAACATAAATGCCTGGAGTTTGCTAAATGTCATTGAAACTTTGATTGGAACCAAGTTCTATGGTCTGATTAAAATATATATATTTTGGAACAAACACCAGAGGTGGGTTTGGTGTAAAAAGAGCCATGGTCATTCAGAAAAGATCCTAATCCCCACTGTGAATTAAGTATGGTGGTGGATCTGTGATGTTGTGGGGCTGCTTTACTTCCAAGGGCCCTGGGAACATTGTTAGAATACATGGCATCATTGACTCTAAATACCAGAAGATGTTAGGCCAAAACCTGTCTGCCTCTGCCAGGAGACTAAAACTGGGTCGTCGTTGGATCTTCTAGCAGGACAAAGCTTTTGAAATGGCTGTCCCAGTCCCCTGACTGAAACCCCATTTGAAAACCTATGGGGTGAGCTGAATAGGAGTCCACAAGCAAGGACCAAGGACTCTGAAGGATCTGGAGAGTTTATGTATGGAGGAATGGTCTCAAATCCCTTCCTATGTGTACTCCCACCTCATCAAACATTATAGGAGACGACTCAGAGCTGTTATCTTGGCAGCTTTTTTCACAGCCTTTTTTGTTCGTATTTACCTAGGTTGCCAATAATTCAGGAGGGCACTATCTACTTGAGATAGCGTTGCAAGCGCCATGCTCTACCATGAATTTGAGTGTTCTTTGAATTCACGTGTGATCAGGATATTTTATGACCTATAATTCCCTGAGTCAGTTGCCACAGTGAAGGAATGTTTACTTTGTGCATTTCAGTTTTGATACAATAACATTTCCACATGTAAGGAAAATGTAATGATACAGTAGCTTAGTGGCCGTCTGAAAGAAAGAAAGATTTTTCCTAATGGGTGGGAAAAGAAAATACCTTCCAGACGAAAGGCAGTTTCCATTATGACAGGCATATCCTGTTCAGCAGCGTCTGCCGTTCTTGATCTGTTCGAGCCCATCATCCACAACAAAGTTTGAGTGCTCTCTGTCCAAACATACTGCACATTATGTGGTTCAGCCAGCCCGTCACTAACTGAGGCCTCTAAATGAGTTTAGGATGTTGTCAACATGGCACTCTATTAGAGTACGACCGATACAGTGCTTTTGGAAAGTATTCAGAACCCTTGACTTTTTCCACATTCTGTTTTACGTTACAGCCTTATTCTAAAATGGATTAAATAAATACAAATCCTCAGAAATCTACACACAATACACAAAAATGACAAAGTAAAAAATGTTTTTTTGAAATGTTGGCAAATGTATTAAAAATAAAAAAACAGAAATACCTTATTTACATAAGTTTTCAGACCCATTGCTATGAGACTCAAAATTGAGCTCAGGTGCATCCTGTTTCCATTGATCATCCTTGAGATGTTTCTACAACTTGATTGGAGTCCACCTGTGGTAAACTCAATTGATTGGACATGATTTGGAAAGGCACACCTGTTTATATAAGGTCCCACAGTTGACAATGCACGTCAGAGCAAAAACCAAGCCATGAGGTCGAAGGAATTATCCATAGAGCTCCGAGACAGGTTTGTGTCGAGGGGAAGGGTACCAAAACATTTCTGCAGCATTGAAGGTCCCCAAGAACACAGTGGCCTCCATCATTCTTAAATGGAAGAAGTTTCTATGTGGAGATGGGAAAACCTTCCAGAAGGACAACCATCTCTGCAGGAGTCCACCAAATGAAGTCTTTATGGTAGAGTGGACAGATGGAAGCCACTCCTCAATAGAAGGCACATGACAGCCCGCTTGGAGTTTGCCAAAAGGCACCTAAAGACTCTCAGACCATGAAAAACAAGATTCTCTGGTCTGATGAAACCAAGATTGAACTCTTTGGCCTGAATGCCATGCGTCACGTATGGAGGAAAACTGGAACCATCCCTACGGTGAAGCATGGTGGTGGCAGCATCATGCTGTGGGCATGTTTTTCAGTGGCAGGGACTGGGAGACTAGTCAGGATCGAGGCAAAGATTAACGGAGCAAGGTACAAAGATCCTTGATGAAAACCTGCTCCAGAATGCTCAGGACCTCAGACTGGGGCGAAGGTTCAACCTTCCAACAGGACATCCACCCTAATCACACAGCCAAGACAACGCAGGAGGGGCTTCGGGACAAGTCTCTGAATGTCCTTGAGTTGCTCAGCCAGAGCCCGGACTTGAACCCAATCGAACATCTCTGGAGAGAGTAGAAAATAGCTGTGCAGCAACGCTCCCCATCCTACCTGACAGAGCTTGAAAGGATCTACAGAGAAGAATGGGAGAAACCCCCCAAATACAGGTGTACCATCATACCCAAGCAGACTCAAGGCTATAATCGGTGCCAAAGGTGTGTCGTAACGTTGGCTTTGATTAATTTGCTATTTTATCAAATCGATTATTCTAACGTTTAATTGATTACGTGATTTAATTAAATCATGCAAGAATTAAATTATTAATAACCTGAGGCACCACTGGAATCTGTCGTTTACAGAGTTACCGATTCCAGAAAATAACTTTGGATATTATATATCTTATAACAGTCAATTATTAACCATACCTCTTATCAGATAAAATATCTCTGAAACTAGCTAAAAATAGAATAACCGGACATGCTTCCCTAAGAGTCAAAATACTGAATGTGTCCTGGAGAGAGTTGGAGCTATGGGTAGCCCTGATTTTTAGATGGTGTTCAGTCTGTTAGGGTAGGTGGTGGGGGATGGTACTACCAGAGACATTAAGGAAAGGATGAGATAGGAATCCCATTGGGCAATGAATGCAGAAACGTATAACGCCCCACCCAGCAGACTGTCGACCAATCGCGTTTACATTGTCATGCTGCTTCACACAGTTGCTAAAATAATCCTCACGCAACCCCTTCACAAAGTTGAGTGTCACTATTCCAAAGCTATACAATATTACCAATAAGTTAATTAGCTCACCTCAGAAATGATTTCAAATTTTGTACTTCTTGTTCACTAAATGCAAGCTAATGTTGGGTTTTTGAGCTAGTGCCCAATTGACTACCATTCACTCCTTGAAGAAGAGCTCTCGGAATGCTCCGTATGGCCCATTGACGACGCATTGGGCAATGTACACAATGGGCGTTAATACGATTCCAATGGAGTTGCCCATCTCCTCAAAAGTATCTCTCGTACTACTCCTATCGTTCACCACTCAACATGCCTTCTCTAGCTGATAAACTTGACTAAGATGACACGTGGTTTACATGGGTGTCTACATTTGCACAACCTCCCAACATTTAGGTGTTGGGTTTGTGAGTGGCCATAAACCAAACCGGCTGTGTATTTTTCCAAGGCTGCTTCCTCCTGGCAGTGTATCAGTTAAGAGCCATAACCCTACTGCTAGGCTAGGCTAGCCCAACGTTGTACTGTACTGTTCTGTCATGGCGTTTCTGGGCGGCTGCCATAAGTGCTGTTTATAACCTAGCCAGGATCAGGTTTGACAGCTCTAAGAATCCTGCACAGACTCACCGTCTAATCCATAAATTGCTTTCTGATAAAAGCTAGTGACTGGGCTGGCTCTATTGAGTTGTATGTCAAATTCCCGTTGATTGGAACAACACTGACTTTCCTACCTCCAACTACCAAGAGTTTAAATTGATTTCTGGGTCCTTGCCTGTGTTTAATGTAAGTGATAGTCCTCACGTCTCTGTTTTCACAAGCTGTGTAAAGCAGCTGGTCTATTATGATGGTTTACTTTACTAAAACCTACTAAAATGTCCATTAGGGTTATTTTCCTCCATTGGCTGAACTCTCAACTGCACCTATTGTATCAGTGTACTGTTCTGTGTTATGTCACTATGTCAGCCGAGTACCTGTAATTTTGTCATCATTCAGCAAATGTCTGTTATGGCCTTGCACTGAGGATGTGAATTGAGGCCTCTGTATACAGTATAGTTTCAATCAGTATTGACATCCACCATAGCAATCTGCCCATGAATTTTCATTAAGTTTTGTAGTTTTCTCATGTCATGACAGGTCTTTTCCTAAGTTGCATTCAGTTGGGCTGACTTGGCAACAGTTTGTGGGTAATGTTGTTTAGGCTACAAACCAGGCAAGCTTTTGTTGACATCAAAACCATGCAATGTTTGTACATTCTCCCTATTTATGAATCTTAACGCTAAATGTTGTTTCCATGTCATCTCTGGTTCCAGATGCACCCTCCACAGAGCAGCAGGAGCTGTTCACCCAGAAGCTCCAGCAGTGCTGCATGCTGTTTGACTTCATGGACTCTGTCACCGACCTGAAGAGCAAGGAGATCAAGCGGGCTACGCTCAACGAGCTGGTGGACTACGTCTCCACCAACAGGGGCGTCCTGGTAGAGACAGCCTATCCAGAGATCTCAAATATGGTGAGTGGGCTCCTTACACTAATAGCCTTTTCACACTACTAAGTAAAACTGAGCTGAGACTAGCTTTACAGTGCTGGCATATTTACATAAAGTCGGAAGTTTACATACACCTTAGCAAAATACATTTAAAGTAAGTTTTTCACAATTCCTGACATTTAATCCTAGTAAAAATTCCCTGTCTTAGGTCATTTAGGATCACCACTTTATTTTAAGAATGTGAAATGTCAGAATAATAGTTGAAATAATTATTTATTTAAGCTTTTATTTCTTTCATCACATTCCCAGTGGGTCAGAAGTTTACATACACTCAATTAGTATTTGGTTGCATTGCCTTTAAATTGTTTAACTTGAGTCAAATGTTTTGGGTAGCCTTCCACAAGCTTCCCACAATAATAATTTTGGCATTTTCTATAGGATTGAAGTCAGGGCTTTGTGATGGCCACTCCAATACCTTGACTTTGTTGTCCTTAAGCCATTTTGCCACAACTTTGGAAGTATACTTGGGGTCATTGTCCATTTGGAAGACCCATGTGCAACCAAGCTTTAACTTCCTGACTGATGTCTTGAGATGTTGCTTCAATATATCCACATCATTTTCTTTCCTCAAGATGCCATCTATTTTGTGAAGTGCACCAGTCCCTCCTGCAGCAAAGCATCCCCACAACATGATGCTGCCACCCCCGTGCTTCACGGTTGGGATGGTGTTCTTTGGCTTGCAAGCCTCCCCCTTTTTCCTCCAAACTTAACGATGGTCATTATGGCTAAACAGTTCTATTTTTGTTTCATCAGACCAGAGGACATTTCTCCAAAAAGTACTATCTTTTTCCCAATGTGCAGTTGCAAACTGAAGTCTGGCTTTTTTATGGCGGTGTTGGAGCAGTGGCTTCTTCCTTGCTGAGTGGCCTTTCAGGTTATGTCGATATAGGACTCGTTTTACTGTGGATATAGATACTTTTGTACCTGTTTTTCTGAGGTCTTGGCTGATTTCTTCTGATTTTCCCATGATGTCGAGCAAAGAGGCACTGAGTTTGAAGGTAGGCCTTGAAATACATCCACAGGTACACCTCCAATTGACTCAAATTATGCCAGAAGTTTCTAAAGCCATGACATAATTTTCTGGCATTTTCCAAGCTGTTTAAAGGCACAATCAACTTAGTGTATGTAAACTTCTGACCCACTGGAATTGTGATATAGTGAATTATAAGTGAAATAACCTGTCTGTAAATAATTGTTGGTAGATGTCCTAAACGACTTGCCAAAACTGTAGTTTGTTAACATGACATCTGTGGAGTGGTTGAAACATTTGTTTTAATGACTCCAACCTAAGCGTATGTAAACTTCCGACTTCAACTGTATCTTCCATAGTTGCTGGAATGGATAAAGTGAAGAAAATATCCAGACCAGCACAGAACGGTTCGTGTTGGTACGATAGTGTGAAAATGGTATACCAGAAAACAATACAGCAGTACCCAGTCCTGCTTGACTTCTGTTTGTCACGGTGACACAATTAAGCACCCTGTCCCTGGCATAGGTGTTTCATCAAGCAAGATTGGGAGAGTTTTTACTCCGGACTCTGAATTTTTTACTCCAGACTCCGACATTTCTCTTCCATTCTTCTACTTTTTAGATGTGTGTGTACTGTTGTGTATTGTTAGATACTACTGCACTGTTGGAGCTAGGAACACAAGCATTTCGTTACTCCTGAAATAATCTCTGCTAAATATGTGTATGCAATCAATACGTTTTGATTTGAACCTTTATCCTGGATAGAATGCTACTAAAAAGGAGTGAAATGGTTATTTAAAAAGTGACCTTCAATTTTAATCAGAAAGAAAAAGGACTGTTGCCTCCTGAGTGGCGCAGCGGTCTAGAGACGTTACTACAGACCCGGGTTCATATCCCGGGCTGTGCCACATCCAGCCGTGGCCGGGAGTCCCATAGGACGGCCACAATTGGCCCAGCATCGTCCTAGTTAGGGGAGGGTTTGGCCTGGGGGGATTTACTTGGGCCATCGCGCCCTTGTGATTCCTTGTGGCGGGCCGGGTGCCTGTAAGCTGACCCTGGTCGCCAGTTGAACGGTGTTTCCTCAGACACATTGGTGCGGCTGGCTTCCGGGTTAAACTGGTGGGTGTTAAGGAGCACGGTTAGGCGGGTCATGTTTCGGAGGATGCATGACTCCACCATTGCCTCTCCCGAGCCAGTTGGGGAGTTGCAGCGATGAGACTAGATCGAAATTTCTCTAAAATGTTGTGGACAAATTGGCTAGTCCTCTTCTGGCTGTGCCGGGTGGAGATTATGAGTACATGGCTATTTAGACCAGGTTGTTCTTCAAGATGACCAGCCAGGTCAAATAATAATCACAGTGGTTGTAGAGGGTTCCACAGGTCAGTACCTCAAGAGTACATGTTAGTTGGCTTTTCATAGCCAAATATTCAGAGGTCGATACAGCAGGTGCAGGACCAGTACATCCGGTGAACAGGTCAGGATTCCATAGCCACAGGCAAAACAGTTGAAACTGGAGCAGCAGCACAACCAGGTGGACTGGGGACAGCCAGGAGTCATCAGGCCAGGTAGTCCTGAGGCTTGTATCACATTTTAAGGGTGTGTCAGACAGAGTAATTGTTTGTCCAGCTGTCTTTTTATGGGATTGCTATCTAGGAAGGTCAGCCCTGCATTCCCTGACATTTAGCGTGTACCATTGCTCCAGGCAGCCACATTATACATTAGCATGTCTACTTATTCTCAGTTTACAGAGAAAAGGTTCTGCACTCATTATTCACAGGCTAGAATTAGATGGTTGATATACTTGAAAATGATTAGTAATAGATAATGACATTGTGAGAGGTTTATAGATGTGTGAATATTATCTCCCTATTCCAGAGTAGTGTGGGATAGCAAATATAGCCCAGTTAGTTAAATCAACAATAATTGTTGGAAAACTGGATATTTCTACTTAGTGCTAGAACTCTCCACTGCCACTTAGACTCATCAGCATATGAATTGGAGGGATTGTTTTGACGCTCACCAGCCAGCCAAGGTATGGCTAGATGTTTCTTATCCTCCCATTGTTTTAAATAATGATTTTTAAGCCTTGAGACAATTGAGACATGGATTGTGTATGTGTGCCATTCAGAGGGTGAATGGGCAAGACAAAAGATTTGTGTCTTTGAACGGGGTATGGTAGTAGATGCAAGGCGCACCGGCTTGAGTGTGTCAAGAACTGCAACGCTGCTGGGTTTTTCATGTTCAACTGTTTCCGGTATGTATCAAGAATGGTCCACCACCCAAAGGACATCCAGCCCACTTGACACAACTGTGGGAAGCGTTGGAGTCAACATGGGCCAGCATCCCTTTGGGACGCTTTCGACACCTAGTAGAGTGCATGCTCTGACGAATTGAGTCTGTTCTGAGGGCAAACTCAATATTAGGAAGGTGTTCCTAATGTTTTGAACACTCAGTTTATATGGGTCCTAACTTGAAGAATTCAAACCATGAAGACTGCCAGAAAGCCCCAAATGCTCTCTCCGGTTTTAGCTTGTCGTCTAGCTGGCTAGGTTTAGGATATTAACCAGCCCAAATCAGTGATAAACGTAGCTATGTTATCGACATATGACAGTACACAAACAAAATATTTTGCTAGCGAGAAAGAAATAGCCACAAATGAATTCAGAAACGGGGGAAGAGGATAGATAGCTATATCAAGCTAACATTAGCAGCTACCTTTTTAACAGGAAGCAACTGTGACAAAATGGATCCTAAGATCCACAAATGTACTTTGCCATTGAGTAAAACCCCAATCCACCCTCCAATGAAAGCATGGCTCTTGGGCTTCTCCGAAATGCCACCAGATCTGCGATCAGCTCCACGGCTGAAGCGTTGCATTTCAGATTAGCCCGCACTCTGCAGGCTGTATAGAAAACTCCCCTGAAGCCACAGAATGACTGAATTACCGCAAAGCGCAGCCCTCACAAATACCTTGAAAACTTGCTCTATACAGTAACTGTGAACTCCGTTGTGGCTAAAACTACTCTTTCCCATAGGCTTGTACTATCTATAGTATTACCGCATCAGCAGTTAGCTACCAACAGCTGGTAGACATGTTTACATTTGGTTGGTTTTATCAGTGTTATTTAGATGGAAGACGTGCGCTAAATGCGTTATTGCTAGCTAATTTTAGCATAGAGATACCAAGCTAGCTCTTTCACTTATCCAATTGATTTCCATACTCTCTGAAGCCCATGATAATGCTCGGTCTCTGCTGGTGCTGTTGGCTGTTTGACACGCTTTAGAAACCACATTGATGGAAGGGACAGCATCCACTTTGAGAAGGAACTTCTTGCTGAAGCCCTCCTTCCATTCTCGATAGCCATGGAAGTTATCACGGATAAAATGTGCCCCAATTCGAGTTTTGTCATTCATCGTTTGATGCTGGCCGTGGTAGTTGTGGGATTTTTTTTCATAAGATAGAGCTGATTTGGAGAAAACCTCAAACCCAACTTTCAGAACAACTTTATATTATAACAATTGATTTAAGAGTTTGTAATTTGGGAATGTTTTCTTGGTGTTCTAATTTACTATTATATGTGTTTCTGGCACCGAGAAATAAGTGCCACACTCTCTTTAACCGCCCTGATAGAGCTTTCACATGTAGTTTGATTATTTCGCTGACAGGCTGGGACATGCGTATGACCCAACCAGTGAAAGTTGGCCAAATGTAACATTCAGTTGGTTGCGTAAGTTGCTCTTAACCCACCTCTCTTTCCCAGGTAATGTGTCTGTAAGGGGAAGCATCCTGTTAAACTGTGGAGTGTGGTTGAGTAGCACTGTCTCTTCCTGTAGTAGGTTAGGCATTCTTGAACAAAGAAGCCCATCCCGCCTCATACAGCCTCACAGTGACTCACACAGCGTTTACATTGCCACGGATATGGATTCACTCGGCAGCACTGCCAAGGGAACTGCTGATTACACAATGGGATAGGTTGTCATCAGCACATCCTTAGCTGTCGGGGCCAAGGGGACTGCAGGTTTCTCGTGTGTCATAGGTAATCGTGTAGGCATCCTTCCTTGGAGGGGCCTATAGATTTTGATGTGGCAAATGGATAACCATACACATCCAGGGACCGCTGCTTGATTATACTGAGGGATAGGCTGTTGACTTGTCTGTCTTGAGTGTTGATGGCTCTCTACCTGTAGAGTATAGAGTAGCCTCACAATTGGGGATGTTGGGAGGAGCAGGGCCTCTGAATAGGGTTAGTCAGAAAAGTTGCTCTCACCAACAGCATCCCATCTATCAGTGCTATTTATCTGGAGTTCGAGGGCTGCTCTGAGCGAGAGGAGGGACGGTGGACAGATGGGCAAGGGCGTCCTCGGGATTCTCCATTCTCTTCGTCCCATGGTAATGAAGTGGTGGGTGTTTAAGTGCGGTCCATTATGCCTGAGCCACACGACCGCTTTGATCATTGAGGCAATGGAGAGTACAAACAGGTAGCTCATAAAAGCCTCTAGTTGCCCACTCTATTTGATGCACGAGCTGTCTCAGTTTCAAGGTAAAGAATTTTTGATTGACTTCATATTGTGTAGGCCTATGATTTTGCCGCCTATATGTGTTAGCAATGAGGATTGGAGGACCGATGAGGGCCGAGGGCTCAGCAATGAGGATTGGAGGACCGATGAGGGCCGAGGGCTCAGCGATGAGGATTGGAGGACCGATGAGGGCCGAGGGCTCAGCGATGAGGATGGGAGGACCGAGGGCTCAGCGATGAGGATGGGAGGACCGGGGGCTCAGCGATGAGGATGGGAGGACCGAGGTTTCAGCGATGAGGATGGGAGAACAGAGAGCTTACGCAGAGATGCTTTCAGAGCTCTGATTTACATTAAATTCCGTGAACTCTGGCATTTGTGCTATAATAGGTCCATTAAACTACATCTATAACTGGATGATTCATCTCTATCCACACCTTCTCTATCCTTTTCTTGCCCCCTTTCACTCTTTTGTACACTACCCTTTACTTTATTTCACTCTCTTACATACACATCACACACACACACACATTGCATATTAATCATAGCCTGGACCCCGCAGATACCACTGAGTGAGTGGGGTGTTGCTGTGTCACACACTGTCCCTCAATGGCCCCACACAGAGCTTGAATCCTTCTGGTGCCATTAGTGCATTTCACTTACAGTTATCGACCCCCAACCCTGGATAGAGACCCCCCCCCACCTTTCTCTCTCTCTTTTCCTTTCTCTCTCTACCACACACTCTCCTGTTCCTTCTCCTCCATTTCTTTCCCAGTGTTCCCCATCTCCCCTTGTGCTTTTAACAGTTGGTGAATCGAATGGACATGTTTTATACAGTAAGTGTGCCGTGAAATAATAATAATAATGTCCATGCAGGGGTAATCAAAGTACATTCATGGTATGACACTGTATTTTAAGACTAACACCGTCATACATGAATGAAAAAAATATGCAGGTATTTCTTCTGGAAATTGAAAAAGGGCTGCTATGATTAGAGCTACATTGCAACAAGATGTTTTTATTTTTATTTTTACATTTAACCTTTATTTAACTAGGCAAGTCAGTTAAGAACAAATTCTTTACAAATTTACAATGACTGCCTACCCCGGCCAAACCCTACCCTAACCCGGACGACGCTGGGCCAATTGTGCGCCGCCCTATGGGACTCCCGATCACGGCCGGTTGTGATACAGCCTGGGTCTGTAGTGACGCCTCTAGCACTGAGATGCAGTGCCTTAGACCGCTGCACCACTCGGGAGCTTAAAGAATGACTTCATGCTGCTACAGCAAGAATTAGTTAATATTGCGACAGAACAGAGCTAATATTGCTACAGAACAGAGCTAATATTGCTACAGAACAGAGCTAGTATTGCTACAGAACAGAGCTAGTATCGCTACAGAACAGAGCTAATATTGCTATAAAACAGAGCTAATATTGCTACAGAACAGAGCTAATATTGCTACACAACAGAGCTAATATTGCTACAGAACAGAGCTAATATTGCTACAGAACAGAGCTAATATTGCTACAGAACAGAGCTAATATTGCTACACAACAGAGCTAATATTGCTACAGAGCTAATATTGCTTGTGTGTGTGTGTGTGTGTGTGTGTGTGTGTGTGTGTGTGTGTGTGTGTGTGTGTGTGTGTCGCAGTGGTTGTTATCAGCCCCGGGCTGTTGTCTTGAGGTATTTGGCGTCAGGGAAGGATGAGTATCACACTGTTGCTTTATGTCCCGCCTGGCGGCCCTCCCTGGAATGTGGCCCATGTGACTCCACCAGCAGCCAATCAGCTGTTTTATACCATGCCTCTGAGTGAGCCCAGGAAAAACACTCCCATTTATTTAAGCTGGGCATGTTCAGCACAGGGTGGTGAAGTGAATGCAATCCTGGCAGTGATAAGAAGCTGTGCTAGCTATTCGCATCTAAGACATTAAATCACTTCATACACAGATTACATCAGTTAAGGGAAAACCATTTAGTCCAGAAAAAGAGTTCAACAATTTGTCCTAGTTTTACTATCCTTGGACCTGTGTCCCCAACTCTCCACTTTACAAACAGAAGCAGAATTTGATTGTTCATTACAAGGTTATTGTCCAATGTTGATCGGAAATGTTTAGCTCTGTCTTTCTGTCTGTGTTAGTTTGCTCCGTTTGGTGTTGAGTCTCCCTAATTGAGGGTGTCGGTTAAGGTCCAGTCCTCCTTGAACACCTGACAGAGGTGAATGGAGCGTCGTAGCTGCAGATAAAAGGCTTTGTCACCGGATGTGGTGGGTTGTCTGGCGTCTTATCCCATATCCATGGCAGAGTGGCCCCACACCTAATGAGATCTGGCCAGATTAAACCCTGAATGGAACAGCACAGAGACGACGGGGCGAGGCAGGGCTGCACCTAGAGACCATCCAGGGACCCAGAGAGGTGAGTCTTTGAGGTAGAGAAAGTTCCTTGAAGTGATGGACAGGAAATACCACTCTAAATACCACTCTAAAAGGCCTGTCTTCAAGAGGACTCTTTTAGGTTCAGCACTACATTGTCATTAGTTTGAGCAGCTTTCATTCTGAATGAGCATGAACTTGGGTCAAGGAAAGGCGAAGAACATACATGACATAGTTATTCTCAAAGTAGCTAATCAGTTCAACAGTAATTCCAGTACACACATTTTCCAGCTACTCCCCCATGCTATTGTTCAACACATTATCTATGTGTGAGAGTGGGAGGGATGTGTGACAGGCTGCTTATTTGAACACTAGTGGGACTCTAGTCTTCCCGTTCCCCTCCTCCCTCCTCCCTCATCCCCTCCCTCCCGCCTCCCTCTTCCCAATGTCTCTTTTTTCGCTTCTTCTCCTGATGGTGTCTGTCTATTTCCCTTAATAAAAAGATCTGTTTCCAACACACACACACACACACACTTTATTTCTCTCGAACATCCACCCACCTCCTCCACCAAGGCAGCGAGATGCAGCACAGTGTCCAACAGCACCCCGTTGCTTTAGAAACCTTGGCCAGTGAAAGGAAGACTAAAGTGTTTTTTTACACCAAGGAGATCAAAAGAGACCCAAGCGGTTAGTTAGCTCCAGCTAATCACACAGAGCGCCATCTTTATAGTGCGGTGTACCGTGCACTCTGGGAGCCCGTCGCAGACGTGGGCTCTGGCTGTCATGAAAACTAAATGGTATTACAGAGCTTATGTGTTTAGTGTTGCACGTTGTTCAATGGCTGCCAGTGCCATCCAAATAAGGATATTTCATTAAATGTATGGTTCAGTGTGCGCAGTATGTTCAATGTTAACAAGCGCTATCCTGCCACATCTGCTGAAGGCTAATTTTATAGTTAATTAAACCCCAGGGAAATGGTATAGTAAGTAGCAGCAAGCTCTTCTTCAGCATCTCAGTAGTTACATTAATGTCAGTTTACCATCATTAGAGCTGTGTGGCTTGTCAGACTGACAGTAGGTAATTGGGTATTGTCATTCAGACACACACACACACACACACACTGTGCAGCCTCTCCTCGTCGTCGTGTGTGTCAATCTCCAATTCCTCCCCTGCTAAAAATAAACCGGCGCTGCAGCGATGGTGGTGAGGATGACCTACCTCCAAACCTAGTAACGGGGAGATGTGGCTGATGCAGAATCCTTAATGGATTTATCTTTGTCCCCCCACCGTGTTGATTCTATTATTCTCTACCCTTCGCCACTGTAGATATAATTTATTTAAAACATGCTTAGTCATAATCAAGTAAAGAGGAAATTGTCTGTAAATTACTGCCAGTTGTGTTTATGCAGCAGAGCATAAATATGATTAGCTTTCCAGGGTCACACGTTAGCTTTCAAAAGTCTGCATTTTCAAAACGCAGACCCTCGAAAAATCTGTTTATTAATGGATTTCACCTGCCTTCTAATTAAACAAACACAATAAATACATGGCTCCACTCAGTGTTCTAGAATGCAGGAAAACACAGGTCAGTTCAATACGGTGCTATGTAAACACTTAGGGTAAAGAAAACTATGTCATTATAATCACATGCAACAGTCATTTGTAGTCCGAGCGATATTATAGCCGTAATATGCTCGTAGCCTACTCGACAGTGTTGACGAAATGTAATTTAATTCATTATGAATAGGATTCATTTGATTTCATTCTTTTCCATTTTTCATTGTAACAAATAATCAAAACTCTGGGTTCGAACTTTAGCAAGCAGACTAGTGTGAAAATTTCCACATAACAAACAGGGTCAACATAAATGTGCGCCTATCTTACTTCCTCATCTCCTCCCTTTTCAACACATACAGTACACCCTCCCCACAGACAGGCCAGTACAAGTGGTTTGGAGGGTTGATGAGAGTCTATTAAAAGTTGGAACTTGAAATTGAACGTCATGGTCAATACACATGCATTTTCAGAATGCAACACATTTAGTTTTATATATTTTTTTCTGAAATATAATTCTAAATTGTGCTTTAGCTAGGCTACGTCTCTGTGCTCTGTTAGAAATGAGTGATGAGTGCTACATTTCTGTGTAAAAAGCCTACAGCCCTCGCAAATACTCTCTTTAACACACAGACACACACATGAGCACACACACAGAGACGTATGCACGTATGTACACACACACACACACACACACACACACACACACACACACACACACACACACACACACACACACACACACACACTACTCCGGATTATAGGGATTGGGCTGCCACTGTGAGCAATGGGCATTGTGCCAACGCACTAACAGGCTTGTCTTTAGATCATACAATGGTTTTACTCTTCCTACAGTGCCTTCAGAAACTATTCACACCCGTTTACTTTTTCCACATTTTGTTGTTTCAAAGTGGGATTAAAATGTATTTTGATTGTCTTTTTTTGTCAATGATCTACATAAAATACTCAAAAAATAAATAATAATATTAATGGAAAATAAAACACTGATATATCTTGGTTAGATAAGTATTCAACCTGAGTCAATACATGTTAGAATCACCTTGGACCGCGATTACAGTCTTTCTGGGTAAGTCTCTTAAGACTATTGCACACTTGGATTGTTCAATATTTGCCCATTATTCTTAAAATTAATCAAGCTTTATCAAGTTGGATGTTGATGATTGCTAGACAGCCATTTTGAAGTCTAACCATAGCCTCATGGTGAAATCCCTGAGCGGTTTCCTTCCTCTTTGGCAACTGAGTTAGGAAGGGTGTCTATCTTTGTAGTGATTGATACAGCATCCAAAGTGTAATTAGTAACTTCACTCTGCTCAAAGGGATATTTAATGTCTGCTTTTATTTATTTTTGTATCTAACAATAAGTGTCCTTCTTTGCGAGGCATTGGAAAACCTCCTTGGTCTTTGTGGTTGAATCTGTGCTTGAAATTCACTGCTAGACTGAGGGATCTTACAGCAGGGGAGGCCTGAATTTAAAATGGATTTTATTGACATTTTGTGTCAGTGGTCTACACACAAGTTCTGTGAGTCAGGCCTTTATTTGTTGGATATTTTTTGATCTGACTGAACAATATAATAAAACTTTCCATGCATCCTAGACTACATTCGATTAGGCCTGTGTGTAGTTTCTAGTTTTTCAAAGGAAACTTGTCTTTCAGTTCCAAGATTTTGAAGATACCTGGTGCACGTGAACTAGAAATAGAAGGTAATCTGTGGTCTCAGGAGACCTGTAGTGAAAGCCTTCCAGGCTCAGTACATTACAGTAGCCCAAACACACTGCTGCTCCCCCACAGGTTTCACCTGCGGCAGGCAGGCAGGCAGGCACTTTTTTTTTTTATCCCTGAGGGGAGATTTCTTCGTCAAGCAGCTACCAAAAAAAACAGGGCAGAAAAAGTGTTGCACCGTTCCCGGAGGTACTGCAATACAGGGTCGATGCGTGGAGTGGACGGAGCAAGCCCCATTTCTGACTCCCTGTTTGAAAAATCCATTTAATATGTAGTCCCCCGATGGCTGACGTATCTGATATTAAACTGATAAGAACATATACTACACTTGATCTTAGCCAAAAGGCAGAGAAGCGATCTAAAAATAGAGAAAGCAGGAATCATGCAGAAAGGGAAAGAGAGAGAAAGATGATCGATTTGCCTTATTTATTTGTTCAAGAAGGCAGCGGCCACGTCCATGTCTAGGCAATTTCCTGTCTTAGGCCTGTCTGCTGTGGCTCGTGACTGAGGTGCTCTATCTGCTGAACCTGAAGCTACCACTGGTTGCTGGGCTCGTTTAGGAGAATTCAACCAGCGTTTTATTGGCTGCCTCCATGATATAAATACCACAATTCACAAAGGCAAGGCCACATACAGCTGTTCTGTTTCCCTCCTAGTCCTCATGCATTTCTCTCTTCTCCATATTCGATTAGGCCTGTCTGTAGTTTCTAGATTTTCAAAGGAAACTTGTCTTTTAGTCCCAAGATTTTGAGGAGACCTGCGTCTCCCTCTTCTCTCCTTCAACACTTCCTGTATGTTTTGGATTGTGCTGTTGCTGTGTTCATGGTAAAGCCCCCGCACAGCAGATGACAGCTTACTTATTGTCCCTCACTCAGCATATTAGTAGAGTAAACTGCTACTGTTCTCTGGTGAGTCTATTAATACGATGATGGGAGACTCGCAGCTCTCATCTCCCTATATGCAAGGGAAGCGGGCCAAACTGCATTGGACATGAAATGTAATCTTTGAATTTCATGTAACTCTCCAAACCTGTTTGAAGATTGCCATTTGTCCAAGTGCTTTTGTGTAATTTTTTTAGTTTTAGTATTAGTATATTCATAAAATTCCCTCTTATTCACAGATCTGCACCAACATTTTCCGGACTCTTCCACCGAGTGACAACCCTGATTTTGACCCGGAGGAGGATGAACCTACTCTCGAGGCCTCATGGCCACACATACAGGTAAAACCATGTCACTTCAACTTGACCTCTTCTTAACTCAACTTTTCTTGACTTACATGTTACACCTGGTAGTATGAGCTATATGTATATTTTGTTTGCCTCAGATTTAATTAATTTACTTTTCCCAGCTTGTCTACGAGTTCCTCCTGCGATTCTTGGAGAACCCAGACTTTCAGCCCAGCATCGCCAAGCGCTACATTGATCAGAAGTTTGTGCTGCAGGTAAGCAATCTGATGTCACAGTGACCCGTCAATGACCCTTTATCCCCTCAGGTTTCATGCCGTCATCGTCAGTCAAATGGCCACATTACATCGCCATCAGCAGGGGTGGGTGTATTCACTAGGAGGCAAATGGGCCAAAACATTGAACTTGTCCTATAAGAAAGTATTGTTTTCCGTTCAAAAACCTTTTCCGTTGCATACACTCCTGGTTTGTGATTCGCCAAACATTGTAGAGACACTCATTTTCTGTTGTTCACTGTCGGTTCTCTGTGGAACAAAAAAGGTACACACAGACCCAAGGTCAAACTAAGTGAAGACAAAAAGACAGACCTGGCAGCCTTACAAGCCTCAGACTGACTGCTTAACATCTACTTTTCAAAGATTTGATTACAATACATCAAACACAAACCACGTTTGAATAATCATTTGATCATTTTGATTTGGCTTTGAACAAAAGCAGCACGGATGTCCAATTCCGTTTCGTGCTCCAGAGCAGAAAGGTCAGAGACCGACGGAAAACAATGAACATGTTTGATTGATTATCTCTCCTGGCAGTTATCAAAGCCTGTTTTTTAACATGACATCCTGTGAAAGTTCCTTTGGAGCATCACATTTTACAACAAGTACATTTCTTTCTGATTCAGAGAGGTTGGGTTAAATGCGGAAGACACATTTCAGTTGAATGCATTCAGTTGTACAACTGACTAGTATCCCCCCTTTCCCTTTCAGTGTTAATCTCAGTATTTAGACTAGCTTCTCACATCCCAGATTGCCCTAGTAAGTCACAATGGTATTTCACCATCTTAACGTCCCACCTTGGGTCGAATTCCTTAGGCACCAAAAGGTAGAAGACAGGTAGGTAGAGACAACCTGACATTTCCGTTACAAAACGCTTTGCTGCGGTGTGCCCTAATGAATACGACCCCGTCTCACCCTTGCTAGAGCTCTCCAGCTGGGGCTGTGCCGTGCATATTTATCGAGCCACCCTCCTCT
The DNA here is from genome assembly GCA_023634145.1 of Thymallus thymallus. Taxonomy (NCBI): domain Eukaryota; kingdom Metazoa; phylum Chordata; class Actinopteri; order Salmoniformes; family Salmonidae; genus Thymallus; species Thymallus thymallus. Next base: position 24,571,073 of record CM042411.1, on the reverse strand, counting down.
CCACCAGAGCGAGGGAATGAACAAGGACGAACGCTATGGCCTGGAATGTTGGCTGAGCTGGAGCATCCGAGGTGCTCTGGCTGAGTTTCCATGATGCGAGTGGTGGAGTGGTGTCGTGGGGGAGCTTTAAATAGCTCCCCATTGTTTACTCTGCTGGATGGGAAAAGGGGACTGTGGTCGGAAAGAGGCTGGTGAAAGGGCCGGACTGAGGGGGGGGACAGAGAGGACAGGCCCTGTTTTTTTTCCTGTGGTTGTTTTACTCTCAGTGCTCTCCCCTGTCTGTATGACTGTTGGAGACAGACCTTGACATGGGAGAGGGACTGTATGATCAGCTCACATTTCCCCGGGCGCTGAAGACGTGGATGTCGATTTAAGGCAGCCCCCCGCACCTCTCTGATTCTGGGGTTGGGTTAAATGCGGAAGACATGTTTGTGTTGAATGCATTCAGTTGTACAACTGACTAGGTATCCCTCCTTTCCCATTCCCATTGGAACATTAGTGTATTTATAGCCGAATGTATTTCATTTAATCAGGGTGAGCTGTCAGGACATATTTTATGCATAGTTATTTATTAGGCAATTTGCACCCTCTGTGAATGTAGTCGTTTTTGAAAGTGTGTAGTGCAGAGGGGAAGGAAGTACAGCCCTGTCATCACCAGAGTTGCAGAGGTGTTGTCACCATAGAAAGGTTTCCTGTCGCTCGGCTGATGCTGGACAAAAAACTAATCGCAAAACGTCAACATGAAAGCTTTGTGTCATACTTTCCCAAATATTAAATTGAATTAGTTTGAAGAAATGAAAGCATCATATTAAATATTTCCAGGTGATGTACATATTGCAACGCGACTGAACAGATCTTATGTAGCCTATGTTCTTGTCTATGGATGTGTCACAGATAGTCATCATGCAGACCTCATTGTGTGGTTAACGACTGCTGCTGTAGTATGAACAGAACAGCTGTGTCTTCACTGTCAGCTATGTGCTTCACAGGGCAGGGGGACTGGGAGAGGGCCTGCTGGGACAACAACAGCACTCAACATCACTCAACACATTCTGTTTTGATTGACTGGCTGGCTGGCTGGCTGGCTGGCTGGCTGGCTGGCTGGCTGGCTGGCTGGCGGCAGTGAGGAGTTGTTCTCACCAGCCCGGGCCATATCATGAAACTGAACAAACCCTTTGCTGTTGAACAAGGCTTCTAGTCACTTGAAAAGATGCTTTGCTAGAACTGAACTGAAACCTATTGTGAGTCATGCACTCAAAGTACAGTGACACTCCCTATGTTCCTCACTTTTGACTCTCTGTTTGAACCTATATGTCTCTGTATACTATCTATGTGTGCGCATGCACGCACAATTTTGTAGCCTTAAGTAGTGTTAAGCAGTATTACCTCTGCGTCCTGTATGTAATACAGGTTAGGCTACTGACTGTAGAAAGAGGCTATTCCCGATCATTAGATCTATGCTGTGAATCCATTAAGCCCTGTGTTGTCAAACATGTTGTCAACATAACAATACTTACAGTTACAGAGGTTCTCTCTATGTTCTCCTTCTCCTAATGCACGGTTAGCCTGTCCAGGCAGAGTTCTCTATGAGGGGTCTGCCTGTGACTGTGTCTCAAATGGCACCCTGTTCCCTATAGGGAGTCCCATAGGGCTCTGGTGAAAAGCAGTGCACTAAATAGGGTACAGGGTGCCATTTCAGATGCATTGAACAATTCTCATCCAGGGGGAGTATTATTAAATGGCGCTGTCACGTCATTAGCACGCAGCGAAAGGAAAGAGCTCCAGGCAGGCATGCCAAAGGGGGCTGTTTTCACCTTTGAGCACAGACTGAGGCTTAGCCGGGGCAGTGAGGAAGTGCGAGGAAGTGCTGGAAGTCACGACCTCCCCGTGGATACACCCCACTTGTTGACGTAGCTGCTCCAGACCCACTTCCTTCCTCCTTTACTGACTTCTCAATCAACGTACTGCACACAACTACAGTGTAGACTGTATGCGCATTACAACACGCCTGTATTAAGTCTGTCTAGAGCTCTCTCAAATGAATGCATGCATGCATGCACACGTGCATAGTGCTTACACACAGCGCACAGCAGGGGGTTCGATGATGGCTTTTCTGTCACGGAGTGTCAAGCTCACCCGACACCTGAAAGGCATTGACATGAATTGTTTCTTTAAGCTTCTCTCAGAGAGCTGCACGTAAACAGACAGGATGAGGATCAGCCATTTTGTTTTTATTCACCGTTCTCCTTCCAACCCGGTCTCAGTGGGTGTCTGTGCTCTGTAAAAATAAATTTGAGACCTGTTGTTCTGCTTCCATATCGATAACTCTAGAGGTGCTTTCTCTTGAGGTTTAGCAGAATGTCGCTCTTCGTGTTGCTGCTTTTATCTGCAGCAAGTAGCCTTAGACATACTACTTTTGAGTATAGCTTTTAGAAACCTGTTGGCTTTTCTGAAAAATAGTAATTTCAGTTGGACCGTGACGCATCGATAATTACCCTTTTTGCAGAGAAAATTGACATTGTTGGAGCTAGCTGGTACCTTGGCATTGTCAGAGGCAGAGGACGTGACAGCTGGGTTTTGTTCAGTAGGTAGAAAATGTATTGAGACAAGGAGATATTTAGAATCTGTCCGCTAAGAACACAGAATTGTTGTTGCAAAACATTTTGCTGAACACTAGGCTTGGGCAGTATACCGTATACTGGGGGATTTAGAAATGCCAGCAGTATGATTTTCAATACTGCCTCGCGGGGGCTGCAGGGGTGAGTGCTATGCCATTGCTTATACAATAAGTTTACTATCAGATACTCACATTTAGTGTCTGCAGGTTTTTGTTTTTTCCCTTTCAATTAAGCCCTAGACAACCAGGTGTGGGGAGTTCCTTACTAGTTAGTGACCTTAATTAATCAATCAAGTACAAGGAAGGAGCGAAAACCTGCAGACACTCGGCCCTATCTATACTGAACAACAATATAAACGCAACATGCAACAATTTCAACAATTTTACTGAGTTACAGTTCATATAAGGAAATCAGTCAATTTAAATAAATAAATTAGGCCCTAATCTATGTATTTCACATGACTGGGCAGGGGCGCAGCCAAGAATTTGGCCAATCAGAATTCGTTTTTCTCCACAAAAGGGCTTGATTAAAGACAGAAGTACTCCTCAGTTTCATCAGTTGTCCGAGTGGCTGGTCTCAGGTGAAGAAGCCGGATGTGGAGGTCCTGTGCTGGGGTGGTTACACGTGGCCTGTGGTTGTGAGGCCTGTTAGATGTACTGCCGAATTCTCTAAAACGACGTTGGAGGCGTCTTATGATAGAGAAATGAACATTAAATTATCTGGCAACAGCTCTGGTGGACATTCCTGCAGTCAGCATGCCAATTGCATGCTCCCTCAAAACTTGAAACATCTGTGGCATTGTGTTGTGTGACAAAACTGCACATTTTAGAGTTTTATTGTCCCCTTCACAAGGTGCATCTGTGTAATGATCATGCTGTTTAATCAGCTTCTTGACATGCCACACCTGTCAGGTGGATGGATTATCTTGGCAAAGGAGAAATGCTCACTAACAGGGATGTAAACAGATTTGTGCATATGTAACATTTCTGAGATCTTTTATTTCAGCTCATGAAACATGGGACCAACACTTTACATGTTGCATTTTTGTTCAGTATAAAATGTGATCTAAGATGATCTCCAGCTATGCATTTTGTTTGCTAACTTGCTAACACAACCTTGGTCAGAGTTGTTCTGTATTGTGCCCTGTTCTACATCTGTAATGTATCGTTAGACTGTGTTCACGTAGCTTGTTAGCACCAATAGTGTAACAGCCCTCTACTCTCAGGATATTTTCACCATTCATACAGTGAAACCTATCGACTGACTGACTGATGACGAACGTACAGTACTGTGTCCCTCTGGGAGCTTTGTCTCTGAAATATCATTGGCTCTTCTTGGATGACCTTGCTGAACAGAACCATTTGCTCAGCTCCCAGACCCCAGTGCTACTGTAACATAACAGACACAGCAGAGGTTCATAACAAAATGTGTTAGCCTCTGGGTGAAATCTCACTGGTTGGTGATCATTGATGGTGATTGAATATTGACTCTGGCCACAGGCCTCCTGCATGGCTGAATCGTAGTCTTGTCCAGGCCACTTCCCAACACTATTAAGTAGCAGAATCCTTACCTATGGCCTATTTCCTTGACCTCGCTGATTTTGAGCGGACTTGATGGATGCAGGCCAAGTATCATTGAAAGAATAAAGCCGAAAATGGCTGGACTGTAACAGGGGAGTCTTGGTGCCAGGATGTGGGAGGAGTGCTGGGCTGTAACGGGGAGGCTGCTACCTTGGTGCCAGGCTGGGGGAGGATGGCTAGACTGTAACGGGGGAGTCTGCTGCCTTGGTGCCGGGCTGGGGGAGGAGGGCTGGACTGATACGGGGGAGTTTGCTGCCTTGGTTTTAGGCTGGGGGAGGAGGGCGGGACTGGAACGGGGGCATGGCTCTGCTGGAATGGCAACTCGGTCATTGTGGTGACATCAGCTCTAGCTGTGCTCAGTGGCATGTTCCTAAATCACTCCTCTCCTTTAAACAGTAACGTTACAGTACTGATGACTGATCCTAAATCACTCCTCTCCTTTAAACAGTAACGTTACAGTACTGATGACTGATCCTAAATCACTCCTCTCCTTTAAACAGTAACGTTACAGTACTGATGACTGATCCTAAATCACTCCTCTCCTTTAAACAGTAACGTTACAGTACTGATGACTGATCCTAAATCACTCCTCTCCTTTAAACAGTAACGTTACAGTACGGATGACTGATCCTAAATCACTCCTCTCCTTTAAACAGTAACGTTACAGTACAAAGGACTGATCCTAAATCACTCCTCTCCTTTAAACAGTAACGTTACAGTACAAAGGACTGATCCTAAATCACTCCTCTCATTTAAACAGTAACGTTACAGTACTGATGACTGATCCTAAATCACTCCTCTCCTTTAAACAGTAACGTTACAGTACAAAGGACTGATCCTAAATCACTCCTCTCCTTTAAACAGTAACGTTACAGTACAAAGGACTGATCCTAAATCACTCCTCTCATTTAAACAGTAACGTTACAGTACAAAGGACTGATCCTAAATCACTCCTCTCCTTTAAACAGTAACGTTACAGTACTGATGACTGATCCTAAATCACTCCTCTCCTTTAAACAGTAACGTTACAGTACAAAGGACTGATCCTAAATCACTCCTCTCCTTTAAACAGTAACGTTACAGTACAAAGGACTGATCCTAAATCACTCCTCTCCTTTAAACAGTAACGTTACAGTACAAAGGACTGATCCTAAATCACTCCTCTCATTTAAACAGTAACGTTACAGTACAAAGGACTGATCCTAAATCACTCCTCTCCTTTAAACAGTAACGTTACAGTACTGATGACTGATCCTAAATCACTCCTCTCCTTTAAACAGTAACGTTACAGTACAAAGGACTGATCCTAATCCGCTCCTCTTCTTTAAACAGCAAGTTGCTCCCCCACACAATGCCATACACGTGGTCTGTGGTTGGGAGGCCGGTTGGACAAACTGCCAAATTCTCTAAAATGACATTGGAGGCGGCTTATGGTAGAGAAATTAACATTCAATTCTTTGGCAACAGCTCTGGTGGACATTCCTGCAGTCAGCATGCCAATTGCGCGCTCCTTCAAAACTTGAGACATCAGTGGCATTGTTGTGTGACAAAACTGCACATTTTAGAGTGGCCTTTTATTGTCCCCAGCACAAGGTGCACCTGTGTAATGATCATGCTGTTTAATCGGCTTCTTGATACGCCACACCTGTCAGGTGGATGGATTATTTTGGCAAAGATATTTTGTGCGAATTAAACATTTCTGGGACCTTTTTATATCAGCTCATGAAATATGGGACCAACACTTTACATGTTGTGCTTATATTTCTGTTCAGTGTATATACACCAGAACCTACAGGGTTACATCATATATGTGTGTATATATTTGTATGTGTATATATATATATATCTATATCTATATATATATATATATATATATATATATATATATATATATATATATATATATATATACATACATACATACATATATGTATGTAAGCGGTTGATAGCTGCAATAAGATATAATTGGATTAATGTCAATTCTTGGCTCTGATGACTAGTAGGTAGCAGCAGGTAGCCTAGCGGTTAGAGCGTTGGGGCAGTAACCGAAAGGTCGCTGGTTTGAAAAAGGTGAACAAATCTCTGTGCCCTTGAGCAAGGCATTTAACCCTAATTTGCTCCAGTGGCGCTGTACTACTATGGCTGACCTTGTAAAACAACACATTTCACTGCACCTAAAACATTTTGTGGTAGCAGGCATATAGTTGACTATATTTGTCTCGTTTGGTGATAAAAAGAGTATAAACTAAAACTTTAAATCATTAAATCATTTTCTTTTTATATGGATGACTGAGACTGTATGTTTACGCTGCTATTTGTTCCTATACATGGATTGGTTGTTTAGCAACAAAACCGAAGCGTGCGCAACTATGGGGCAAAACAGATGGGGTTGGCTTAGATCGTTGACATGTAAACTATATTTTTGTCTCATACCAAAAGGTCTGAATACTTAAGAAAATAAGTATTTGTTTTTTTTATTTTTAATACATTAGCAAAAATGTATAATAACCTGTTATTGCTTTGGTATTATTGGTTATTGTGTGTAGATTGCTGAGGATTTTTAAAAAATGTAATCCAAGTTTCCATTCCAGGCTGTACCGTATCAAAATGTGGAAAAAGGGAAGGGGTCTGAATACTTTCCGAATGCACTGTATTTACCATCTGGGTCCTGTTTCAATAATAGTGAAAGCAGACCTTGTTGAGTATCTGATTGTCTACCTTTTTTAATAGGAGTGGTTAAAACATGTTAATAAAGGACCTTTGAGTACGTTGAAAAAGATCTGATATACCTCAACTGGTATGCCATCCAGCCCTGGAGGTTTCCTGGACTTGGAGGCATTAATTGCATCTAGATATTCCTCCTCTATAATTAGAGCTTCACTTGAGTCTTTCTGTATAGCTGTTCATTTTACACTATTAATAGAAACAAATCCTTACAATAAACTTCAGTTAGTGGAAATGGAGGAGACAGAAATTAAAACATATGCTTAAAGTATTTTGCGTCCTCTTTAAAATTATAAAATATTGTTTGGTGAATCATGGATGACTCCCATCATTTGTAACACGTTTCTGTAAATTATATTTTTGTTATTAAAGGCTGGGGGAGGAGGGCTGGACTGGACTGGTGATCTTTTCTTATTATCTGCTTAGCTATTACAATTATAACTAGCTATACTCTTTTCACCACTTACCATAATGAGATACAAGTTTTGATCATACTTATCATAATATATGTAAGCTTACCATTAAGAAGTAACATGATAATTGAGTGTCCATATAGCTGTACTGTGATATTTGCACTGTTAAGCACACTGTAGCTGCGACTAAGTAAAGCTTTAATTGTCCTTCAATATTTCACCAGTAAAACCTCCCCCCATTCCAAGTTGGCTGACCATCCCTGTACACATGGATCCTAGGGCCTTTAAGAGATGGGGGCCCATCCTTTAAAAAGAGCACATGGATCCTAGGGCCTTTAAGAGATAGGGGCCCATCCTTTAAAAAGAGCACATGGATCCTAGGGCCTTTAAGAGATAGGGGCCCATCCTTTAAAAAGAGCACATGGATCCTAGGGCCTTTAAGAGATAGGGGCCCATCCTTTAAAAAGAGCACATGGATCCTAGGGCCTTTAAGAGATAGGGGCCCATCCTTTAAAAAGAGCACATGGATCCTAGGGCCTTTAAGAGATAGGGGCCCATCCTTTAAAAAGAGCACATGGATCCTAGGGCCTTTAAGAGATAGGGGCCCATCCTTTAAAAAGAGCACATGGATCCTAGGGCCTTTTAGAGATAGGGGCCCATCCTTTAAAAAGAGCACATGGATCCTAGGGCCTTTTAGAGATAGGGGCCCATCCTTTAAAAAGAGCACATGGATCCTAGGGCCTTTAAGAGATAGGGGCCCATCCTTTAAAAAGAGCACATGGATCCTAGGGCCTTTAAGAGATAGGGGCCCATTCTTTAAAAAGAGCACATGGATCCTAGGGCCTTTAAGAGATAGGGGCCCATCCTTTAAAAAGAGCACATGGATCCTAGGGCCTTTAAGAGATAGGGGCCCATCCTTTAAAAAGAGCACACGGTGCCACCTACCGTACAGAACCAGATCCTCATCCAACATAATTCTGAACGCCGCAGCCAACTTAATTTCGAACGCCTTTGCCTCAGTTCTACTGCATCTAGTTATTTAAAGAAATATATATATATATCTTGCATATCTTAATTTAGTTGACTAATAATACACATAATAATATAAAAAGGATTGTTACCCATAACAACGGCTGGGAGTAGGAATTATACATTTTTGTCAACCGATGTGGATGCATACACTCACTCACCCCACCCCTCCCAAACAAACACCTCTGCCCCTCTCTCTCCTTCCACCTGTAGATCGACCTTACCCCCCAACACCCACACACGCTGGTCCCCCGTTGTGACCCATCTTTCCAAATCAGACTGTTTGATTATTCTGTGCTGCCATGGCCACAATATGCCCCCTCTCTGATTGTCTGAGTGCGACTCCCTCCCCATAAGAAATTAAGAAATTTCCCCCTCGGGGATCAATAAAGTACCTATCATCATCATCATCATGGGTTACTGCAGCCAGGGTTAGTTGCTAGTTAGCACATTTTAGCCATATTAGCATTGACATGAGATCAGTCAAAACACCTAAAAACAACACATGGTATCAAGAACAAGATGAAGCTAGCTGAAACAAGCCACTTACGATTCCCCACATGGAAGTTTCCTGTCATTGTTGGTAGCTATCTGGCCATCCAGAATCACAACACACAGACTTCTGCCCCATTAAAGCGTTTGTTTTAAGGAAGTTGTCAGCTAACCCATCTATTGACAATTTAGCCTTTGCACCTCGTCTGTAAAATAGAATAGAGTTAAAACACCGCTGTCACCATAGAGAGAGATACAGCGCAGTCAGAAACAAAACTTTCGGTTCTAGGTTTGAAATGCTTTGAAATGACACTGGGAAGCTAGGATATAACTTTTTGTCCTCTCTGTTTCTCCCTCTCTCTGTCTCTCCCTCTCTCTCTCTCCTCTTCTTTGACCTTGATTTTGGCAGCTCCTGGAACTGTTTGACAGCGAGGACCCCCGGGAGAGGGACTTCCTGAAGACTGTCCTGCATCGGATCTACGGGAAGTTCCTGGGGTTGCGGGCTTTCATCAGGAAGCAGATAAACAACATCTTCTTGCGGTCAGTGAATAGTGAAGCACCCCTCTCCCTTGTTCACAGGAGCAAACAGCGGGTTCTCTTTCAAAGACACACAGAACCACACAGGGATCCGTCAAACTTAGCTAAAACCCCTGCAGCTCGGCACCTAAAAAGTCCATGGATGTATTCATTAGGGCTTACCGTAGCAAATGGTTTTCAACCGAAATAGAAAAGGAGCATTTCTCATGAATACCGCAACCTCCCTTGTGTCCCTGGGAGCCCACTCCTGTCAGTTGACTTCCCCTCTTCTTCCTGTCTATGCCCTGGCTGAGAAGGGGAACTGTCCTGCTTTCCTGTCTATGCCCTGGTTGAGAAGGGGAACTGTCCTACATTCTGTCAATGCCCCGGTTAAGAAGGGAAACTGTCCTGCTGTGAGCGTTTCCCTGGCAGGCTTTCCCAACCATGTTCTTTCTGGCAGCAGCAGCTTGGGGACAACTGATAGATAGAAGGGACATAATCAAGCCTATGTCAGACCCACAGCACATCTGGTGTCAGTGTAGAGGAATTGTCCTTATGTCAAAGGGCCATAGGGTCAATTGTCAAGCGGGATTTTCACAAAGAAGTTGGGTTAGGAGCAATAGTGGCTGAGCACATTTCACAGGTTTTCTACATGCTACGATTCGACTCTGAACATGGATGTTAACAGAGGGGGCCATTCTTATGTGCCGCCTCTCTCCTGTCAGAGCCATATACTCTGCTACTCATTGTGTAATCATTTGTATTTTGATGGTGATGATGATTGTGATGGTGTGTTTGTGTTGTCCGATTCTGGTAGGTTCATCTATGAGACCGATCACTTCAACGGAGTGGCCGAACTCCTGGAGATTCTGGGGAGGTGAGTTCAGAGGTGTTGTGGTATAACACTGGGGAGGTGAGTTCAGAAGTGTTGTGGTATAACACTGGGAAGGTGAGTTCAGAGGTGTTGTGGTATAACACTGGGGAGTTGAGTCCAGAGGTGTTGTGGTGCGACACTGGGGAAGTAAGTCCAGAAGTGTTGTGGTATAACACTGGGAAGGTGAGTTCAGAGGTGTTGTGGTATAACACTGGGGAGTTGAGTCCAGAGGTGTTGTGGTGCGACACTGGGGAAGTAAGTCCAGAGGTGTTGTGGTATAACACAGGGGAGGCGAGTTCAGAGTTGTTGTGGTGCAACACTAGGGAGGTGAGTCCAGAGGTGTTGTGGTGTGACACTGGGGAAGTAAGTCCAGAAGTGTTGTGGTATAACACTGGGAAGGTGAGTTCAGAGGTGTTGTGGTATAACACTGGGGAGTTGAGTCCAGAGGTGTTGTGGTGCGACACTGGGGAAGTAAGTCCAGAGGTGTTGTGGTATAACACAGGGGAGGCGAGTTCAGAGTTGTTGTGGTGCAACACTAGGGAGGTGAGTCCAGAGGTGTTGTGGTGTGACACTGGGGAGGTGAGTCCAAAGGTGTTGTGGTGCGACACTGGGGAGGTGAGTCCAGAGGTGTTGTGGTGCGACACTGGGGAGTTGAGTCCAGAGGTGTTGTGGTGAGACACTGGGGAGGTGAGTCCAGAGGTGTTGTGGTGAGACACTGGGGAGGTGAGTCCAGAGATGTTGTGGTGAGACACTGGGGAGGTGAGTCCAGAGGTGTTATGGTGCGACACTGGGGAGGTGAGTCCAGACACTGGGGAGGTGAGTCCAGACACTGGGGAGGTGAGTCCAGACACTGGGGAGGTGAGTCCAGACACTGGGGAGGTGAGTCCAGACACTGGGGAGGTGAGTCCAGACACTGGGGAGGTGAGTCCAGACACTGGGGAGGTGAGTCCAGACACTGGGGAGGTGAGTCCAGAGGTGTTGTGGTGTGAGTACAAGCATGCATCAGCTGCATCAACATATATCAATGTTATCAAACACCTTTGACTTTAGCTGCAGTGGCACAGCTAGGACAAGGAACTAGGACATACAACCATGTACACTCGTATGCCAGAATATCTCCATTTGAGCTAATATACTCATCACTACATCAGTAGGCCCCTTTACTGTTGCTACAGGCTGTTCTGCTGTTAGCGCCCCATCACCACAGAATTCTGGGAAACCCAGGCTTACTGCTGACCTTTTCCACTTTTTGAGCTAAAGGCCACTAGTGTCTTTTCCTGTTAAATGTTATTTGTAGAAAGCATCCTTTTGTTCCAGCAGTGAAATGTCTCCCTGGTTCTAGCTATGAATAGTAATCTCTGCCTCTCAGACCGCCCACCCTGCTCTCTGTGTCCTCAGCTATTCTGGATATAGTTGGTGGGTGGGTGGGGGGGGGGGTTCTGTTGGCTGCATCATCCATACTTTGTGTGTGTGTGTGTGTCTCATGCATTTTTGCAACGGCAATGCTTGCCTCTCAAGGCGATGATTGATTGAAGTGTTGTCTTTTGTCTATCCACAGCATTATCAATGGCTTTGCACTGCCGTTGAAGGCTGAACACAAGCAGTTCCTGATGAAGGTGCTCATCCCCATGCACACCGCCAAAGGACTGGCTCTGTTCCACGCACAGGTAACCAAATGTGTAATTGATGCTCAATTAAGTTATGAATACATACGTGTTAAGAGAAGAGGTAGAACTAGGATCGGAACTGGAATGAAGAGCGCTCTCTGCAAGTTACGCGCAGAATGTCCCCTCCACTTACGAAATTCGAAAGATGCTAAGACCGTGATTTGTCCAAAGCACCGGAACTAATTATTTTCGTTATCTCACGCAGCCCGTTGTACCAGGACAGATCTACAGTACCGTTTATGTTTATGTAGTCTGTTCACCAGAGATGACCAAATTCATAATACAAACCCATTTTAAAGGGGTTGATTTTAACTCCTCTCACTAGACAACCACTCTGCTCTTTTTAGCACCTATCTGTCTAAATCTGAGAAATGTAACTGGCATGTGTGTTTTAAAACGAATTATAGGTCTAAGTTCATACAATGTTATGATATGGTAATTAGCCTAGCTACCCATTTGTTCTGCCAGGTCAGGCTGTGTGAACAGTAGATGACCTAGATGCCTAGTTAAGCATAACTCTCATGAGCTGAAGTGAAATTCACTCTGAAAAAAGCATTGTTAACAGTGCCATCTAGAGGCCGTAGAATGAACTTGAAAGGCCTGATAGTATTGGATACAGAACCCACCACATGGGAACATTTCTGTTAACAGTAAGTACATAATATCACAACCTGTTCTGTTTCCTTTCAGCTGGCCTACTGTGTTGTCCAGTTCCTGGAAAAGGACCCCACCCTCACAGAGCCGGTACTCTAACCAACTAACATTCCTCACATTCTACTATTGGGACACTAGGTTGTGGATGCCAGCTCTCCCTTGGCGCTGTAGGAATGTTGTTGTGTGCTAGGAATCTGTCTGGGCAGGTTTCATACAGGGAACAAACAATGTTCGCTTTCTCAAACAAGTTTGAGTCCAAAATCATGAGTAGTTCATATTGTACCTAGCTAAATGGTATGTAAAATGCTGCAGCACTATCGAGCTATGCACAGTACTGTAGGTTTGTTGACTAAAGACAAAGACAAAAAAAAACTAAAGTCCTTTCCTTGGAACTTAGTGTCATCTGTTCAATCCTCAGGTGATTCGGGGGCTGTTGAAGTTTTGGCCCAAAACCTGTAGCCAGAAGGAGGTATGTATGTATGTATGTATGTATGTCTGTATGTATGTCTGTCTGTCTGTCTGTCTGTCTGTCTGTCTGTCTGTCTGTCTGTCTGTCTGTCTGTCTGTCTGTCTGCCATAACTGGTAGATGACAACGAACACTGGAACAGATGCTGTACCCTTGTACACCATAAGTGTGGTTCTGAACAGTGTACCGGCTTCTTTTGAACATCTGACTTCCTCATGTGTCTGTTGTTGTTTTCCAACTGCCCTAGGTGATGTACCTGGGGGAAATGGAGGAGATCCTGGATGTCATTGAGCCCACCCAGTTCAAGAAGATCCAAGAGCCCCTGTTCAAGCAGATCTCCAGATGTGTGGCCAACCCCCACTTCCAGGTACAGTCTTGACTTCCTTGACTTTCAACAACTTGAAAGTCAACAACTCTGATCTGGGACGTTTTCTTGAGTTTGTTTCAGGTGGTTCCTCATACTGTACATGAACGCTATTTCTGCTCACCTGTTCAGCTGCCTCCTCCGTTCGCTGCTACGTTCACTTTTTTCCCCATTTTTCACAAGAACCACCTCAAGAGCATCTACAGCACTTCCCTTAAATGGGTTTTCTATCTGGCAGTGTAGCTGTGAAAATGGCCGCCCTGTACTTAACACCTTCCTGTACATTTGTTAGACAGCCAGCCCAGCTCATTTCCTGTTGATCCTTACAGGTAGCGGAGAGAGCCCTCTACTTCTGGAACAACGAGTACATCCTGAGCCTCATCGAGGAGAACATCGACAAGATTCTGCCTATTATGTTTGGTAGCCTATACAGAATCTCCAAAGAACACTGGAACCCGTACGTATGACACTCTCTGGTTCTCAACCCATTGCCCCTCATGGTAAAGCAGTAACAAGCAACGCCATGCGCAATACTGAGCTCTCTTACCTGTAGTTGGCGTAGAGGTTGGGGTTTTTATGTTTTCTGCGAAATCCCTCTCTAACTAACTACGTATGACAAAATGGTCATGTCTCCAAATACCAATGTCATATTTCCTTCATCTTGTCACTGAAATACCAAATTAATGTTTTTCCAGTTATCCAATTTCAGCATTGCTACTGTAGGATTGACAGAGAGGCGGTAAATATCCTCTGGATGTTTTTAAGTCGGATGCCATTATCCCCTGTGTGTTTCCAGGACGATTGTAGCTCTGGTCTACAACGTGCTGAAGACCCTGATGGAGATGAACAGCGCACTGTTTGACGAGCTCACAGCCTCCTACAAATCAGACAGACAGCGGTGAGTGGGCTTCCTCCAGCTCTTATATTTATTCTTGTTCTTCTTCAGTCCAAACAAACAGTGTTCACAAACTATTACAATAACTAGTCAGGGATAATGTATGAAGTTGGGAAAACGAAGCTGGCCTGTGTGCATGGACAAAACATAATACACTGGATTACATTGCCTCTGTTAGCTACCCATTTCCAAGGACAGTCAGTCCTTTAGTTTCCCCTCCATACTTAAGGTCTGACAGCGTTGTGTGTGTCTCGTGTGTGTGTCCGTGTCCCTGCGTGTGTGTCCGTGTGTGCGTGCGCGTTCTTGTGTCTCTCCAGGGAGAAGAAGGAGGCGCAGGAGAGGGAGGAGCTGTGGAAGAAGCTGGATGAGCTGAGGCTGAGCGACACAGCGGCACTGGTGCAGAACAACAGCCACGGGCTCCAGAACGCTGCCCAGAACAACAGCAACAACAACAACAACAACAACAACCATCACCGAGACAACCAGGAGAAGGGCACCGCTGTCGTCGCCACGGACCATGAAGACCCTGTCGTCGCCATGGATACCGCAGAGCGTGTCGAGGGTGTCACAAGTGCCAAATGACACAGGACTCCATTTTGTACTCCATAACGGTTTCCAGGCCGTCTGAGAACTGTCAGGGAGGGGCTTGGGGGTGACAGGGAGGAGGGGCTTGAGAAAAAAGCCACACAAAAAAAAAATGATAAACCTCATCAGTATGTTAAATCTATATACAGTAAAACTACTTCAAATGCCAGAAATTCTCCTTTGGCAGAAAACGTATATATTTCATTTTAAGATTATTTTGGGATGTTATAGTGTGACCACAGTATATTAGTAAACTTTTTTTGTCTGATCAAAGAATTTATCCTTTCACATTTAGTTTCTTAACTTGAGATTATTATTTTTTTTGGTGATATTCAATGTATGAAAAATATATGAGTGGGGAGAAAATGACTTGAAAATAACCTTTCTGATTGTGCTGCACTTCGAGAAGCTAAATATTTTGTATGTGCTTTCATCACTGCTGCCAACACAGGGGTGCAAACTGTAGGGAAGAGGGGGTCAGGGGGCGAGCTTTGGGGGGGTGGGAGGGTGGGGGACTATGGAGAAAGGACTGTGTTCATAGTCTCTACATAGGAGACCTGAGTGAATGTTACTATCATGAGGTCTTGTGTTTTCGGGTGTTTTGATATTTGTATCTGAATACATGAAGCTTAATGTTATAGGTGTTATTATTACACATTCAAGACCTGCAGCCATACAACCTATTTACAGTAAGTATTTGAAATGAGTTTAGTTTAGAGAAACGAACGATGAAATGGGCACAGATTTAAGTACGTATAACATATTTTTCCAGTCTGAATAGAGAATTGATTAATAAATAAAGCAGATGTAAAAAAAAATAATAAAAAAGAAATAAAAAAGAAATTAAATGAGCCATATATATTTTTCAGAGTATTGTTAAAGGCAGAGATGTGGATTTTTGAAACCAGGTCTGGTTTCTGCAGATTTAAACGTGGCTGGATTAAGTGCGTGCGTAGGGGGGGTTGGGGGGGTTTGCTTTTACGTGTCTGTTCTCTATTGTAGGTCCAGTCTTTTCTGATGCCTTTCTGTCAGAGTGTACCATTCCAATCTCTGTGACATGCAACTGTGTGGGGAACCTGTTTTGTAATAATTGACCTTATCTAGGTTTTAAATCAAAATAAAGTCTACCATATGTTTCTACTCTAAAACCACAGGACTATGGTTCTCTTTCGTCTTGAGTAGCAACAACACTTTGTCACAAGATGGCGCCAGAGTTTAATATTAATAGATAGATAGATAGATAGATAGATAGATAGATAGATAGATACTTTATTGTGGGAATTGTAGTATGCTTATTTGAAAACCTATCTATCAAAAGTTAAATAAGCGTTGACCCTCATTCATTGCAGACATCCACATAGCAGATGGTTTGGAGGTGTAACCAGTATGAGCTGACCAATAGGTGAGCGGCTGCTCTTGTGTGTCACACACCACTCCCTTCCTTATTGGTCAGTGCTATCCAGACCGGGATCCTTGGAACATCAATACCCTAAACCCTAACCTTAACCCCTAGCCTAACCATTGTACATTTCAATTTCAATGAGGTAGGGACGTCCCAAGGATTCTGGATAGCATTTCCATATTATTCCTACAGTGGTAGAAGTTCAAAACAGCGATAGAAAGTGTAGGCTAATGCATGTTTTCATGTTAATTTGATTTATAGCCTATCAGTCTAATCGAGGCGTAGACAATTATGCATTCAAGTGATTGAACTTGTAACCCGGCTGCATGGGATTTGTCCGATTTATAAAGTTGGGTGGTTTCGTTGCATCCAATAGCAGCAGTGCATAGCGCCAGATAGAGGATTCCTCTTTGTATCTGTTCCGTTACAGAGTGGTTCCCAACT
Source organism: Thymallus thymallus (assembly GCA_023634145.1). NCBI lineage: Eukaryota > Metazoa > Chordata > Actinopteri > Salmoniformes > Salmonidae > Thymallus > Thymallus thymallus. Next base: position 24,554,349 of record CM042411.1, on the reverse strand, counting down.
CCGGGCCTCAAGTACCACCACCTGATTAAACCTGTCAACTAATCATCAGGCCCTCAGTGAGTTAAATCAGGCACGTTTGTCTGGGGCTACAACAGAAATACAGAAATGTGTGCTACTGCATTATAACATCTGCGACAGCATGGGCAGCACCATTTAGGCTATCGCCATTTTGAAGTAGTCCATTTTCTTGACGATTGGCTGATCCCTCCTGATGACCCGGTTGGACATGACACCAAAAGGGTCAACAGGAGTGATCAGCCAATGAAGTTGGAAGTCCCACCCGGGTGACTACATTGAAATGGTGGAAGCCTTCGATGGCGCTGCCCATTCTAATATGGCCTTTTGTCCACTAGAGGCCTCTATCATTCTCTGTGCGGATCTGATAGAATCTAGTACATAGTTTTTCTCAAAGTATTCAAACCCAGCACAGGTTTCACATTTTATTGCCTTAATATATTTTTTAAGGAAACTTTAACTTTGGATTTCTACATAACCTCCACATTTAAAAGGGTTTCATTTTTGGAAAAGCAAATATTTGTTTTTAAATTCAATATACCCTCTTGTTAAATTACCATAGCAACCTTAGTTCAACACCAATAAAGAGATTGTAGCCTCTTGGGGAGGCTAATATTTTTATTTATTTTAACTAGTCAAGTCAGTTAAGTCAGTCAAATTCTTATTTACAGTGACGGCCAAACCTGGGCCAATTGTGCACCGCCCTAAGGGACTCCCAACCACAGCCAGATGTGATACAGCCTGGATTCAAACCAGGTACTGTAGTGATGCCTCTAGCACTGAGATGCAGTGCCTTAGACCGCTGCGCCACTCGAGAGCCCATAAAGGCATAGTTAAGCCATAATGTGAGAGGAAGTTGTGTATCTCTTTACTGGAAGCTTGAGGACATTGTTTTTGATATAATTGTGTAATCTATCCGTACAACCTTTACATTTTAAAGATTTTATTTTTGAGAAAAGCGTAAAGGTGCATTTCATTAAATGTATACTGTATTGGCTTACAAATAGAAAACTGATGTCTTGATTGCAACAGTATCATCAGTGGTTGGGATGTAATCTATAACAATTACATAATTGAAGATTTAAAGGGGCAACAACAAAGCACTCTCTCAAGACCTCTCTCAACACTTTTGATTTGTACCCATTTTTTGAAGCTATACAATTGTTTTTGTTTACAAACATTGGACTTAAATAAGCTTATATTTTGGGTTCTGATGGGGTAAGACACTTGAACTAAGCTCATGAGGCATTCATATTCTTTAGTATATATATTCTTCAAGAGTCAATGGATACATAACATAAATTTATACAGTGCCTTCAAAAAGTATTCACACCCCTTCATTTTTTCCATATTGTGTTGAATATTGTCCTGAATTTAAAAAGCTTAAATTGAGATGGCCTAAAACACAATACCCCATAACATGAAAGTGAATTATTTTTATCAACATTTTTACAAATTAATAAAAAATATAAAGCTGAAATGTCTTGAGTCAATAAGTATTCAGCCCCTTCGTTATGGCAAATTATAACAAGTGTCATAATTAGTTGCATGGACTCTGTGTGCAATTTGGGTTGAGGTATTTTATTAGGATCCCCATTAGCTGTAGCCAAACCAGCAGCTACTCTTCCTGGAGTCCACACAAAACATGAAACATATACAGAATATTAATAGTCAAAGAACAGCTCAAGGACAGAACTACATAAAATATTTTCTTAAAGGCATACGTAGCCTACATATCAATACATACACACAAACTATCTAGGTCAAATAGGGAAGAGGCGTTGTGCCGTGAGGTGTTGTTTTAAAGGTTTTTTAAAATCAGGTTTGCTGTTTATTTGAGCAATATGAGATGGAAGGGAGTTCCATGAAATAATGGCTCTATATAATACTGTATGCTTCCTTGAATTTGTTCTGGATTTGGGGACTGTGAAAAGACTCCTGGTGACATGTCTGGTGGGTTAAGTGTGTGTGTGTGTGTCAGAGCTGTGTGTAAATTGACTATGCAAATCATTTGAGATTTTCAACACATTAATGTTTCTTATAAAAAGAAGTGATGCAGTCAGTCTCTCCTCAACTCTAAACCAAGAGAGACTGGCATGCATAGTATTTATATCAGCCCTCTGATTACAATGAAGAGCAAGACGTGTCGCTCTGTTCTGGACCAGATGCAGCTTAACTAGGTCTTTCCTTGCAGCACTTGACCACACGACTGGACAATAATCTAGATTAGACAAAACTAGAGCCTGCAGAACTAGATTTTTGGAGTGTGGAGTCAAAAAAGCAGAGCATTTCTTTATTACGGACAGACCTCTTCCCATCTTTACAACCATTGAATCTCTATGTTTTGACCATGACAGATTACAATCTAAGGTAACGCCAAGTAAGTTAGTCTCCTCAACTTGTTCAACAGCCACACCATTCCTTACCAGATTCAGCTGAGGTCTAGAATTTAGGGAATGATTTGTACCAAATGCAATACTCTTAGTTGTAGAGATGTTCAGGACCAGTTTATTACTGGCCACCCATTCCAACACAGACTGCAACTCTTTGTAAAGGGTTTCAGTGACTTCATTAGCTGTGGTTGCTGATACGTATATGGTTGAATCATCAGCATACATGGACACACATGCTTTGTTTAATGCCAGTGGCAGGTCATTGGTAAAAATAGAAAAGAGTAGAGGCCCTAGAGAGCTGCCCTGCGTAAACCACACTTTACATGTTTGACATTAGAGAAGCTTCCATTAAATAAAACCTCAGTTCTATTAGATAGATAGCTCTGAATCCACGATATGGCAGAGGTTGAAAAGCCAAAACACATACGTTTTTAAAACAACATGTCATGGTCAATAATATCAAAGGCGGCACTGAAATCTAACAGTACAGTTCCCACAATCCTCTTATCATCAGTCATTTGTGTCAGTGCAGTACATGTTGAGTGCCCTTCTCTATAAGCATGTTGAAACTCTGTTGATCATTTGTTTACAGAGAAATAGCATTGTATTTGGTCAAACACAATTTTTTCCAACAGTTTGCTAAGAGCTGGCAGCAAGCTGATAGGTCTGCTGTTAGAACCAGTAAAGGCCGCTTTACCACTCTTGGGTTGCGGAATTACTTTGGCTTCCCTCCAGGCCTGAGGACAAAGACTTTCCTCTAGGCTCAGATTAAAGATATAACAGCTATCCTCAGTAGCTGTCAATGCCATTAGAATTGTCACTATTGATCGTCTTAGAGACTTACCCAGAATTCCTCACAGCTGTAATCAGTGGCGATTTTAGCATGTCAATCTTGGTGGGGAAAACCAAAAATAATTGTGGGGATGCATGCCAGCAAAGCCACTACAAAACACAACACAACTCTAAAAAATACATTAATTGCACTATAACGGTGACAAACGGTGCCCACAAACTGTTAGAGCCTACATAAATCTTTCCCAACAGCAGAGCTTTCTTTTCAGCACCATGGAGTGAATCCTTACCACTGCTACACCTGGCTACATCAGCAGAGCTTTGTCTGGCAGCAAAACAGTTCATTCAACCTCATTTACTGCCCTTTAAAAAAACATTGTTGATATGGCTGACTTGCTTAAACATCTGGTTTCTACTGACAATTGTGATGTACAAACTATGGCATAAGGGGACGACGAGCGGATAAGAGGCAATCCGTAATTTCAATTGACATTAATGAGCAAGCTAGGACGGACGTAGTCAATATCACTATTTGTTTAGCACTTTTGAAATGTACAGCGACAAAATTCAGAACATGGGCCGTTCTTACAGTATTCACCCTGTACACCAAGTCAGAACCGTAGAATAAATAAAGGGGGCATATAAGCAGATAATGAAACATTTTTTTATTTGACAAATGTTTGAATTTTTCTTCCACTTTGACATTACAGAGTATTTTTGTGTAAATTAAAAACATTTTAATCCCATTTTGAACACAACAAAATGTGGAAAAGGTCAATGGGTGTGAATACCTTCTGATACCACTGTATCTCCAAAAACGGATGTTGCAACTCAAGGTTATATATTACACCCAAAAATACTTAATATAATGTGTAAAAAAGGAGTGTATTTATAGCTGTATGTTTTCATACAGACAGAATCATGGCACCATATAGAGCAGTCCAAATCAGTCTGCACCAGTAACCACACAAAAAATGACATACTATATTGCATTGATGTACCGGATTTACATGTACTATGTTACGTCTAGTTCTTGAGACCAGGCTGCAACTCCACACGCTTCTCCACAAGCTTCAGAGAAGACATCTGTCTGAGTTTGACCAAATAATCGTTATCTTCAGAGATAACGACCAGAAGAGAATACACTTGACAATTGATGGAGCGAGTGTGCTAAGCATGAGGAGACTGACACGAACATGTGATCCAGATGTATTTTATTTTGCTGGCTTTTAAATGTTGAGATGAAGTCGAAAGTGAGGTGATCTACCTTTTCCTGAATTTGTATCCAAAATGATCTTCCTGAACTCGTCAGTAGGCACAGATGTGTGTGGGAACCGAACTGTCTCTATTTTCTCCTCCAAACTCGCGCCTGCTGCTGATATAGGTGTGGGGTTTACAATCCTGTCCGTCGGTGAGTTGGACGTTATCATCACTTTAATCTCTGATCATCTAGAAAACGTATCCTAGAATATAGACACGCTGATGTTGGTGCCTATTTAATTGAGATTTTGTAGCACGTATTATTATTCTTATTATTTTAGTGGTCACGTTCTTCCAACCAGTTACATTTGAGAAGGAACCGTGTTCTATACATGATATTAACGACTTTGTGGACAATAGTATATCATACAGGCTTATGTGTAAAATATATGAAATGTTTGTTTCACAGACATTACTCATATTTTAAAGTATTTCATGTTGCTTATTTGTGGTACTATGCATAGCCACCTACAGTGCATTCAGAAAGTTTTCAGACCCCTTGACTTTTTCAAAATGTTGTTACTTTACAGCCTTACTCTAAAATGGATTAAATTATTTTTTTGCAAATGTATTAAACATTTAAAAACTGAAATATCACATTTATTCAGACCCTTTACTCAGTACTTTGTTGAAGCACCTTTGGCAGCGATTACAGCCTCAGGTCTTCTTTGGTATGACGCTACAAGCTTGGCACACCTGTATTTGGGGAGTTTCTCCCATTCTTCTCTGCAGATCCACTCAAGCTCTGTCAGGTTGGATGGGGAGTTTCGCTGCACAGCTATTTTCAAGTCTCTCCAGAGATTTTTGATCAGGTTCAAGTCCGGGCTCTGGCTGGGCCACTCAAGGACATTCAGAGACTAATCCCGAAGCCACTCTTGCATTGTCTTGGCTGTGTGCTTAAGGTCGTTGTCCTGTTGGAAGGTGAACCTTCGACCCAGTCTGAAGTCCTGAGCGATCTGGAGCAGGTTTTCATCAAAGATCTCTCTGTACTTTGTTTCGTTCATCTTTTCCCTCAATCCTGATTATTTATATATTTCTTAATTAAATTATTTTACTTTTAGATTTGTGTGTATTGTTGTGTATTGTTAGATACTGTTGGAGCTAGGAACACAAGCATTTTGCTACAACCGCAATAACATCTGCTAAATATGTGTATGTGACCAATACAATTTGATTTGATTTTAACTAGTCTCCCACTCCCTGCCTCTGAAAAACATCCTCACAGCCAGATGCTACCACCACCATGCTTCACTGTAGGGATGGTGCAAGGTTTCCTCCAGACGTGGCGCCTGGCATTCAGGCCAAAGAGTTCAATCTTGGTTTCATCAGCCCAGAAAATCTTGTTTCTCATGGTCTGAGAGTCCTTTAGGTGCCTTTTGGCAAACTCCAAGCAGGATGTCATGTGCCTTCTACTGAGGAGTGGTTTCCGTCTGGCCACTCTACAATAAAGGCCTAATTGGTGGAGTGCTGCAGAGATGGTTGTCCTTCTGGAAGGTTCTCCCATCTCCACAGAGGAACTCTATAGCTCTGTCAGAGTAACCATCGGGTTCTTGGTCACCTCCCTGACCAAGGCCCTTCTCCCCCGATTGCTCAGTTTGGTCGGGTGGCCAGCTCTATGAAGGCCAGCTCTATGAACCTCTTCCATTTAAGAATAATGGAGGCCACTGTGTTCTTGGGGACCTGCAAAGCTGCAGACATTTTTTGGTACTCTTCCCCAGATCTGTGTGTCAGGCTCTGGCCATAGAGAAGCATAGGCTTCTCTATGTAGTTATGGTCAGAGTCTGACAGTGTCGTTCTTTTCTGTTTCTGTGTGGGGTTGGGTTGGATCCCTAATTAGAGGCAGCTGCACCGCATTGTCTCTAATTAGGGATCCCATATATGTTGAGTCTGTCCTTCACTCTGGTGTGGGTCGTTGTTGATGTTGTCGTATTATGTCGCAGTCACGGTGAAAGTAAGTGTGTTTTCTTTACGTCCGTCCATTAGTGTGTTTTGTGAACGTGACGTTTTTCTATAGTGTTTGTTTTCGGTTTTGTATAGTTCGTCATATGTTTTGTATTATACATAGTATTTAATTTTACGTAGTATAATAAAACAATGTCGAACTATTATCCCTGCGCTGCGCCTTGGTCTCCCAACACACACATTCGTGACACTGTGCCTTGACACAGTCCTGCTTCGGAGCTCTACAGACAATTCAATCGACCTCATGGCTTGGATTTTGCTTATGTAAATAAGATATTTCTTTTTTGTATTTTGAATACATTTGCAAACATTTCTAAAAACCTATTTTCACTTTGTCATTACGGACATAACTGTAAAAATACCAGCAGAGTTATTTTTCACACCTCCTCTGTGATGTTTACCTATTGACTGAACACACCTCCTCTGTGATGCTTACCTATTGACTGAACACACCTCCCCTGTGATGTTTACCTATTGACTGAACACACCTCCCCTGTGATGTTTACCTATTGACTGAACACACCTCCCCTGTGATGTTTACCTATTGACTGAACACACCTCCTCTGTGATGTTTACCTATTGACTGAACACACTACAGGGGTTAACTGTGATTGCCAGCCAAACACCTTAACAGTAGAAAGGTAATCTGATGACTGGTGTTTGTCGTACAGGAACATGATACTGTAGGTCTTATATAACGTCAGGTGCAATGCATGGAAGTGTTGGTTTAATATTTCAGTTATATTCAGGATCCATTCCGATCAGCACTTGAGGAAACTTTCTTTCCAAAGATACCTGTGGTTATTGCACCAGATCTTACTGTATATATTCAGACTACCATGAGAAATGACATGATCAGAATGTACAGTGCCCTCTGTTTTGACATGATCAAACCATATCAATATAACATTTACAACATCCCATACACTCTTATCTCTAATTGGTAGAAAATATTTATTTATTTTATTTTACCTTTATTTTAGCAGGTCACCATGAGGTTAAGGTATCTTGTTCAAGGAAGCCCTGCATCACACAATTACACAACAAATGACACAATAGGAAATACAAAAATCATTCATGAAAAACAATCCAACAATAGATCATATCAATCATCACTCTCTTCTCCCATCTCTCTAGAGATTATTTGTTTCCCCTTTCTTGTCTCTCTTCCTACCAGTGCTTCTGTCCGTCCTTGGCAACGGCCTGGTGCTGGTCGTCTCCTACCGGCGGAGGAAGAAGATGGTGGGCTCAGAGCTCCTCTGCGTCAACCTGGCCGTGGTAGATTTCCTATGTTGCATCTGTTTCTACCCGCTGTCCATTCTGTCATCGTTTAACCATGCCTGGCTGGGGCACCACGTCACGTGCGTCTACTACGGTCTGGGCTGCTACATCTTCGGCCTGTGCGGCATGTTCACCATCGCCGCCATCAGTGTGATCCGCTATCTGAAGACATTCTATAACCTGGTCTATGGTGAGTCTGGGGGGTCAGCAAGATGTGGCAGATAGTGGGGTTTGCAGGTTTGGGACTATTCTATTGATTTCATTGTACCAGGCAAAACCAATATTACATTTACATTTTAGCAGATGCTCTTATCCAAAGCAACTTACAGGAGTAATTAGGTTTAAGTGCCTTGCTCAAGGGCACATTGGCATATTTTCACTTAGTCGTCTTGGGGTTTCGAACCATCAAACTTTCTGTTACTGGCTCAATGCTCTTAACCGCTAGGCTACCTGCCATCCAATAAAACACAGATTATGTCTTGATTTGAACTCAGGTCTTGTGTCAGCAGGGGTGATGGTAAGGTTTGAGGTTGAGATTATTGGTGTTAGGGTTAGGAGGGTGGGATTTGAGTGGGATGCTGGTGGGGATGTAGACATGGTGGGGATGCTTGGAGATCCATCCATAAAGAGTGTGTCACAGAAACAAGGTCCTCTACAGTAGCAGGTACAGTACCAGACAATATCAAAATCCCTTATATCAGGGTTCCCCAACCGGCAAAAATAATCTAAGAAAAAATATTTTGTTTTATTTATACTGTAAAAACACCAGGAAATCAACTGCAAGTGATTTTAATTTTGGAAATCTGTTCCCAATTATTTCCACGCATAATAGAGACACGTGATCATATACAAATATAAGCAAGGTTTGAAATTATGTTTTAGTCAGATATTATATATTTTTGGCCTTCTTGAGGTAATTTCTCCTACAAATTATTTGTAATTATGTTCCGGCTCAAGAAAAAAATCAGCTCGCGGCTGAATCTAGTTGATGATCCCTGCCTTCCATGGTTTCAGGAACATTAAACAATGTTTTTATTTAACCTTTATTTAACTAGGCAAGTCAGGGGCAGAACGACAGATTACCTGCCAACCCAAAATGTACTCTTTACTCCTTTTATATTTACAGAAATCTGCAAAAAGTATCTCAGTACTTCACTTCTAATCAACTCGAACAGAGTTATGATGAACTGTTTGAACTTAAACACACTAAATATGTCTAGGAATATTTCTCCAGCCTGAATTAATGACTCCCTACTAGCTTACCCACCCCAGCTGCTACACACTACACAACCAAAGTACAGATACCCCAAAAAACGAAGTAGTACTTTAAAATATTTGTACTTAAGTAATTTACACCACTGCTCCTAGCTGCTACACACTACACATAACCACTGACTCAGTGTGACGTTAAGTGAACAACATTATTCGACTAGCTGATATAATCTTGATATGAAAATCACACTCAGGACCATGAAACCATGAGAGACCGTCTGTGTTGTTCTGTGTTGTGTTATCTGTAAGCGGCGTGTGTGCGTGCGTAGTGTGTGTGTGTGTGTGTGTGTGTAGTGTGTAGTGTGTGTTGTGTGTATGGTGTGTGTGTGTGTGTGTGTCATCCTGCTTGTGTCTGATGTTTGTGTCCATTGGGGTCTTTCCAGGAAGTCTCCAGGGGCTAATATACAGTACCTTCAGAGAGTATTCACACCCCTTGACTTTTTCCACATTTTGTTGTGTTACAAAGTGGGATTAAAATTAATTTAATTATAATTTTCTGACAACGTTCTACACAAAATTCTCTGTAATGTCAAAGTTGACATGCTGGTGGAAAGCAGACTGAACCAGGTTTTTCTTTAGAATTTTGCCTGTGCTCATCTCCAATCCGTTTATTTTTTATCCTAAAAACTCTCTAGTCCTTAACAATTACAAGCATATCCATAACATGATGCAGCCACCACTATTCTTGAATATATGGAGAGTGGTACTCAGTAATGTGTTGTATTGGATTTGCCCCAACCATAACACTTCTTGTATTCAGGACAAAAAGTGAATTGCTTTTACCACATTTTTTATCCATCCATCCATCCATCCATCTTTTTTTTAATTATTTGTTTTATTTCACCTTTATTTAACCAGGTAGGTCAGTTGAGAACAAGTTCTCATTTGCAACTGCGACCTGGCCAAGACAAAGCAAAGCAGTGCGACAAAAACAACAACATAGAGTTACACAGTAAACAAACATAGTCAAAAAATGTAATCCATCCATCCATCAGAATTGGTAAAGAAAATAATAAATAAGTTTATGAATGCTAACATATTAGGCAAGAATTAAGAGTAGGCAAAGTGATCATGTCAGGCGAAAATTATATAACATGCTTTACTATTGCAACATTTGATGTACAGTTACATTCACCGTACTTGGTTGTCTGAAGCGAGATATGGAGTTCACAGCTGGTTATTCTCCAAAGCAAATGCATGTGGCGCATAAACCACTGATTCGCTGCATTTTTCTATTATCAAGACACCTGGTAACTCTTAACTGGAACAGCTCACAAGGCTCTATCGACTAGGTGTGACTCTTCATACACAGCTTTTAGTTTTACCCTTAAAAGTAGGAGTAAAATGGATCTAATCTGAGCATTTACGACCAGGCCTTCACAGAGGTCCGTAAGTGTCTATAATTTTCATTGTCATCCATTATCACATATGCTTCAACTTTCTGTGATTTTCACAGCATTACCGCACAATTGGTTACTTTTTCTGAAGGTGAGAGGCTTTTTGATGTATGACCTTCAGGAGATTTTCACAGCAATTACCTGGCCCGTATCCACAAAGCATCTCAGAAAGGGTCCTAGGAATCCTGTTAAAACCTGTTTTAAGACAAAAAATCTAACTCCCAGCTCAGAGTAGGTTTACACATTTTTAGCAGATGTTAATGTGGGTGTAGCGAAATGCTTGTGCTTCCAGTTCCAACAGTAATATCTAACAATTACACAACATACTGTATACCCAATACACACAAATCTAAGTAAGGAATGAATTAGGCCTATATACAAAACGTTTGATATAATTTTCGCCTGACACTATCACTTTGCCTACTCTTAATTTTTTGCTAATATGTTGCAGTGCATTATTCTGATTTTTTTAACCAATTCAGGTGGTTGTTAAAGGCAGAATTTGTATAATATTACCGTTATATCGAAACACTCGTCACTCCCGTTTAACAACTTTAAATCGCTTTGGCGCAGTTGGCATCAAATCACTTGATGTTGCGTAAAACGTTTGAAAGGTCTACCATTTTCATCGAACACAATCAAAGTTAACACAGGCCCTAGATGCCTTTAATTGTCCAACTATGACAAGTTATGTCAGCTATTATGCCATATTATGACATGGTTATGACCGTGTTATAATGTGTTATGACGCTGGATGTCAACCATAGTGTTACCATATTATAATTTATGACAATATGACATCATCATACAAAGTGGGCAACGTCCTGCTTACAGACATCAACAACGACAAAATCTGCAAAGACTACCACTATTGGATTTTTGTTGTTGTTGATGATAATATCAGTAAACAGGAAATCAACCCTCTGTATCACGCCTTCAAAGCTCTGCGGTAAAAGGGCCCAGTTTTTCTCTGTGGTCTATTTATAGGCTGTATTTATAATGTATTGCATACATATTTATAGGTAGTTATACAGGCTTGATCACACTAACTACACCTAGGGAACAAAATGCTTGCTTTCCCATTCTTGGCACACACACTCTTGTTGCCCTGTTCTGTCCCTTGCCCTGATCTGAAAGACATGAAAGACAATATAGGCACATTTCCACCTAGCCTATCACAGGGTAAGGTACTGTAATACCACAATAGCTTGGGAAACTAAATGAAGTGTCTATGAGAGGGGGCTAAGGATCGATTTGGATTTGAGCGTCTCCCGTCTCACTCTTACTTTGTGTTTGTGTGTGTGTTGCCTGTCTGTCTGTATGCCAAGTCTCTCTCTCTCTCTCTCTCTCTCTCTGTCTCTCTCTCTCTCACCTCTTTCTCTCTCTCTCTCTTGCTCTTTGTCTCTCCAATTAACTAGTCCAGGGCTTTCCCTTCTCCTGTGTTAAGTGTGAGAGCCGAGTACGGTGTTCAGCCCTGAGGACTGGGAGGTGTGGATTAGGACAGGAGATGAGGGGAATATTTAACCTTTATTTATACAGGTGGGAACACCGTTTCAGACAAAACAACTTATATACACTTGCACAACTTTGAACAAAACTATACACACATACAGTACAACAATTACATATTACGTAAAGAAACACGAATGTCATAACTAAAAAACAGCTGTCCTAAAGACAATTACACTCTTTTATGAAATTTACATCGACCAAGTGTTTAAACTCCACCAAAGTGAATAGATAATAAATGTTTCAGGAATTCCAGGACCACGGAGCTGAGTAACTAAAACTATTTCTACAAGGACCGGTTCTAATTCTTGGTACTGTTAAAAGCAAGTGAGAATGGGACCGTAATTTATATTTATTTTTCTGACCTGATTAAAAAAGAACAGCGATAAAGTGGCATTTTACCCAGTATGGCATTATAAATCAGTGTATACCAGTGTTTAAGCCTTCGCAATGTCAATGACGACCAGCCAACGACGCTGTAGAGATCACAATGATGTGTTAGATGTTTTTGATCGGTAATGAACCTGAGGGCCGCATGATATACTGCATCAAGTGCTCTCAGGGTAGTGGTTGAGGCCTGCATATATATAACATCACTAAAATCTAAAACAGTCAGCAATGTACATTGTACCAGCTCCTTCCTGGCCTCCAGAGAAAAACAATCCTTATGCAGGTAATTAAAACCTATTCTCAGCTTGAGCTTCCTTATCAAGTTCTCCACATGAACAGTGAAGCTCAGCTTGTCATCCACCCACACTCCCAGATATTTGTACTTTTAGCAAACATGCCTGGCATTTGAAAATACCATGCATTTTGTTTTACCCAAATTCAGAACCAGCTACTACCACTTGAATAAAGAACAGTATGATCTGCTTAAAAATCCTCTGTTTCAATATGATCCCCAATGTTGTTGATATACAAAATAAACAACAGTGGGCCCAAAATAGAACCATGCGGAACACCTGAGCACAACTCAATGAACTCAGATTTACAACCATCCGCCATTACACATTGTGTATAATTTGATAATTAATTTATAAACCAATCTAGAGCATGACCAGTAATTCCACAATATTTTAACCTTTGCATTTTAACCTTTGCACCAACACAGCATGGCCCACTGTATCAAATCAATAAAGACAGACACACAATGTATCTTATTGTCAAGAGCACAGTGGATGTCATTTAAAACCTTCAATGTTGCTGAAACAGTGCTGTGGCCAGACCTAAAACCTGATTGGAGGTAGGCCTTCAGCTGCCTACTAACTAGGGACTCCAGTACCTTAGACAGTACAGACCATTTTGATATGGGTGGATAGTTGTCAAGTAGCGAAGGAACTCCACCTTTCAGGAGAGGCAGCAATAATGGGGAGCAATGTCTGCAGCTAGGTGTAGGAGGCGGGGGTCTAGATCATCAGGTCCAGGGGATTTCTTCCTACCAATTTCTTTCAGGGCTTTACGCACTTCTGAAACAGAGGAGGATGAGAAGGAGAACCTGGTGAAGGAGTGCACAGGGGTTTCAGGTAAATTCACAGGGGGCTCATTTAGACTTACAACCTTTTCAAATAAACTGCCTGCATCTTGAAAATGCTGATTTAAGGCTTTCAGAATAGAGGTTCGCTGAGTTACAATCTGTGTGTCTACCAACAAATGTTTGGGAAGCTGTGAATCTTTTTTGTACTCCTAAAAATTTGGAGGGATTATTTAAATTATCCGAAGTAGATTTAAAGTAGTGGTCTGCATTGAGTTTTCGGGTCATAGACACACCCAGATTTCAAAGACTTTTAAAAGCCATCCAATCATCAGTCAAACCAGACCCTCTTGCTTTAGCCCACATAGCATTTTGTTCCCTTATGATTTTAGTAAGTTCCTCAGTAAACCAAGGGTTCTCTCTGCCCTTAATCCTGAATTTTTTGAAAGGGGCATGTCTATTGCATACATCCTGGAATGCATTGTGAAAGTAAGAAAAGGCTAATTCAACATCAGGGATTAATTCAATTCTATTCCATTCAATGCTGAATACATATTGTAAAAAACCATGAATATCAAACTGCTTCAGTTTCTGTGGAGATCGCTTAGGAATTTTACCGTCTCTTACACAGGCAATAGCACAGTGATCACTAATGTCATTGGCATAAATACCAGAAGCATAACATTTCTTTACATTTATGTGTCGTAACTCTGCAATATTTTCAAGCCCGTATTCTATAAGACAGGTATTCAAGGTATTTGAGCAGTAGAGAACTTTAGGTGCGGTACTCAGTACTGGTGTGTTCTGGCCCAAATCAGGTACTGATTAATAAGTTAATCATCCAAACACAATGACAATCCCAGATGTCACCCGCACTTTAAGAAGATCAAATCAAATCATATATATAACCAGTCGATGGATCTCTTTCCTTGCAGCAGTCTGGCTGGATAGCGCCAACATCCGGCTGGTGTGCTGTGCCTCGTGGCTAGTCGCCGCCGTCTGGTCCTCCTTCCCCTTGTTCGGCTGGGGCAAGTACGTCCCCGAGCCCTACGGCCTGTCCTGTACCATCGCCTGGCACAGCTACCACACCTCCTTTAAAGACGCCTTCTACGTCATCTGCTCCTTCTCTTGTTTTACTCTGGTGCCCGTCCTGCTCATCGTGGTGTCCCAGGTCCAGATCCTCTATAAAGTGTATCATTTCACCTACGCCTTGTCAGCCCGGGGGATTCGGACCAACCTACGCCATGCCGAAAAACGTCTCTCCATGGTGAGAAGGGTTAGGGTTTTATGTCATGTTTACAGAGTAACAACGTCAATGTGCCTAAACCTCTCTGACTCAGTGGAGGACTGTCTGTCACAGTGCGTACGTCTTTCACTCAGGGAGAGCGGATGTAGAGCTTACTGCAGCGCTAGATATAACTTTGTTGAATTACACAAATCTACGAAGAAAATTACCTTCGGTCACAGTGAACAGACTATATTTGACCAATCAATTGTAAGATATTCCATACAAGGTCTTCTCATACAGTAGCAGTCAAAAGTTTGGACACACCTACTCATTCCAGGGTTTTGTAGAATAATAATAATAGTGAAGAAATCAAAACTATGAAATAACACATATGGAATCATGTAGTAAACAAAAAAGTGTTAAACAAATCAAAATATATTTTATATTTGAGATTCTTCAAAGTAGCCACCCTTTGCCTTGATGACAGCTTTGCACACTCTTGGCATTCTCTCAACCAGCTTCATGAGGAATGCTTTTCCAACAGTCTTGAAGGAGTTCCCACATATGCTGAGCACTTGTTGGCTGCTTTTTCTTCACTCTGCGGTCCAACTCATCCCAAACCATCTCAATTGGGTTGAGGTTGGGTGATGGTGGAGTCCAGGTCATCTGATGCAGCACTCCATCACTCTCCTTCTTGGTCAAATAGCCCTTACACAGCCTGGAGGTGTGTTTTGGGTCATTGTCCTGTTGAAAAACAAATGATAGTCCCACTAAGCGCAAACCAGATGGGATGGTGTATCACTGCAGAATGCTGTGGTAGCCATGCTTGTTAACTGTGCCTTGAATTCAAAATAAATCACTGACAGTGTCACCAGAAAAGCACCCCCACACCATCACACCTACTCCTCCATGGACCACACATGGGGAGATCATCCGTTCATCTACTCTAAGTCTCACAAAGACACGGCGGTTGGAACCAAAAATCTAATCAGTCTCCTCTGAACAATGGATGTTGAGATGTGTCTGTTACTTGAACTCTGTGAAGCATTTATTTGGGCTGCAATTTGAGGTGCAGTTAACTCTAATGAACTTATCCTCTGCAGCAGAGGGAACTCTGGGTCTTCCTTTCCTGTGGCGGCCTTCATGGGAGCCAGCTTCATCATAGAGCTTGATGGTTTTTGCGACTGCACATGAAGAAACTTTTCTCGACATTTCCGGATTGACTGACCTTCATGTCTTAAAGTAATGATGGACTGTCATTTCTCTTTGCTTATTTTAGCTGTTCTTTTCATAATAGGGACTTGGTCTTTTTCCAAATAGGGCTATCTTCTGTATACCAGCCCTACCTTGTCACAATACAGTTTTGTCTCAAACGCATTAAGAAGGAAAGAAATTCCACAAATTAACTTTGAACATTCCAGGTGACTACCTCATGAAGCTGGTTGCGAGAATGCCAAGAGTGTGCAAAGCTGTCATCGAGGCAACACTTTTTTTGTTACTACATGATTCCATATGTGTTATTTCATAGTTTTGATGTCTTCACTCTTATTCTATCTACAATGTAGAAAATAGTTTAAAAAAAACTGGAATGAGTAGGTGTTTTCAGACTTGTACTGTACATACAGCTTTAATGGACTTGGGAAATGTATACTGAAGCAAAATTTCACCCACTCTTTAGATAAGAAAATATCTGCCTACCTTGCTGTGATTGTAACCATCCATCCAAATCAAATAATTCCACGTGTCCGCCTTTTGTCTTTGTAAACTTTTCCACCTGTATTCCATGATATGGGATAATCCAATGAGCAACACTGCAGCTGTTGATTGCCAGTGATCATCATTTATCAATACACAACTTTTAAGGGGTAGGGTATTTGATGCAAACGTCAAAGTATAACCTTTCCATTTCATAACATTACATTATCACATTCTCTTGCTCGCTTGAGGAAGGCAATTTGGCGCTGGCTTGCAAACAAAATCCCTTGCATTTTGTTAAATATTATGCAATAATAAATGTAAATATAGCATATTTTATTTACCCCAATAAAAAATGAGACAGTGAGCATAAATCAGTAATGCACCCAAACACAGTAAAGCTCACAGGCTGCTTTTTTCCTCCTTTGTTAGCAGACATCTCAGAAAAGGTACAATTGTGAAACCTTGATTGATTAAAATTCTGCACATAAACTGTATATGCCATATCGCACAGTTGATTGGGCTTCCTGAATGTAGTCTCTTCGTGTGACAGTAATGTAATTTAGTTTTTTAGATTTGCGTTATTATACAACGTTCTATCTAGCGCTGCGGTGATATGTCATCTTATGCTGTTGCTTTCGCTCTACCCTCACTCTCCCTGAGTGAGAGAGGTGACCGCTGTGAGAGAAATTTAAACAATTTGCCGCTGTTCCCCTTTAAAGGGGCAATCTGCAATTGGTGCATCCATTTTGGTACTTATAAATGCATGGTGTATACCCATTCATTCTTGAAGAATATAAGTTATAAATGCCTAATGAGCTTTAGGATTAAGGATTGGGGCTTTCAATGTAGACTCAGCAATGGGACATCATCATATACAATGGAGCAACTTTCTGCTAACAAATGTCAACAATAGGAAAATGTCAACCTGCCATGACTGCCGCTATTGGCTCTTCTTTTGTTGTTGTTGATATATTCGAGCAGGAAGCAGCCCCATGGTGTCTGTGATGTCACATTGCTTTACCCTTTAAAGCTCTGAGGTCAAAGGTCCCAGTTGTACTGTTTTTCTGTGGTGGAATGTGAGTTTTTGTTAATCATTTATAATGCTTAAACACTTAACTGTAGGTGTCCATATGCATGAATAACAGATATATAGCACGTTATAACATTTGTCATAAGTAGTTTTAAATAGTTATGAGTCACGGCTTGAGATGTTATAAAACCAGACCGTATATATCAGACCGTTTACCACGGGTATGATAAAACATTTATTTTTACTGCTCTAATTACGTTGGTAACCAGTTTATAATAGCAATAAGGCACCTTGGAGGTTTGTGATATATTGCCAATATACCACGGCCAACGGCATTGTGTCGTGCCTAAGAACAGCCCTTAGCCGTGGTATATTGGCCATATACCACACCTCCTCGGGCCTTATTGCTTAATTATAATAGGTGTTAAAAATGACTGTTTATCCTGTTGTCGTATGCTCTAATATCAACTATTTATACTAACTGCCATTATACAGTCTGCATGACAACTTATGTCATATGTTATTACATGCTACATAAGAGTCTACATACCAGATGTTATAACAGGGTGTTATGTCATTTACTAACCTCTGTGACATCTCTCACATTATTACATTGAATGGAATGATGGGTGTCATAACGATGTCATATGCCCATATAGAGTGTGCACAGACACCTTAAGTAAAGTTACATTCATTTGAGGTGTGAATGTCCTTATACGACAGGATTTGTGACCGCTATCAAAAAAGGAAGATGTTCAGGCTACATGAACAAAGCGAGCAGCTAACTATTTTTTTCAATGGTTAGCTAGCTAGTTAGCTAGTCAGTCAGGTAACTGTGTAGTGCAGGCCTCTCTTACAGGGTAAGAGAGGCCTGCACTACACAGTACAAACAATGTGTTTTGTTTGACAGTATACTTAACAGTAGCTACAGTAGCTAGCCATTGACACTGTAGTGGGCACAACATGAGCACGGGCAGCCTCACTGTAACCCCATCGATGCATAGCTAGCTATCTAGAGAGATTGGTGTGAGATAACTTAGTCAGTTGCTAGCTAGTTTTTGCACTGTTTCTCTATGGTTTTAGTCATCAATCAGTCTGATAGGTATAATCTGTTTTAAAAACATCTACCCAAAATATTTCACCTTCTTTATTACATTACCAAACATATCATGACATAGTGATAGTCATAATATTTTACAGGGTTGGGGAGTAACGGATTACAAAAAAATGGTAACTGTAATCCGTTATGTTACAAGCAAAATGAGTGTAAAGAAATCTTTGACACTTCTCTGTTTTCTCAATGACATTCAAATCAGCGTTGAAAAAAGGCGCAAGTTTAAAGTTTGTTCCACCTGAGCGAGTCAGAGACCACTATGATGACACACCAAAAGTGTTTGATGGATCGCGGGAAAAGAGCAGGATTAGGCTTTTGTAGGCTACAGTGCAAACTATGTCTAATGGTGCGACTGCTGTCGGCATCCAAAGATTATCCAACTTGAATAAACGCTTGGAGGTAAGGATGACAGCGGTGGCGTAGTCTACGGCGATACGGTTATCACTTATTATTGATTGATATTATTGATTTACATAGAGCATTGATGTGAATCACACTGCTGCCCTCTCATTTAGCTATTTGCGCCTTACGGATTGTGGTTGTTGTGGATGGCTGTTCACAAATCTAAATGTGTATTTGAACCCAATAATGGTTGAATTCAAGAAGTTTAAGCTGCCTATCAATCATTGCTTTGACAGCCAGTGCTCTTGCAACAGCTGCATAGTGCGGATCCAAGGCTGTGGAATAAAAGTGGGGCTTTTATTGCTCGATCTAATTAAAAATAATCCATAGGTCTAATGGACACATCCTCAAACTCATACACTTTTGATAGACTAGACTTAAAGGGGCCATCTGTAGTTGCTACATCCATTTTGGGATTTATAAATGATATACACTGTACCAGTCAAAGGTTTGGACACACCTACTCATTCCAGGGTTTTTCTTTATTTTGACTACTTTCTACATTGTACAATAATAGTGAAGACATCAAAACTATGAAATAACACATGTTAAACATAAAAGATTTTAGATTCTTCAAAGTATCAACCCTTTGCCTTGATGACAGCTTTGCACACTCTTGGCAATCTCTCATCCAGCGTTATGAGGTAGTCACCTGGAATGCATTTAAATTAACAGGTGTGCTTTGTTAAAAGTTAATTTGTAAAATTTCTTTCCTTCCTAATGAGTTTCAGCCAGTCAGTTGTGATGTGACAAGGTAGGGTTGGTATACAGAAGATAGCCCTATTTGGTAAAATACCAAGTCCATATTATGGCAAGAACAGCTCAAATAAGCAAAGAGAAACGACAGTCCATCATTACTTTAAGACATGAAGGTTTCAAGAACTTTGAACGTTTCTTCAAGTGCAGTCGCAAAAACCGTCAAGTACTATGATGAAACTGGAGCCCAAATAAATGCTTCACAGAGTTCACCAGGTTCTCCATGAAGCTGGTTGAGAGAATGCCAAGAGTGTGCAAAGCTGTCATCAAGGCAAAGGGTGGCAACTTTTTTTTTTACCCCTTTTTCGTCATATCTAATTGGTAGTTACAATCTTGTCCCATCGCTGCAACTCCCGTACGGACTTGGGAGAGGCAAAAGTCAAGAGCCGTACGTCCCACCAATGTTGTCTACATGTTGAAATTACGTTGTGGTCTGTCTTACATAGGGAAAACCCGTAGAAACCTTAAGACACGGATCAGTGAGCACCGCAGCAATATACGGACAGGTGACACAAAAAATCTGGTTGCCGCTCATTTTGTACAAGCTGGACATCCTATTAGTTCTCTGAGATACATTGGAATAGAAATGGTCAAGATTTCACGCAGGGGAGGGGACATTGTGAGGAAACTTCTTCAAAGGGAAGCTTTTTGGATCCACGGGCTCAACACACTGTCTCCTCTGGGCCTTAACGAGGGGTTTGACTTAACTGTTTTTATAGTTTCAATATTTCCAAATTGTGTGTGTTTCTTTAATCCTAATTGAATAATGTATGAATATGGTATGTGTGTATATATATTCAGTTGAAGTCGGAAGTTTACATACACTTAGGTTAAAAACTCATTTTTCAACCACTCCACAGATTTCATGTTAACAAACTATAGTTTTGGCAAGTCGGTTAGGACATCTGCTTTGTGCATGACACAAGTAATTCTTCCAACAATTGTTTACAGACAGATTATTTCACTTATAATTCACTATATCACAATTCCAGTGGGTCTAAGTTGACTGTGCCTTTAAACAGCTTGGAAAATGGCTTTAGAAGCTTCTGATAGACTAATTGACATAATTTGAGTCAATTGGAGGTGTACCTGTGGATGTTTTTCAAGGCCAACCTTCAAACTCAGTGCCTCTTTGCTCTACATAATGGGAAAATCAAATGAAATCTGCCAAGACTTCAGAAAAGTATTGTAGACCTTCACAAGTCTGGTTCATCCTTGGGAGCAATTTCCCAAACGCCTGAAGGTACCCCGTTCATCTGTACAAACAATAGTATGCAAGTATAAACACCATGGGACCAGGCAGCTGCAAATCAATCCCAGAACAACAGCAAAGGACCTTGTGAAGATGCTGGAGGAAACAGGTACAATAGTATCTATATCCACAGTTAAACAAGTCCTATATCAACATAACCTGACAGGCCGCTCAGCAAGGAAGAAACCACTGCTCTAAAACCGCCATAAAAAAGCCAGACTACGGTTTGCAACTGCACATGGGGACAAAGATTGTACTTTTTGGAGAAATGTCCTCTGCTCTGATGAAACAAAAATATAACTGTTTGGCCATTATGACCATCGTTATGTTTGGAGGAAAAAGGGGGAGGCTTGCAAGCCGAAGAACACCATCCCAACCGTGAAGCACAGGGGTGGCAGCATCATGTTGTAGGGGTGCTTTGCTGCAGGAGGGACTGGTGCACTTCACAAAATAGATGGCATCATGAGGAAGGAAAATTATGTGGATATATTGAAGCAACATCTCAAGACAACAGTCAGGATGTTAAAGCTTGGTCGCAAATGGGTCTTCCAAATTGGCAATGACCCCAAGCATACTTGCAAAATAGCTTAAGGACAACAAAGTCAAGGTATTGGAGTGGCCATCACAAAGCCCTGACCTCAATTCAATAGAACATTTGTGGGCAGAACTGAAAAAGTGTGTGCGAGCAAGGAGGCCTACAAGCTTGACTCAGTTACACCAGTTCTGTCAGGAGGAATGGGCTTAAATTCACCCAATTTAGTGTGGGAAGCTTATGGAAGGCTACCCGAAACGTTTGACCCAAGTTCAACAATTTAAAGGCAATGCTACCAAATACTAATTGAGTGTATGTAAACGTCTGACTCACTGGGAATGTGATATAAGAAATAAAATCTATTATTCTGACATTTCACATTCATAAAATAAAGTGGTGATCCTAACTGACCTAAAACAGGGAAGGATTAAATGTCAGGAATTGTGAAAAACTGAGTTTAAATGTATTTGGCTAAGGTGTATGTAAACTTCTGACTTAAACTGTACTGAAGCCAACCAATGTTGAATGAGTTGGCTTTAGTAGATTCTGTTTATTCGAGGCTCTCCAATTACACCAGTTATTGTATGAGAGCTTACTCGATAGAGTTGGATTTCTGCCTCCCGTGTACCGCAGTGGTCTAAAGCATCGCTAGAGGCATCACTACAGACCCCGCTGCCGGCCGCAACCGGGAGACTTCGTGTAGCGGGCTGGGCGCATGCACGCTGACTTCGGTCGCCAGCTGTATGGTGTTTCCTCCAACACATTGGTGCGGCTGGCTTCCGGGTTAAGTGAGAAGTGTGTCAAGAAGCAGTGTGGCTTAACGGGGTCGTGTTTCGGAGGATGCATGGCTCTCGACTTTCGCCTCTACCGAGTCCGTATGGGAGATGCAGCGAAGACTTAACTACCAATTGGGGGGAAAAAGTACAAAGAAATGATCATTTGAATTTAGCAAATAGCGTATGGATTTGGGTCTAAATATTGGACACAACTTAATGTCTCTGTCGTCCCCCTCAGATGTTCTTCTGCATCAGTCTTGGCTTTGTGATGGCCTGGGCTCCCTACGCCGTTGTCTCATTCCTCTTCATCTTCAACAAGGACAACAGTTACATGGCGCCTGAGGGCTTTGTGTTCCCCGCGCTTTTCGCCAAGAGCTCCCACGTCTACAACCCCTTTATCTACTTCTACTTCAACAAGGCCTTCCGTCAGGAGCTGCGCTGCCTGCTGCACTCCTTCTGCCCCCGGTTAGCCGGGAACCGTGTGGGTGTCCGCTCTGCCACAGGCCAGGTGGGACTCCCCGAGGGGCCACATCCCATCCAGATCCAGCTCCAGGAGCTGGGGATGTCTGGAGGGGGAGTCCCAGGGGAAGAATAGCATCAAGGACACAGGGAGCTTTGGGGCGATCTCCTGCTGAGTGACTTCCTCGGCTGTGGACCATGGAGAGTCCAGTGCTTGACTTGGGCAGGAGCTCACCGGAGCCGAGTACCGGCACCTCAAATTTTCTACTGCTTGAGCTCCTGTTCCTCTTATAGAATATTATCTCAAAACTATTGTGGAGCTCTTGCACCTACATTTTGAACAGTATTGGATCCCAAAATGATTACAGGTACCTATTTCAAACCAAGTCAAGCACTGGCACCTGTCTAATAGTTCCTTCCCATCCCCACCTGAACACTGATTAGCTGATGAGAAAGAGAGGGGAGTGGACTCTGATAGGTTTGCGATTACTTGAAAAGTGCATCAGTGTTGTTGCTTCTGAGACTGAGGCTGAATCACAAATCAGTCCCTTCCCCTCATCCCTCTGCCCTCCATTACGCGTGCCTCCGCAATATGCACAAGTGTCCGACAGCTATGGGAGTGAAACTTATCGAGGGTGTAGGGGCTAATTAGCCTCAGGTAGCCACTTTAACTGAGCCAGCAAGGCACCAGAGCTAAGTGCTGTCCGAACAAAAATATAAAACGCAACATGTAAAGTGTTGGTCCTATGTTTCATGAGCTGAAATAAAAGGTCCCAGAAATGTTCCATACGCACAAAAAGCTAATTTTGCTCATATTTTGTGCACACATTTGTTAATATCTCTGTTAGTGAGACTGTCTCCTTTGCCAAGATAATCCATCCACCTAACAGGTGTGGCATATCAAAAAGCTGATTAAACAGCATGATCATTACACAGGTGCACCTTGTGCTGGGGACAATAAAAGGCCACTTTAAAATGTGCAGTTTTGCCACACTGTCCACCAGAGCTGATGCCAGATAATTTAATATGAATTTCTCTAACATAAACCGCCCCCAACTTCATTTAGAGAATTTGGCAGTACGTCCAATCGGCCTCACAACCGCAGACCACGTGTTAACACGCCAGCCCAGGACCTCCACATCCGGCTTCTTCACCAGCGGGAGCTCCTTCACCAGCGGCAGCTGATGAAACAGGAGTATTTTTGTATGTAATGAAGCCCTTTTGTGGTGAAAAACACATTCTGATTGGCCTGGCTCCCAAAAACGAATTCAGTGGGTGGGCCTGGCTCCTAAGTGGGCGGGCCTATGGCTGCACCCCTGCCCAGTTATGTGAAATCCATAGATTAGGGCCTAATTCATTTATTTCAATTGACTGATTTCTTTATGTGAACTGTAACTCAGTAAAATCATTGAAATTGTTGCATGTTGCGTTTATATTTTTGTTCAGTATATATAACATGTGCATTTTGTTTGTGTCTGATTTCATCTGACACATGTAACCAATTAAATATCTCCCAAATTAAATGTTTGACTGTTACTGAGGTTTATCTCTTGTAAAACGACAAGGGGAATTAGTTAATTAGAATTTCATGCTTGTTTTATTATTTAAATGTGGAACATCATTCAAGTGTGTCCTGAAGTTGATGGGTTTATTTGATCCCCTTGCAACTCAAAGTCACCCTCAGCAGCATGTGACATTGGAGGGCCCTCCCAGCGATTTGGTAGGGGCGAGGGGCTGGTTTGGGATTCCGCTTGAGACTTCTGAGAGCAGTACAGGAAGTAGGTTGATCCTTCCGCATAAGCAGTGGCAGGGAGCTACCATAGGAGGGGCAGTGAGACCAGAGACACAGAGCTGGAACCAGGAAGAGGCCTGAAAAGACTCCCAGCCAATAGGAAAAGCTCAGCATAATGTTATGGTAACACACAGACAGCACTGGACTGGAGTACAAGAGGAGAACAAGGAGTAAAAACATGTTTAAAACACTTCTAAATAGGATTTTAGGCCTAAGGGGAATTACAAGAATACCTAAATTGTAATATAAACAAGATGAAATCAATGGTTTATGTATTAATCTTGTCCACCAGCCAGCTCGCTTTCTCTGTCTATATGGGGTAGCAATTGATTTGGGGGATGAGGTTATGTACTGTTTGTATAGTCAGTGGTGTATTGTAGGGTAAATGCAAGTAAATGCAGTTTACACACCTATTTGAGAAGAATGCATTGAAAGTATAGGGAGAGTAACCTTCTCTCACCGCGACAGGTGATCAAAGCTTACCCACCTATTTTGTTTTACAAACTAGCCTACATCACTAGCATAGGTGATGCTGATTTTAAATGACTGGGCTAAATTATGCATCCCCATGGATTTTAGTTGTCTGTTAATACCTTCATCTTCTGATTAAGAGTTGTACTTGTGCTAGGATGTACATGGATCTACAATGCCTTCAGAAAGTATTCACACCTGTGACTGTGCGAGGAAGGTTGAAGAAAGAAAACAAGAACGAAATCGATACATAAAGTTTAAATAACGCACTGCACAAAATGAGCCGCAGCTCATAAACATTAATCCACAGGGAGGGGAACATATAATGGGTGTGCAATTATGTGATTGGAAGCCGGTGTGCGTGTGGAATCAGGGGATGGGAATCAGGTGTGGGCGCGTGAGCGCGGCTGCCATCATACTCATGCAGATGGTTAGTATTCCGGCGGGAGGCGCAGCGTCGTTACAACACCCGATTATTTTTTTCCACATTAGATTTCGTGTCACTGATCTACACATAATACCGCATAATGTCAACGTGGAATTATGTTTTTAGATTATTTATTTTTTTACAAATTAATAAAACATCTAAAGCTGAAATCAATAAGTATTTTGTTATAGCAAGCCTAAATATCTTCAGGAGTAAAAATGTGCTTAACAAGTCAGATAATAAGTTGCATGGACTAATGGTGTTTAACATGGTTTTTTAAAGACTACCCCATCTCTGTACTCCACACATACAATGATATGTCAGGTCCCTCAGTTGAGCAGTGAATTTCCAGCACAGATTCAAGGACAAAGACCAGGGAGGTTTTCCAAGGCCTTGCAAAGAAGGGCACCTATTGGTAAATGGGTAAAAATAAAAAAGCAGACATTGAATATCCCTTTGAGCATGGTGAAGTTATTAATTACTCTTTGGATGGTGTATCAATACACCCAGTCACCACAAAGATACAGCCGTCCTTCCTCCTAACTCAGTTGACGGAGAGGAAGGAAACAGCTCAGGGATTTCACCATAAGGCCAATTAAACTATGTAACTGTAAAACAGATACAGAGTTTAATGGCTGTGATAGGAGAAAACTGAAGATTTTTTCAGGATAAAAAGGAAAAGAGATAAGCACAGGCAAAGTCCTAGAGGAAAACCTGGTTCAGTCTGCTTTCCAACAGACAATGGGAGACAAATACACCTTTTAGCAGGATAATTATACACTGGAGTTACTTACCAAGATGACATTGAATGTTCCTGAGTGGCCTAGTTACGGGTTTGACTAAAATCTGCTTGAAAATCTATGGCAAGACCTGAAAATGGCTGTCTAGTAATGATCAACAAACATCTTGACAGAGCTTGAAGAACTGTTTGAGTAATTGCTACCAAAGGGAATTCTAACATGTATTGACTCAGGGGGCTGAATACATTACAGAGTATTTAGCGTAGATCGTTGACTACAAAATGACAATTCAATCAATTTTTATTCCACTTTGTAACAGAACGAAATGTGGAAAAAGTCATATTTTGAATACTGTCTGAAGGCATTGTACATGTTGTACCTTTCTACATGATTGCATTGACATTCACACTATTCCAGGATCAATTGGAAGAATGATCTTCACACATTGTGGTTATGGGTCAAAATCAATCTTCTCTTCATTTGATAGATTTTCCCATCATTTCACAGTATTATCCGGACGAGTGGTGCTTTCAAATGTGTTGCCTTGCCCTATGGGTACTTTATTGAGTTATCATAGGGTTTTTTACAATGTAATGCTTGACTGCTTTACCAGTCACTTCAGTATAAAAATGGCTAGTTATGTATATATATATAAAAGTTTTGTAAGGTATGTTTGTGTCCAAGCGCTTATATAACATATTAACATAGACTTTTCAACATGTTTTGCTGTATGTTTCAGTACAATATTCAATAGTTGCTGTTAGTTACTGTTGATGGTAATTTTCAATTGATAATATACACCAATTGATTCTTAAAGAATATAATTTACAAATGCTTTATGAGCTTAGCAGTAGCTTGGTAGAACTGTCCTGTCATAAACCATACATGTAAGTTTGTATTACTCCACAGTTGATGTTATTGTTGTCACTTGAGTGTACACCTACCATGTAGCCTACAGCTTCATGTTTGAAACATACCATGTCGATCGTATGGACGGTCATGTACTTGGATACATTACATCATTTAGCGACAGGTGTCAGATGTTGTTTGTTTGGATGTTCATGTTTCTGAATTTTAATAGGATTCTGGTTTGTTCTGCTACTGTTCATGATATTTCTGAATACATTAGGAAATCTGTCACTCAGTCCACTGGTTATTATCATTTGTAATTAATTAAATTATATCAAACCAAACTTGCAGTCTATTTCCGTTAGAATGTGTTCTGAATTTATTAAGACATTATAAATGCTTATACATGATTATCACACACAATAATGCATTATACCTGTCAGCTTTAAGTACAGTGTTACCAATATATATTTTTTATTTATGTGCTGTGAATGTCCAGAAAATTAAACACTGAATTAAACCCTATGTTCCAAACAGAAACAACTGAACTATACCCTAACACAGCAAAATATATAAATAAATCAATCAATATTTAGACATTTTTCTAGTTAAGGCAATTTTCTCTGTTAACCAGTATTCTGTAGGTATTCTGATATGACTTCAGTGTTTAAACACCATAAATGTTCTCTCCCTCTTATTATGCAGCCCAAACGAGGGACTGATTCCTTTAGAGATACTGGACCACTACTGGACGCTGGAAGAAATTAAACCAATGATGAGATATGGGTACAATAGTTGCATTTAATCAGTCTTAATTCCCCTTCTACTAACCATCTAAAACTGTCTCATCTAATGCATTTTAATGAACGGTCAAGAGACATACAGTACATACTGTATCTGGAATTATACCCTCCTCAATCAGTGCTCTCCCCGACACTGTGTTCTAACATGCAGTGCTCTCCCCGGCACCGTGCTCTAACGTGTGGCAGATATATGTGACCAACTGATGGATGTTTTTCTGGAGGATGAGATGTACACACACACACACACACACACACACACACACACACACACACACACACACACACACACACACACACACACACACACACACACACACACACACACACACACACACACACACACACACAGACACACACACACAGACACATCATCCCCCACCCCTTTCACCCCATTCACTGTGAAATTGTAATGCATCAAAGACCATTTCTCAGTAGCCACTTTTCAGGTTTAAACACATTGATATTGGACAGAGGATGCATTAAAAGCTTTTCATGAAAGAATTGTAAGTCAAACAATTTTCTCAGGGCATTCTTGTCTTGTTGATTTGAGTGACCTGGGCCAGAAACGTCTCACGTTGTTTTCACAAAACTATCATCGCCTGAAAAGCAAGTCACATGCCCAACATGCAAAAGTTAAGGGGCCGGACATTTTAGGGGACACAATGCTCTCAGGACATCGCTGTTCAGGACTGTCAGGGGCCATTGGAGGAGTTCACTAAGGCAGATGATTGCCTGTGAGTGGACAGTATGGTGCCTCTATGCTGTCGCAGACTGGCGGTGCTGCTGCTGAAATGTGGCCATTCTCTTACTACATACCATGTTATGTAACCGGCTGGCAATAGAAAGACTGTGTTGGTCTGTTGTTGTTTTGTAATCCCGTCATTGGCCAGTTTTATGAATGTTTAGGGAAGCTTGTGAGTGGTATTGCCTGAGGCTCAGGATACACTATGAAACGCCCAAAAGAACATTTCTCCATTGAAATAGTGCGGCACCTCTTTCTCCATAGTAAAATGAGGGCACCTCTCTCTTCATATTAATACGATGGCACCTCTTTCTCGTTAGACTGTTCACTCTCCTTCCAGACTCACATTAATTATCTCCAATCCAATATCAAATCTAGAATCGGTTTCCTACAAAGCCTCCTTCACTCATGCTGCCAAACATGCCCTCGTTAAAATGACTATCCTACAGATCCTTGATTTCTGCGATGTCATTTACAAAATAGCCTCTAACACTCTCCTCAGCAAATTGGATGTAGTCTATCACAGTACCATCCGTTTTGTCACCAAAGCCCCATACACTACCCACCACTGCGACCTGTATGCTCTTGTTGGCTGGCCCTCACTACATACTCGTTGCCAAACCCACTGGCTCCAGTTCATCTATAAGTCCTTGCTAGGTAAATCCCCGCCTTATCTTAGCTCACTGGTCACCATAGCAACACCCACCCGTAGCCTGCGCTCCAGCAGGTATATTTCACTGGCACCCCCAAAGCCAACACCTCCTTAGGCAGCCATTCCTTCCAGTTCTCCATAGAAATATGATGGAATCAACTTCTCCATTGTAATAGTATAGCACCTCTCTCTCTCCATCTCCCCTGCTTGTCATGAACACAGACAAGTTTCAAGTTTCATTGTTTATTCGCAACATGCACAGGATACAACAGGTGTAAAACAGTACCGTGAAATTTTTACCTTGAGAGCTCTTTCCCAACAGTGCAGTGATAATAATATAATAATAATATAGATTATAATAGAAAATAAAATATACAATTAAAATAAAAACTACCAAATCTATGATGTGAGTTGGAAACATGAGAATACAAGTATATTTGATTTGCAAACCCGCCTTTTGCCCTCAGAACAGCCTCAGTTTGTCTGGGCATGGACTCTACACGGTGTTGAAAGCGATCCACAGGGATGTTGGCCCATGTTGACGCCAATGCGTCCCACAGTTGTGTCAAATTGGTTGGATGTCCTTTGGGTGGTGAACCATTCTTGATACACACAGGAAACTGTTAAGCATGAAAAACCCAGCAGCGTTGCAGTTCTTGACACAAACTGGGGGGCCTTGCACCAACTACCATGGCCCGTTCAAAATCTGGAATTTTATTAAATAGTATGCGGTATGGCCACGTCTCAGAGCAATGCTCCTCAGAGCCAGATGCTGATGACAGGTAGCCCTTTGCTGGGCAGCTGGCATCGAAACCATTGACGTGCCTTAAAGTAATGGGTAAATTGAGATAAATACATCCCAAGATTTAGGCTGTGGCGCTCCTAGTGGTGCGGCCGGGGAAAGCCACTGTTTGGAGCGTCTGTCACACCTCACAACCAGCATTGTAGGCTACAGCAAGCTAGGCTGCACGGCTATGTCCACACCTGAGGCCACTCATCCTCCTTAGGCTGCAAAGCACCTGGGGAAATTTAAGGGGCTGCTTTAGTTCAGCTGAGGGGAGGTCCTGGCTGGACACCGGAGGATGAGCTCTACAGATTTGTTTGAAGTCCTGGACATTGTTTTCTCCACAGGAAGAAGTGACCAGCCTATAAGTGAAGCTGGTAAGCTGGGTAGCAGCCCAGCTAGTTAAGGCTAACTCTAGGTTCAGGTATGTAGAGTGGGAGATTGTTTTGTTTTCAGTTAATGTTTGAGAACCATCTTTGTGAACCTTTTATTTTGAATAAATATGCCAGCCTAGTCTGGTTTAAGCTGTGCCCCTGTGTGTTGGACTTCTGTCATTGTTCCACCTCGATCCCTTCCTACCAGCCACCTACCAGCCACACCTAGCGTTACAACGCCCATTGGTTGAAAGAGAGGTAAGTGGTAATTGCAAGAATGAGCCCATAGGTTAAACGGCAAGCGTGCGGAATGTGCATTTTAGTGCCATTCTTATAGGCTAAAGGTAAATAGTTGAATGAGATTCCACACATGGCTAATAAGAGAGGAGAAGAACGAGATGCTATGCTGATGATACGTTTGTGTTCATTCCCACTATGCCCATATAATCGGAAACCGAATGAATTATGTTATGCTTACTTGCTGAAGTTAAACGAGCATTCAGATCAGCCTTCCTGATTGAACTTTTGTGAACTACATTTCAATCGAGTAACGGCTTAACTGAATGATAAACAGAGCCAGAATGCAATATGGCATTTTATTAAATAGGTTGAATTGCCTCGTCTCCGAGGAATGCTCCTCTGGCGCCAGAAGCTGATGACAGGTAGCCCTTTGCTGAGTAAATAAGTTACTCACCAGGGAGAAGGGACACAGTGGAGCGACAGTTGGATCTAAAGATTTAAAACAATGATCATTAGATGTAAAAGAGATGCTTGCAAAGAATAGAACAAAAGCGCAATTATGCTCTTATGGAAATTATTGTATGGAATGTTTATGCAAACATTATTTAATGCAAGGCGCCCTGAGCGCAGGATTCAAACATCTTTTAATGTTTTGGGTTGAAATGAGACGTCTGCATGTACGTCTACCCAACCACGCATGACGTGACACGCTAGTTGAGCGTTGAACCCAATAGTGCATGTCGTAATGCGATATGTATGATAAACATGAAACACTAGCTGAGCGTTGAACCCAATAGTACATGTCGTAATGCGGGAAGATATGGGCACCTGCCAAAAGTCCCAGCCCAATGCTGACCTGCTGAGTGACTCGCGTTGTTCCAATATGAAAAGGTGTAATGACGAATGACTGACACTGCATGTAATTGGATAAGTATTATATGGCATTTTTCAATAAAGCATGCTTTTCTGAGCGCCAGAATCAAACACTTGCTGATGTGTTTAGATTAAATGCTACATATGCTTGTACAGTATGTAGGACCCACCCCTGCATGCTGTAAGGCGATGTGTATGATATGACATATTTGCTATGCTTCGAACCCAGTCATGCATGCAGTAGTACAAAGCGATAGGGGCAGGTAACAGATAGCGTTGAGGTGAAGGATAACACCTTTATATAAATTGAGAAAGTAGAGAAGTGAAAGGGTTGAACAGGAGGGATAAAAATAGTGAAAGGATTGAGAGTAAGTGCGAGTAAGTGCGCGCTATTATGATAGTACCCCGGGAACCTGATTTAGAGCGTTTAGGTGTAAGGCTAGTGATTAAGGTGAAAGACCAGATCAGAAATCCTAAATCACATAAAGGAAATAAGAGTGATAGAAGGAGTTGTGAACTCGCCATTGAAGGAACCATGAAAAACCAGTAAGAAGACGACCTTGCGGAGACGTCAACGCAGAGGGAACCGCCTTTTCTGAGGCTGCGAGCATATGCTGGAAAATAGGAAGTAGCAAGTGGCCAAGGTATAGATTAAAACTGTTGTGTTGCGATGAACAGTCGTTCTGATTGGATACGGTGGTTACGGCTCCAGTTCTGATAACACCTCTATATTACTTGAGGAAGGAGAGAAGTGAAACAGAGAAGGGTTGAACAGGAGAGATGAAAATAGAATGATGAAGAGCAGAGCTGGGTCGAGTGTGAAGATGTATTAGTATAAAGCAAGTGAATGGATTGAAAGTGCAAGCTATTTTGATAGTACCCCATGAACCCCATTTAGAATACTAAATGTCACTTATGGTGACAAGACCAGATCAGACAAACCTAAATCACGTGAAGGAATAAAATGGTAGGACACCCCATTACAAGGAACCATGGGAAACCAGTTAGAGGACAGACACGATGTGGAGGGAAATCACCTTGTCTGGGGGCTGCGAGCATATGCAGTAGAATAGGAAGTAGCAGGTATTTTAGTATTGAGATTAAAACTGTTGTGTTGCGATGAAGAAGAGTCGTGCTGATTTAATATGAGTGTGCAAAGATGGCACGAGACAAAGCAACAAGGCGTAATGGAAATAATGTAATTTGACTAGAGTGCAACATGCTGTCGCTAGACTATAAATTGAGACCCACTATAGAATTACCAATTATCCGTAATGTAAACCAATGAACTGCAGACTACTGAGCCTGAAAATCCCCCAAAGTATACAGACAGGAAGCATCTGTAGTAAAACCTGTCCCAGAGGGACAACTGTCTAACACAATGAGATCTTGAAATCAGGCATTTTTGCAACAACCATGGAACTGTAGAACCAACCAGGAAAAGGCACTTGAGTAAAAGTGTTATGAAAAAACTGAGTACTAACCAAGGATGCGCAGGTGCCAGATGAACCTTGGACACAAGAAGTAAGGGAACAAATGGGTAGCCTTAATTTGTAACCAGAAGGTAGTGACTGTGGGACCAACCTTTGTTAATTGGGTAGGATATTAGAAGCTTGAATAGAGAAGCATTCCCGCAATCAGTTTAGGCAAGGTGTAAGCCGGTTCTTATAAACTAAAACTCCACCTGTAACACAAACCCATTTATTAGAATGATGACAAACATATGAAATTAGCATTAATAGGCTACAGGCAACATGCTGAAGAATATAACAGTTAATTAAGAAGGAACTGATTGCAAGGAACTGACAGCAAATCACTGAAGAATCAATTGATAAAATGACTGTGATATTACAAAGCGCCACATGTGATATAGGCTACGATTATGCATGTAAACCAACATAATGTTTACTATGAATGACTATGCTTACAGACGTGCAGTAGGAAATATGTTGTCTCTCGTATTTGTCACATGAACCGAATACAACAGGTGTAGACCTTTACAGTGAAATGCTTACTTACAAGCCCTTAACCAACAATGCAGTTTAAAAAAAAATAAGTGTTAAGTAAAAAACCAATAATTAAAGAGCAGCAGTAAAATAACAGTAGTGAGGCTATATACAGGAAGTACCAGTACAGAGTCAATGTGCGGGGGGCACAGGTTAGTTGAAGTAGTTGAGGTAATATGTACATGTAGGTAGAGCTAACGTGACTATGCATAGATAAGGGTACATGAGGCTACTAACAGCTTCCTACACGACATACAATTACTATTACTTTCTTAGCTTCAGTATACATATCTCCCTGGCATATTACATCATTTATGCAGTAGCATACAATACATTTTTGTACTCACCTTGTTTTGCTGTGCTCACTTGAACAGGAAGGTAGCGTGGTGGCCCTTTGTGTCTTCAAACTTTGTCATCAAAGTCTGGCATTCTGGATTTATGGTGCTTTCAAGACAACTGGGAACTCTGAAAAAACAACAAAAAACAAGGTCGAATCATGATGTCAGTGATCTTCAGGTCTGAGCTCTAGAAAGAGGCCTGAGTTCCCGACTTGGAATTCCGAGTTGGATGACCGCTCAAAATCTATTTTTCCAGAGTTCCCAGTTGCCTTGAACTCACTGAAGTCTGAGATTTCCCAGTTCCGAGATCCAGTTGTTTAGAATGCGCCAGAAGTCATGCTGGATTTACAGCATGGCCAATGTTTAATGTTTATCCTTTTAAGTTGGAAAAGAGACCCTTAAACTCAGACTTGGACCACACACCCACTCCACTGAATATCAAGCTAGTGATTGCTTATCAATGCTTGCAGTTAGCCACTGATTCCTTCCAAACCACTCATTGTTGAATTTGCGACATCCAACTTGTTGTGTAATGTTTATGTCCAATGGCCGATGAGCACCGATACGTTTTATCTATAATTTCTCTTCACAATTTCTCTTCATATGACAAGGATTGAAAAGGATTTGCCAGTAGATTGTTGACTTGATTCATGATGATGACTGCTAGCTAAGATTTCGAACGTATGATTCTGACATGATCAGTCAAATCAAAGC
Organism: Thymallus thymallus; assembly: GCA_023634145.1. Lineage (NCBI taxonomy): Eukaryota > Metazoa > Chordata > Actinopteri > Salmoniformes > Salmonidae > Thymallus > Thymallus thymallus. The sequence continues at coordinate 24,519,945 of CM042411.1, read as the reverse complement.
TACGGTACATATGACGTGATTTGACATCATTTTATCTGTGGCCAATGACCTTGAGCCATCTTGGATGGGCACTTCTAATTTAACTCTATGGCAGCATCCAAGGGGCTTGAAAAAAGTTAACATCAGTGTAAAAAAATACACAAAATAGCACAATTGGTCAGGAGCCCGTAAAATGTCCGCCAGTCTCTCCGGAGCCATTCTGTACAGTAAATCTGTGCATCAAGCAGGCGCAGAGAACACACTGAAAAACAGGCTTTTCGACATGTACCTTAATGGCTATCTATTGTTATAATCTCCACCCGGCACAGCCAGAAGGGGACTGGCCACCCCTCAGAGCCTGGTTCCTCTCTAGGTTTCTTCCTAGGTTTTGCCTTTCTAGGGAGTTTTTCCTAGCCACCGTGCTTCTTCATCTGCATTGCTTGCTGTTTGGGGTTTTAGGCTGGGTTTCTGTATAGCACTTTGTGACTTCGGCTGATGTAAAAAGGGCTTTATAAATACATTTGATTGATTGATTGATCAGAAACACCCGAGCACATAAAACTGCACATCATCGCAGCCTTGAAAGATGAGTCATGTAATCTCAGAGTTGTGATGGCTACTTCAGCACTGGGAATCGGGGTAGACTTTTAGGGTGTCCATCACGTAGACATCTATGGACCACCTCAAGACCTTGAGTCATACATGCAGGCATAAGGAAGAGCGGGGAGGGTTGGCACAAGCTCAGATTCACATATCCTGTACCATAGAAGACAGCTTGTTGGAGTTTCAGATTATATGAGACTATAAGTGTCAAACAGTACCAGCTGCAGGCGGGGGAAACTGTTACAGCTCTTTGATGATGAGGTCACGCAACCAATATCACCTGGTGTAGCGAAATGCTTGTGCTTCTAGCTCCGACAGTGCAGTAATATCTAACAAGTAATATCTAACAGTTTCACAACATATACCCAAACACACATAAATCTAAGTAAGGAATGGAATATGAATATACACATAAATGTCAAGGCGGCATTGGACTAAGATACAGTGGCATAGTAAGCTTTATAGTATACAGTATACACATAAGAGATTGGTGATGCAGTATGTAAACACGATTAAGTGACTAAGATACCGAAGAATAGTATAGCGTACAGTTAAGACATATGAGATGAGTAGTGCAAGATACGGAAACATTATTAAAGTGAGTAGTGTTTGATTTCCTTAAAGTGACCGGTGATTTCTAATGTATGTCTATAGGCAGCAGTCTCTGATGTGCTAGAGATGGTTGTTTAGCAGTCGTGGCGTAGTATAGAGTACAATACAGTATATACATATGAGATGGGTGTAGCAATAAGATACCGTAGAATAGTGTGGAGTGCAGTTTATACATAGAGATGAGTGATGCAGATACAGATACATTATTAAAGTGGCTAGTGCTCTATTCCTTAAAGTGGCCTGTGATTTCTGATTTCTAATCAGTGTCTATAGGCAGCCGCCTCTGGTGTGTTAGTGATGGCTGTTTAGCAGTCTGATGGCCTTGAGATAGAAACTGTTTTTCAGTCTCTCGGCCCCAGCTTTGATGCACCTGTACTGACCTCGCCTTCTGGATGATAGCGGGGTGAACAGGCAGTGGTTGATGTCTTTGATGATCTTTTTGGCCTTCCTGTGGCAACGGGTGCTGTAGGTGTCCAGGAGGGCGGGAAGTTTGCCCCCAGTAATGCGTTGGGCAGACTGCACCATCCTTTGGAGAGCTTTGCGGTTATGGGCGGTGCAGTTGCCGTACCAGGCGGTGATGCAGCCCGACAGGATGCTCTCAATTGTGCATCTGTAGAAGTTTGTGAGGGTTTTAGGTGTTAATCCAAATTTCTTCAGCCTCCTGAGGTTGAAGAGGCGCTGTTGCGCCTTCTTCACCACACTGTCTGTGTGGATGGATCATTTCAGTTTGTTATGTTATGCTTACTGGATTAAGTTAAGCGAGCAGTCAGACCAGCCTTCCTTATTGAACTTTCATAAGTACAGTAATATTATGGGACCATTAATACCATTTAAATCCATACAAATACTTCCTGCCTAATTGAATCCATCCTTATTGGATGAATAGGTTTGAGTTACCTTGACTCCCCGACGTAATGCCTAGGCCAGGGATACTCAATTAGATTAGATCGAGGGCCAATTTAAGATAATAACAAGAGGTTATTCAAAGCTGTTCATGGGCCACCACTTGAATATTCTGGGCTAGCACAGTCCTGTGACAAACAGGATACCCTGGTTCGAACTCCTGTTAGTCACACTTATCCAATTCGCGCCAAGGACAATCCGCACCCAAGATGTTTTGCTAATAAACATCGACTCTCATATGCCGACATTGTCTGAGGATGGATACACAAAGCCAGAAAGTATATACATAGATTTGGATAATTGTGTAACAACTGGGACTCGGCCGACTCCCCAGCCCCAGTCTTTTGAATTGACAGACTAATTGACAGACGATATTTTTAGATTCAGTGTTCTGTTCTTTCATTCGAATGACCAAACTGTTTTCTCTAGCTGATCCACTGAGGAGCCGTTGTTAGGCATTGCAACCGTTTGGAAGGGATTCAAGAGAACCAGTGCATCACAGTATTGTTACATAACTCATATAACTCAATTAATGCTAAATTGTACTTATTTCGCCACTATGGCCTATTTATTGCCTTACCTTCCTAATCTCACTACATGTGCACACACTGTATATAGATTTATATTGTGTTATTGACTGTACGTTTGTTTATCCCATGTGTAACTCTGTGTTGTTGTTTTTGTCGCACTGCTTTGCTTTATCTTGGCCAGGTCGCAGTTGTAAATGAGAACTTGTTCTCAACTGGCCTACCTGGTTAAATAAAGGTGAAATAAAAATTTTAATAAAAATATATCACTGCCAGTCTCCAAGGCAGCTTTGATCCAGTCAGCCATGAAAACTCAAACACGCTCGGGATTTCCTTCGCTTGCGGACTTCAATGCACAACACATCAGCTTTCCAAGCCAAACCTTCATACCATAATCGCTACACACAGCCCCATCCCTCAGCTTTTTATTGAAACAGTGATGGTTCACTTTGTTATTGTTTCAACAGCTGATTGCCCTTTTAAATTCCTTTTCATATTCTCAACAATATATCCTATTTCCATTGATCACTGGAAGGAAAATTACTTGGGTTGCCTAGCTGGAAATAAATTGTCTGTTCAACTCAAGTCCATCTCCATGGAATCAACCTCAAGACCCCTCAACACAGCCAATATCATCTTCAAACTGACTATTGAGGTAATGAAAGACTAGTCAGACATATTGGATTGAAACCAAGTCAAGAGTATGCTATTTATTATACCCCAGGTCTTGGAATCACGTCCTGAGCCGCACCCTGAGTGCAACAGGTCCAGGAACAGAGAATAATGAGATGTGGGTTAGAGGTGAGGATATTTACCTATTGCTTTAGGAACCTAACAAGATCCCCATAGTCGGTGCGAGGGCTTGAGAATGATGTGAGGGTGCAGGACGGAGGATACTTTATTCATACCATTTTAAATCACAATCACACTCCAAACACATCCAAACCTGAGAGGGTTGAAGGGTGCGTGTGCGTGCATGCTTGTATTTGTTAATGTGTGCCCTTTCATGTGTGTGTGTGTGTGTGTGTGAGCCCCCTCTTTTCTGCGGTATTGTTGGGCCTGGTTGTCACGGCGGCGCCCTGCTCGTTAGCCTCGAAACGGGGTGAGTGCTTTGGTGGGACACCCGGCGATCTCATTACTGCAGGAAGCCTGTCTGAGTGGAGCCGGATGGAGGGATGAAGAGATAGAGAGATGGAGGAGGGGGAGAGGGAGGGCGGGGGGAGGGGAGGGGGAGGTCAGAGGTCAAGCAGAACCCCCTTTCCTATTTTGTCCAGAGGGCCTCCATTGTTCTAAAGCTTCATTAGCACCAGCTGAAGAAGACGGTCAGAAGGACCTGGTGCCCCATTCTGTTCCTGCTCTCCTCCTGTGTACTGTAGACTCCCGAGTGGTCAGACAGGGATACAGGGACACGTACAGGGATACAAGGACATGGACATGGAAGCTCCAAGAACACGAACACTGGAAGATCTTGGGATTGCAACTATGAGGAGGGGAAGCTATGATGAAGCTGAGGCTTTAGGACTACGTCCTGTGAGTATTAACCAACTTTAGTAAGCCTTTATGGTTAAATGTTTGAGCGGTGCAGACTGAGGGTATTTCCATGGCAAGGGTCAAATCATAATGGTCTCAGTGGTGTTAACATGTGATGGCTGTAGGGTTGCAAAGCTACCGGTATTTTACCAAAGTTACCGGAATCTTCAGTCATTTTGGTAATTAACAGGTAATCAATGGCAATCTATGATAACTTTGGTAATTTATACTTGAATACCTTAAAGAATATATATACAGTGCATTTAAAAAGTATTCAGACCCCATGGATTTTTCCACATTCTGTTACTTTACAGCCTTATTCTAAGATTGATTAAATTGTTTTTTTCCCCCTCATCAATGTGCACACAATACCCAATAATGACAAAGCAAAAACTACAAAAAACTGAAATATCACATTTACCTAAATATTCAGACCCTTTACTTAGTACTTTGTTTTTAATTTTTAATTTTATTTAACCTTTATTTAACTAGGCAAGTCAGTTAAGAACAAATTCTTATTCACAATGACGGCCTACATTGTTCTACAGGGTCAGCCATAGTAGTACAGCACCCCTGGAACAAGGGTTAAGTGCCTGCTCAAGGGCACATCGACAGGTTATTCAACTTGTTGGCTAGGGTATTCAAACCAGCAACCTTTCAGTTACTGGCCCAATGCTCTAACCGCTAGGCTACCTCCCGCCCAAAGGTTGAAGCACCTTTGGCAATGATTACAGCCTCAAGTCTTCTTGGGTATGACGCTACAAGCTTGGCACACCTGTATTTGGGGAGTTTCTCCCATTTTTCTCTGTAGATCCTCTCAAGCTCTGTCAGGTTGGATGGGGAGCGTCGCTGCACAGCTATTTTTAGGTCTCTCCAGAGATGTTCCATCAGGTTCAAGTCCAGGCTCTGGCTGGACCACTTAAGGTGTGCTTAGGGTCGTTGTCCTGTTGGAAGGTGAACCTTCACCCCCAGTCTGAGGTCCTGAGCGCTCTGGAGCAGGCCCTTCTACCCTGATTGCTCAGTTTGGCTGGGCGGCCAGCTCTAGGAAGAGTCTTGGTGGTTCCAAACTTTTTTCATTTAAGAATGATGGAGACCACTGTGTTCTTGAGGACCTTCAATGCTGCAGAAATGCTTTGGTACCCTTCCCCCAGATCTGTTCTTCGACACAATCCTGTCTCAGGGCTCTACGGACAATTCCTTTGACCTCATGGAGTGGTTTTGCTCTGACATGCACTGTCAACTGTGGGACCTTATATAGACAGGTGTGTGTCTTTCTAAATCATGTCCAATTAATTGAATTGAAAACAGGTGGACTCCAATCAAGTTGTAGAAACATCTCAAGGATGATCAATGGGAACAAGATGCACCTGAGCTCAATTTCGAGTCTCATAGCAAATGATCTGAATACTTATGTATATAACATATTTCTGTTTCGTCATTATGGGGTATTGTGTGTAGATTGATGAGTAAAAACATATATTTAATACATTTTATAATAAGGCTGTAATGTAACAAAATGTGGAAAAAGTCTAGGGGTCTGAATACTTTCCGAATGCACTATATTAATATATAGTATTCTTTTTTTTTTTTAATCTGTGTCCATGATTTTCTAGTATGGTTCAAGAAAAAATTGCAGAATTAATTTAAAAAGCATCTAATCAACAATGGCATTATTTTCAATGAACTCTTCTTTCACACAACTGCTAACAGTTTGGCCCAAAACATTTACAACAAAGACATATTGACATAGTAAAATAAATAAAAGTGTGTAAAAAAACATAGAAAGGATATTTCATGTTGAAACCCTTAATTAATATTAAACATCAAGTTGATGGTTTATATTTAGGATAATAATTGTATACATTTATACATTAATATATCCTCCCTTTGCAACCCTAGATGGCTCTTTGCATGGTTTTCAACAGATGTATCCTGCATAATTGGCCTTCAATTAGAAAGGCATAAAGACATCACTGATACTGAAAGTTATTTGGGCATACAACAGCCTTTTGCATCTGCAAGAGCTTCAGAGCGGTATGTCATTATCAACTGAATAGTGGTCTAACAGTTACAGACAAAACTCAAAAACAACATACCTAACACACACACCCTAAAGATAGCTGTTGAAGCCTTGAATAAACCTGACCAAAGCATGTGGAGAGGCTGACCTCTCTCCCCCCTAATCTGTGTTTTACGGTAGGATCTCACGTACCTCTCCATCCTAACCTGTGTCTGGGCTAGGTTGAGAGGAAGAGAGCTCAAATACACCTCAGCTCAGCCTCAGAGAGGAACAACTGTAAAGAATCGGAATCATAATAATGATTAATTCACTTCTGTCCCTCTTCTCGCCCCAACCTGGGCTTAAACCAGAGACCCTCTGCACACATCGACAACAGTCACCCTCAAAGCATCGTTACCTATCGCTTAACAAAAGCTGCAGCCCTTTGCAGAGCAAGGAAAACAACTACTTCAAGGTCTCAGAGCGAGTGACATCACTGATTTTAAATGTCACTAGCGATCACCGCTAACTAGCCAGACATTTCACATTGGTTACAGGGGCATGACAATGTTCTATGCATATCTGCAGTACACCAGGCATTAAATTCAAAATGCTTTCTATTCACTGAACATGAACATGGACAGAGTATGGACACATTCCTATCACAAGACAGATAGAATCCTACACTATAATTCACTCCTACGGACAAACACTTTACATTGGCCATGTAAGAGCTGGAAGGAGATAATTTAGCACCTTCAATCAACAATGGTTCCTAATTAACTTCCAGATTGACATATCGTGAAGACAGCATACACTAAACAAACAGCAGCAATCAGGAGCCATTTTCAGAAAACAAGACACAATAAATTGATATTGATCAAAGAGCCATTCAAGACAAGCGGGCAGAATCACAAGACGACTTTGATCCAATCAATATAGGTGCAGGTCTGAGGAACCCCAAGGGCCGTAATGAACTATTCAGTGACCTAGAGCTCATCAATGGGCTGGATGAAGAGGTCTTCTTGGAAGTATTCAGTGACCCATACTCAAGTGAGCATGATTCACATTTGTGATTGTGAGTCCTGGTTCTCTGACGAAGGTGGGTCACGCGAGGTGCCTCTATGTGGGTCAATACGTGTCTTTCAGTGGGTACATGTGCCAGCTAGTCTTCTGCTCCGATGTGGCCTTCCTGGAAAAGAAGCCACCTCTCTAGGGAAGGGTGCCAGTGTGCCAATGTGTGGAGGAAACACTGTACACCTAGCAACATGCATAGTGCATATAATTTAAAAGGTATTGTATATTTTTCATCCTAATCAGACAGGGTTTTTGCATGGATGATACATTGGAGATAATATAAGACAAGTACTGGAAACAATAGAACACTATGAACAATCTGGGAAACCAGGCCTGGTATTCATAGCTGACATTGAAAAGGCCTTTGATAAAGTATGACTAGAATTTATATATAAATGCCTGGACTATTTTAATTTTGGAGAATCTCTTATACAATGGGTTAAAGTTATGTATAGTAACCCCAGTTGTAAAATAGTAAATAATAGCTACTTCTCAGAAAGTATTAAACTGTTGAGAGGAGTTAAACAAGGTTGTCCACTATCTATATATCTATTTATTATGGCCATCGAAATGTTAGCTATTAAAATCAGATTCAACAATAAAAACAAGGGTCTAGAAATCAGAGGTGTCATCGAAGGTGTCATTGTACGCTGACGACTCATGTTTTCTTTTAAATCCATTTTCTTTTTCCCTTTATTCAGATTACAACTTCTCATTTGAAAATGAAATAATCTCCAGAATATGGCTTTAAAAAATAAAAATAAACTATAGAAAGCTGGTTGCAATTTCAGTTTAGTCCACCAGAAAATACAGAACAAATATGTTTAAACTCAAATATATTAATTCATTAAAAAAAACTATTTTTTTATTTTAAAAAGTATGATCTTTGGAAATGATATCATAAATATGACTGAATTATATCATAAGTTATGCAACACATGCAACTAACAAAAATATTTGGAAATGTCTGCTCTATCCAACATTACAACCCAAAAAAAAATGGAAGAGGCAAGTGGAAGGTGGAGAAGGTAAGGAATTTGTCTTTCGGCATGAAATACCAAAATTGATTAAAGAAAATTGTAATAAATAAAAAAGTTTTCCAGTTTCATTTAAGGACCAAAAAATGTACAGCTGCACTATACAGGTTGCAAAATAGTTAGGATGAGAGTTTCGATGTGCTGATTCCATGGTACATGGTACATTCTGAACTGATACACAAAGTTATTGCAACCAATATAATATGGGGGATACAACCATCCCAGCTCTGCAGATTTCGCAGCGAAGAGACAGAATCATTAGATTGTTTGTTTTGGTACTACCCATATGTAGCTTGTTTTAGTTTGCAGGCTCAGGGATGGCTGAAGAATTGCAATATTTGCCTGGAGCTAACTCTACATATAGCACTGCTGGGTGACTTGAAAAGCCTTCGATCAATAATATAATAATACTTTAGAAATGGTTTTATTGTTGTATTGTAAAATCTTAGAAATTGTTGTCCATTGTTTTGCTCCAATTAGGGGAAGGGTGGTATAATTAGGGTAAAAAAATGTGAAGGAAAATGTTATGTTTGGTCTTTTCTAATAACCAATTCGACTGGGTTCATGCAAGTAACTTACTGATCGTGCCTGGGAGGAATCCTCACTATCAGTATGAGCAATTTGGCAGTACGCCAAATAAAGAAAACCCTTGAATGAGTAGACTGTTGACTGGTACTGTATATACTATGCGTATATGTATTTTTTTAACTGTCAAATAAAAGCAATCAATCAATCCTATTGCCTAAACAGTATGTGGGCCCTGGTCAAAAGTAGTGCACTATATAGAGAATAGGGTGCCATTTGGGACTCAGACAGGGAAAAGGACTGACAACCTGCAAGAGACTGGTCCAACTCAAGTGAAAAAAGTGTATTTTTATATATTAGAAGTATATTAAATAATACTTAAGTGCACAAAATGTTTTAATAATATACTTAAAATACGAGATGTTTTTTTTTTTTTTGAATATCCTAAGTAAACTATAAATGTATTATCATTACACACATTACACTTCCACACACTTACTAAAAGTGTACTTTCTATTCATTGTTTTTTCAGTCTTTTAGTATACTATAAATATGCTATATCACACTTCATTAAACTTATATAAATGTAAGTATACTATATGTTCACTATCATTAAACTTAAGCATTAAAATTGAAGCACATTAAAACTGTGCTTCAATTTCAAACGCTTGAATTGTAATTTCTTGTATTAATTCAAAGTACACTTGGAGTTATTTTTAAGTTGAAGCATTGATATTTTTTGCATGAAACTCTGCTTGTGAGTGATCAAGTGATCTTGTATTTCTTTAAATTATTTTGTGTTAAAAAGTGGGTTTAAAATTGATTTCATTGTCATTTGTTGTCAACAATGAACTCAAAGTACTCTAATGTCAAACATTAAAAAAAACAAGATTAATAAAAATGTGAATCTTAAAAAAAAAAGAAATGTTCTAAAATATAGTAATTGCATACTATAAGTATTCAGGCTCTTTGTTTAGGCAAGCCTAAATTAGTTCAGGAGTAACATCTGGCTTAACATATAACAGCATATGTTACATGGACTCTGTTTTAAATAATAGGGGTTGACATTATATTTTTTTATGACTAACCCTTCCTCTGTCCCCCATACATACAACATCTGTAAGTATCCCTCAGTCAAGTATTGCATTTTAAACACAGATTGAACTACAAAGACCAGGGAGCCATTCGAAAGCCTCATATAAGGGCAGTGGTTGGTAGATTGGTTACAATATCAAACAGGACTTTAAGCATGGTCAAGTTAATAATTATGCTGTGGATTATGTATTAAACTCAAAATTGAGCTCAGGTGCATCCTGTTTCCATTGATCATCCTTGGGATGTTTCTACAACTTGATTGGAGTCCTCTTGTGGTAAATTCAAATGATTGGACATGATTTGGAAAGGGACACACCTGTCTATATTATGTTCCACAGTTGACTGTGCATGTCAGAGCAAAAACCAAGCCTTGAGTCTCACGCGATGTTCTGGCTGGTCTAATCGTCATCGCCAAGTTATAGTTCATGTAGCTTTCGTTAGATGGAGTTGTAGTTCAATTTAGGCCTTTTTAAACGCATGGACACCAGTCCTAGCGTCACCGTGGCTTGCTTAGTCTGATGTGAATGGCGTCACAAGGGGGCTTTTGAACTGGGAAGAGAAGGGGCGTGTTTCATCCTTCTAACCCAATGGAAGTACACTTTGGTGTGGCTACTGACACACTTCACAAATAGTTTCATATTCAAACATGAAATAGAGAAAGGGGGTTATGAGAGAAAGGGGGTTATGACCCCCCTCCACCTAACAGGGCAACGTCGTGACAGGGGTATTGTGTGTAGATTGATGAGGGAACAAAGTAATGTGCTAAAAGTCATGTGCTAAAAGTCATGTGGGTCTGAATACTTTCCGAATGCACTGTATAATGGGTTTCTGAAATACAATTGAAAGTGTCATAGCAAGTCATTTTGCAGTTTCCTGTATCTTTTACTAGCCATTCTATATCTATGTATTTTACCCTGAAGGGATTTATTTGATTCACTTGATCAGGGAAAGTGTGAAATTGTAGGGACGTGTGTGTGTGGGTGTGTGTGTGTGTGTGTGTGTGTGTGTGTGTGTGTGTGTGTGTGTGTGTGTGTGTGTGCCTTTTACTTGACAATGCACTTGCTAACATTATGCTCAAACCTTCTGTTTCCATACAGCACCTTCGCAGTTTGGCTCAGAGGCGGCGTTCTGCCCCGTGCCTGGCTTTTGAGAAGGCTCTGGGCAGCATGCCATGGTCTTCCATCAGGTAAGTCTGCTCTGCTCCTCTCCACTCTGTTCTCATTGTAGTACCAACCAGTGGAGGCTGCTGAGGGGAGGACGGCTCATAATAATGGAGTCAATAGAATGGTATCAAACACATCAAACACGTGGTTGATACCATTCCATTTACACTTTTCCAGCCATTATTATGAGCCATCCTCCCCTCAGCAGCCTCCACTGGTACCAACACCCCTCCACTAACAATCAGTTGCCACTTTGTGAGGTTTTAATGGATAGAAATTGGACAGCTTTTCCCTAGCTACTGTGCATTACTTCTGCATCTGCATTGCTTGCTCTTCTGGGGTTTTAGGCTGGGTATCTGTAAAGCACTTTGTGACAACTGATGATGTAAAAAGGTCTTTATAAAAAACATTGGATTTTGATTTGATAGAAAGGGGGTTTTAATGGAGAGAAATATATATATTTTTGGTTACAATTCTTTTACCTTTTCTTTCAGTTTTATCACTTTCAAATTTCTGAACGATATAATAAACATACGTTTCTAAGTCACCCTCATTCACCTGTGAAAAGACACGTTGCGTATTCAATATTATTATTTCTTCACAAGAAAACTGTGATAAACATATGCTTCTAAATCACCTCATTGACGTGTGAAAAAACGAATTGCTTATTTGATATTCAATCATTTCACAGCCTACGTTCAGTACATGACATAAAAATAAACTGAGATCAGCCTTCCCCCTGCTCTGAACACATGTTGAACGGTGTCTCTATGACTCACAATGACACCTCAGTAGCTGTGAAGGGGGCTGCTAATCACACTCTCTATGGTAACTGTGGACACAGGTGTCATGTAAGGGGATTTTCCACAAGCTCTGGCAAACATTGTCTGAACCCACTCAAAACTCCCTCATCAGCGCATCAAGATTAGAGTGACTCTGAGGACACATAGATTAGGGTGACTCTGAGGACACATAGATCAGTGTGACTCTGAGAACACATAGATTAGGGTGACTCTGAGGACACATAGATCAGTGTGACTCTGAGAACACATAGATTAGGGTGACTCTGAGAACACATAGATCAGTGTGACTCTGAGAAGACATAGATTAGGGTGACTCTGAGAACACATAGATCAGTGTGACTCTGAGAAGACATAGATCAGTGTGACTCTGAGAACACATAAATTGGGGTGACTCTGAGGACACATAGATCAGTGTGACTCTGAGAAGACATAGATTAGGGTGACTCTGAGAACACATAGACAGTGGAGGGGGGATGGAAATTTAAACCAGGGAACAGGAAAACAAATGTGGGGTTGTGGCGAAGATGATACATGTGATATTTACTTGATTGATTTTATTTGTTTTAATCAACCACAGTAAATATCAGAAGGACAGAGGGGGAGAACCTAATAGATAACCCCAGTAATAACTGACTGTCCATCAGGCCACACTCAATATCAACATAATGGGATCTTCCCAGCCTGTTGTTCAAGAGATTACTGATAAAAGTCAATATGGCTCCATTTACACAGGCAGTCCAATTCAGATTTTTTTCCACTTATTGGTCTTTTGACCAATCAGATCAGCTTTCTACAATAATTGGGGAAAAATATCAGAATTGGGCTGCTGTGTAAACACAGTCTGTAAGGTTTATCTGATGTGGCTCACATTACTATTGACCTCTGATTGGTGAGAAATCATCTATTGTGTCTCATATTGAACGCTAGTGTTATATTGACTCAGGTGGTACTATATCAGGAACAAATTCAATCAATGTATTACAAGTCTTTACTACAGATTTTGAAAAACTATCTATAAATAAAAAAAATGATCAGTTTATAAAATGCATATAAACCCTTATGTAAATAATTTAACGTATAGTGTTCTGAAGATTTATATGGTTTCATCCAGTGGATTCAATTATGAAGTCTGTGAGAGTACAGGCAGCGCCATTATTTAAGGCTATTCCATTTTGAAGTGGTCCATTTTCTTCTTCTACTTCTTCTGAGTCTGTAAACAACCTGAAAGGGTGTATACTGCCACCTGGAGGGTGTTGTTTGAACAGGTATAAAACCAAGTTTGACGATTTACTGCCACCTGCAGTTATGGAATATTTGCTCATGAGTATTGTATGTGACAATAAAACATCTTATTTATTTATTTATTTATTTTATTCATTGGCTGACCCCTCCTTATGACCTGGATTGAATAATGTGATCATTCCTTAACCAAATACGAAGTCCCACCCAGTTAACTACTTCAAAATGGTGAAAGTCCTCAATGGTGCTGCCTGTGCTAAAACAGGCTTTTGGGCACTAGAGTTGTCTATCTAAGTCTATGGTCTGATCTTTATTCCAGTCTTTGATCAGCCTATGCAGTAGTTGATACCCAGACTACCCAGTCACAGACAGAGAGGTGGGGGAGTCCACTCCAACCATACAATGTAACTTCCATCACACACATCACACGTCACACCGCCTCACTCCCACACATTCAACACACAACAAGCAAGCGAACACTGAGCTACAGTGAGGGGGCGTAGGTTGCTAGTTTCACTACAGTAAAGTAGAACATCTTAGAGATGGTCATATGATCTTTAAAGTAACTCTCCAGTGAAAATAACTCATACCCAAATAATGTTGTTGGTTCATCCTATACTCGTATCTGTGGCCAAAGCATAAATTGGAGAAAAAACACTTCAAAAACCCAACCTCAAACTTGTATCTCAAATAGATTGTTTCTAAAATGCTTGCTATTTCCTCAGAGGATGATGTCATCCTCCTGAGGAGAATGAGCTGGCCAATCAGCAGTCTTCTCGCATTAATATTTTCAACTACTGGTTTTTTTTTAACACAAAAAAGCTGCTTTTTAACATATTTAAAAAATAAAACTATTTCACTCATATTGTAATTATTTATAGGTCATATTTCATTGAAATCTGGAAACACTGCACAGTTACTTTAAGCCTATACTCAACTGATAATGTGTTATGTAGTTAAGTCGTGTAGGCACTGTGTTTTTTGGTAAGGCCAAGTAGGTCAGAGAGTAGCATGGGAGAGTCCCTCTGTGATATCGATTTGAATATCAGTCCAAAACAGTTGAAACAGGGAAATAGTCAAATGACAGATAAGTTCCACATAGAATACAATGTGAATTCTCATAACTGTGTATAACTGTGTCCCTAATGTTATTAATAAGAATATAAGAATATCATTATAAGGAAGTTAGGGCTTAAACAGCCAAAGGTTTTCATAGACACTCAAAGCATGGGCATGACATAATGAACCGTGAATGTTTCTCTTTATACACTGAAACATTATCTAATGAATTAGAATATATTTTAGGTCTCTAAAAAAGACATTACAAACATGAAAACTGCAAGTAACATCCTCTTTCTTATTCACAACTGTGGGAGGCAAGAAGTCCTGAAGAAAGGTCAGAGGGAAACTGAGGGTGTTAGAGAGAGAGAAAGAGAGAGAGAAAGAGAGAGAGAGAGAAAGAGAGAGAGAAAGAGAGAGAGAAAGAGAGAGAGAAAGAGAGAGAGAAAGAGAGAGAGAGAGAAAGAGAGAAAGAGAGAGAGAAAGAGAGAAAGAGAGAGAAAGAGAAAGAGAGAGAGAGAGAGAGATTAAATTCTACAACAATCTAAAAGGAAACAATTCCCAAGCCATCACCTACAGAGAGATTAACCTAGAGAAGAGTCCCCTAAGTGCTGCAGAGATGGTTGTCCTTCTTGAAGGTTCTCAAATCTCCACAAATGAAGTCTTCTTCCATTTAAGGGGCCACTGTGTTTTTGGGGACCTTCAATGCTGCAGAAATGTTTTGGTACTCCTCCCCAGATCTGTGCCTCGACACAATCCTGTCTCTGACAATTCCTTTGACCTCATGGAGTGGTTTTGCTCTGACATGCACTGTCAACTGTGGGACCTTATATAGACAGGTGTGTGCCTTTCCAAATCATGTCCAATCAATTGAATTTACCACAGGTGGACTCCAATCAAGTTCTAGAAACATTTCAAGGATGATGAATGGAAACAAGATGCACCTGAGCTCAATTTCGAGTCTCATAGAAAAGGGTCTAAATACTGTTTTGTCATTATTGTGTGTGGATTTTATTTTATTTAATACATTTTAGAACAAGGCTGTAACGAACAAAATGTGGAAAAAGTCTAGGGGTCTGAATACATTCCGAAGGAACTGTATGTTTCCCATGCCAATAAAGCCCTTTGAATTGAATTGAGAGAAGGAGAGAGAGAGAGAAAGTGAGAGCTAGAAGGACAGAGCGAGAGTGAGAGAGGACAGAGAGAGAGAGTAACAGAGAGAGAGAGACAGAAAGGGAGAGAGAGTGACAGAGAGAAAGAAAGAGTTCTAACCTCATCTGATGTGTAATATGAAATAGAAGAACAAACTCGTGAAAACTGTCATGCAACAGTCACAAACCATACCATTTCACAGAGTCCTTAAATGCATTTCAGCTCCTATTAATACATACATTATTCCCTTGTGAGAGTCATAGCAACTGGATTGAAGCCAATGTGTATTTGCTTTGCGTTCTGCATACAGGCTCATCTCATACTCATTCCAAACTAAAATTTGATAAACAAGTAAATGCTGTGGTTAAGGGCAGCTTTTTTCAATTGAGGGGCATTGCCAAATTGAAAGGCTTCCTGTCTTTCAAAGATATGGAAACTGTGATCCATGCATTCATTTCATCCAGATTGGATTACTGTAATTCTCTTTATTTGGGGTTGTCTAAGAAGTTGCTTTCACGGCTGCAACTGGTCCAGAATGCTGCGGCCAGACTGTTGACTGGCACCAGGAAATGTTCCAGTATCTCTCCGGTGCTGGCTTCTTTGCACTGGCTTCCTGTTGAGTATAGGGTGCAATTCAAGGTCCTCTTAATGGTTTTTAAAGGTTTACATGGGCTTGCCCCTGCATATATCTCTAGTTTGTTACAGCACCATGTTGCTGCTAGACCACTAAAATCATCTCAAAGCTTCATTTTAAATGTTCCAAAATCTCGGTTAATAACGAAGGGAGATCGGGCCTTTGTGGTAGCAGCACCGCGTCTTTGGAATAGTCTTCCATTACACATTAAATCCTGTGATTCCGTCGAGTGTTTTAAATCTAGGTTGAAGACCCATCTCTTTTCTGCTGCTTTTAACTGTTCTTAGCTACATGTGGTTTTATTTAGTGTTTTGTTTTATGGTGTATTTGTCTATATGTTTTGTACAGTTGGGTCTGTAAAGCACTTTGGTCAACTCGTGTTGTTTTTAAATGTGCTTTAGAAATAGAAAATGATTGATTGATACTGCCTCCTTTTAAAATACCATACATGATCATTTCATTTGTTGCTGCCCCCAAAACAACTCAATGGGCAAAACTGAGGAGCAAAACTGGTAGAAGTGATGTCATAATTACCATGTTACATGTTCAGGTATACAAAACATTAGGAACACCTTCCTTATATTGAGTTGCCCTCAGAACAGCCTGAATTCGACGGGGCATGGACTCTTCAAGGTGTCGAAAGCGTTCCACAGGGATGCTGGCCAATGTTGACTCAAATGCTTCCCACAGTTGTGTCAAGATGGCTGGATGTCCTTTGGGTGGAGGACCATTCTTGAAACTGTTGAGTGTGAAAAACCCAGCAGCGTTGCAGTTCTTGACACACTCAAACCAGTGCACATGGCACCTACTACCATACCCTGTTCAAAGGCACTTAAATATTTTGTCTTGCCCATACACAATCCATGTATCGTATTTATTATGAATCCCCATTACTGCCAAGGCAGCAGCTACTCTTCCTTGGGTCCAGCAAAATTAAGGCAGTTTATACAATTTAAAAAACATTACAATACATTCACAGATTTCACAACACACTGTGTGCCCTCAGGCCCCTACTCCACCACTACCACATATCTACAGTACGAAATCCATGTGTACGTGTGTGTATAGTGCGTATGTTATTGTGTGTATGTGTGTGTGTGTGTGTATGCATGTGTCTGTGCCTATGTTTGTGTTTCTTCACAGTCCCCGCTGTTCCACAAGGTGTATTTTTTATCTGTTTTTAAATCAAATTTTACTGCTTGCATCAGTTACTTGATGTGGAATAGAGTTCCATGTAGTCATGGCTCTATGTAGTACTGGGCGCCTCCCATAGTCTGTTCTGGACTTGGGGACTGTGAAGAGACCTCTGGTGGCATGTCTTGTGGGGTATGCATTGGTGTCCGAGCTGTGCGTCAGTAGTTCAAACAACTCGGTGCATTCAACATGTCAATACCTCTCATAAATACAAGTAGTGATGAAGTCAATCTCTCCTCCACTTTGAGCCAGGAGAGATTGACATGCATATTATTAATATTAGTTATATTGTTCCTAATGTTTTGTACACAGTGTACAATACAAAGAGGCCTCTCAATAATGAAATTGTCAGGCTCTGGCCATAGAGAAGCCTTACTTCTCTATAGTTCTATGGTCAGAGTCTGGCAGTTCTAGTCGTTCTATGTCTGTGTGGTGTTGTGTGTGGGATCCCTAATTAGAGGCAGCTGCTATGCATTACCTCTAATTAGGGATCCTACTTATATGAGTTTGTTCCACTGCTAATGCGTGGTTCATTGTCGAATGTCTCGTGATCGATGTAAGTGTGTTTCCTTTCTGTTATCTGCAGCATTGTTATTTTGTATAGTTCGATACCAAGTCTAGTTTATTGAAATAAAGGATGTGGAACTATCGCTACGCTGCGCCTTGGTCTCTCTACACACCCGACTGTGACATAAATGCTGTATAAAGCCCACAGTCTAGTGGTAACATACCCTGTCTTCCCTCTGCATCTACATCCCCATCTGTCTTTGTAAATAATAAAAAATATATAATAATACAAATATTATGAAAAGCTTATCTAGTATTGATCCGAGGGTAGCGTAGGCCCTGAGTGTTGGAATGACTGACCTTCTACTTTGAGATGAAGGCTTTGAGATGAAGGCTTTACTGTAATACCCCCACAAACGATATTTCATGAAAATATTATGAAGAAAGAATGACAAAATGATTTGAAGTGTTCATAAGGCAAATATTTAAACGGTCCCTCAGTTATGTCCAAGACTGATCTGTGTCTTGATGAATGGGTACAAGTGGGATGGAAGGCTGATCAAGAACAGTTCCGCCATGGTTCTGACCCCCATTCTCTCTCTACCCTAGGGAGGAGACACCATGGTTCTGACCCCCATTCTCTCTCTACCCTAGGGAGGAGACTCCATGGTTCTGACCCCCCACTCTCTCTCTAACCTAGGCAGGAGACTCTATGGTTCTGACCCCCACTCTCTCTCTACCCTAGGCAGGAGACTCCATGGTTCTGACCCCCACTCTCTCTCTACCCTAGGGAGGAGACACCATGCTTCGTATCGGTGGAGCAGTGCCCCTTTGTCCTGGGTCTCAGTTGTGAGAATGCAGAGCTGGTCTTGGATGCCTGTGTTCAGATCACAGAGGGCATGAAGACCAGAGAGAGGCAACTCTTCCTCTTCAGCGACGTGATCGTCATCTCTAAGCTGAAGTAAGATGTGGAACATGATAAGCACAGACAAACCGACACAGATGGACCCAGACACACCGACACAGATGGACCCACACACACCGACACAGATGGACCCAGACACACCGACACAGATGGACGCAGACACACCGACACAGATGGACGCAGACACACCGACACAGATGGACCCAGACACACCGACACAGATGGACCCAGACACACACTAATATATAGACCTATTGACCTGTTGATACCAAAACTCTTCCCTCTTCAGTGCTACTTCTTGTTGATACAACACTTCTTCTCTTGTCGGTAAACTTTCCAAATGTTGACAAAACAAAATATGCAAGGTGGGATCTTTATGTGTAGATACAATTAATTATGCGAGAAATTATGCGAGAAATGCGAGAAATGTCGGTGGAACCGCTTTTATGCGCAAATATTAATATAATAACCATCATATTTAAGTAAACTTTGAGTCACTCGATGACATGTTGTGTGGTCCTCCCACTACAACTCGTTGGGAAAGTTTATTATGGTACAGATTAAATAAGTTATGATGAACTTCACAGGGTGGCGAAAGTGCAAGGAGATGTGCTCATTTCCAATAAATATTGAGTGTCTTATTATGGTGACATGATCATTGATGCTTGGCTGCTGTTTGACAAAAAATAATAATCTCGCTCTTCTGTCCATAATATTCTCATCATGTAGGTTATACCCGCACTGTATCTGCAAGCTGTTGGCTAGAGCGCATGTGCCAAGACCAGAGTAGCCACACTCGCTATATAACGCAACATTCTTTGTGAGAAAATCATTAAACGTGATGGAAACTCATTTAACTTGTATTTTTGTATTTTAAGAATTTAACCGAACAAAAGGTATGTCATCACGCACAGCATTTTACCCGCAACAAGTGAATTTGATGGAAACATCTCTCGTAGGACAATGCACATATTGTTTTTATGCAGATTTTAGCATACTTGCATGAAAATCTGTCTCCAATTGGATAAAAACATTGATAGTGACTCATATTTTCCTTCAAATTTATGTAGAGGCAACGGTAGGGAATACCCCTGTCTGTGTGCCCTTTGTCTACCACTTTGTGTAGCCGTTAGCGATGATGCTAATTGAATGACAACTTTCTTCTTGTAGATGGAAAGGCTTTCCCAAAAACCTCAATTAAATGTTAAATACAAAGTAGCCTATGCCTACCTGGCAGAATGATATAATGAATACCTGAAAAAATTGGGAAAAACTGAAACCTGGAAAAACAGAACAGAAAAACAGAATTTGGGAAAAAACTAAATGGAATCAGGCAAAAAAAATACTACTGAATTTATAGGGTCCTGAGTCTGAAAGGGGAAGTTAGTTTACAGTAGGATAGTCTGAAACATGTAGGGTAGTCTGAAACATGTAGGGTAGTCTGAAAGATGTAGGGTAGTCTGAAAGATGTAGGGTAGTCTGAAACATGTAGGGTAGTCTGAAACATGTAGGGTAGTCTGAAACATGTAGGGTAGTCTGAAAGATGTAGGGTAGTCTGAAAGGTGTAGGGTAGTCTGAAAGATGTAGGGTAGTCTGAAAGATGTAGGGTAGTCTGAAAGGTGTAAGGTAGTCTGAAACATGTAGGGTAGTCTGAAACATGTAGGGTAGTCTGAAAGATGTAGGGTAGTCTGAAACATGTAGGGTAGTCTGAAACATGTAGGGTAGTCTGAAAGATGTAGGGTAGTCTGAAAGGTGTAAGGTAGTCTGAAAGATGTAGGGTAGTCTGAAAGGTGTAAGGTAGTCTGAAAGATGTAGGGTAGTCTGAAAGATGTAGGGTAGTCTGAAAGATGTAGGGTAGTCTGAAAGGGGAAGTTAGTGGAACAGCGTAGCAGGAGAGTTTACAGTAGGGTAGTTTGAAAGATGTAGGGTAGTCTGAAAGATGTAGGGTAGTCTGAAAGATGTAGGGTAGTCTGAAAGGTGTAAGGTAGTCTGAAAGGGGAAGTTAGTGGAACAGCGTAGCAGGAGAGTTTACAGAAGGGGAGTTTGAAAAGTGTAAGGTAGTCTGAAAGATGTAGGGTAGTCTGAAAGATGTAGGGTAGTCTGAAAGGGGAAGTTAGGGGAACAGCGTAGCAGAAGAGTTTACAGTAGGATAGTTTGAAAGGTGTAAGGTAGTCTGAAAGATGTAGGGTAGTCTGAAAGATGTAGGGTAGTCTGAAAGGGGAAGTTAGGGGAACAGCGTAGCAGGAGAGTTTACAGTAGGATAGTTTGAAAGGTGTAGGGTAGTCTGAAAGATGTAGAGTAGTCTGAAAGGGGAAGTTAGTGGAACAGCGTAGCAGGAGAGTCTACAGTAGGGTAGTCTGAAAGGTGTAGGGTAGTCTGAAAGATGTAGGGTAGTCTGAAAGGGGAAGTTAGTGGAACAGCGTAGCAGTTGGGTTTACAGTAGGGTAGTCTGAAAGATGTAGGGTAGTCTGAAAGGGGAAGTTAGTGGAACAGCGTAGCAGGAGAGTTTACAGTAGGATAGTTTGAAAGGTGTAGGGTAGTCTGAAAGATGTAGGGTAGTCTGAAAGGGGAAGTTAGTGGAACAGCGTATCAGGAGAGGTTACAGTAGGGTAGCCTGATAGTTAGGGGAACATCGCAGCAGGAGGGTATATGGTCGGGGAGTCCGGGGAATTCTATTTTCTATCAGCTTCTCTATTATAGTAAACAGTAAAGTCATCGTTGGTTATCTAAACACAAAGCAGAAAGCAGGGTAATTTTCTCTAAGAGTGATATTAGCCCAAACAGGAAATGGATATGACTGGAGGAACTTTTGTTTTCTCTTCATCATCTCATTTCTCTTCTCCTTTTTCAGTGTGATATAAATAAACTAAGATAATGTTTGAAATCTCAACCTCTGAAGTTTTCGCCCACTACATAGGTTAAACAGTATGAAAGAAGATTTGTGTAATCTAAAGTAGATTTGTGCTAACCAAGATGAAATTCAGAATAAATCCAGTTGAGAATAAAAATATTCCAAAACATGCATCCAGTTTGCAATAAGGCACTAAAGTCAAATTGCAGAAAATGTGTCAAAGAAGTTAACTTCATGTCTTGAATCCAAATATCACTGAGTACCACTCTTCATATTTCCAAGCATGGTGGTGGC
The DNA here is from genome assembly GCA_023634145.1 of Thymallus thymallus. NCBI lineage: Eukaryota > Metazoa > Chordata > Actinopteri > Salmoniformes > Salmonidae > Thymallus > Thymallus thymallus. Next base: position 24,498,237 of record CM042411.1, on the reverse strand, counting down.
TGCATCATTCTATGGGTATGCTTGTCATCTGCAAGAACTAAGGGTATGTTTTTTTAGGATACAAATAAATGGAATAGAGCTAAGCACAGACAAACTCACCTTTCAGCAGGACAATAACCTAAAACACAAGACCAAATTTACAATGGAGTTTCAAGTTTCAAGTACAGTGAAATGCTTTTTTTGCAAACTCAAAACCCAACAATTCAATAATCAAAAGCAATTTAATACCAGAGACATAACACACAAGAACCTCAATTTCCTTCCTCCCTTCCTCCCATCTCTCTATCCCCTTCCCACCTTCCATTGATTCTACATCCCAAATGGCACCCTATTCTCCATATAGTGCACTAATTTTGACCAGAGCCAAGCTCATAGGGAGGAAATAGGGTGCCATTTTGGATTCAGCCACTTTCCATTCTATTTACGCTGCCTGAATAGACCCTGATTACCGGAACACTTTTCTGGATTCTAGGCTCTACACGAAATCACAAAATGTTCCCACGACCAGGCTTACAGTAAGTGTGTGGGTCTGTGGATCCACACGTGACAAGGTGAAAATGTCTATGTCGTAGCAAATAAAAAATGGTGGCCTAGGCCATGTGAGTGTACTTTCCTCCTCACGAGGAGACCGACAGAAAGACAGTCAGACACAGACGGACAGGCAGACGGACAGGCAGACGGACAGGCAGACGGACAGACAGGATCTAGTCATGGAACACAATGCATTTATAAAGAGATCACTTCCAGTTTCTGAGTGATAAACAACCAATCACTGATTCAGAGATAGATACAATAATGAGGAATACATTAGTACCCAAAGAAACCATTGGGAACGAGAAGTGGATCATACCGTTATCTAGTCCTGATGAACAGAGATACAGTTCTAGTCAGGCCTGATGAGCAGAGATACAGTCCTAGCCAGGCCTGATGAGCAGAGATACAGTCCTAGCCAGGCCTGATGAGCAGAGATACAGTCCTAGCCAGGCCTGATAAGCAGAGATACAGTCCTAGCCAGGCCTGATGAGCAGAGATACAGTCCTAGCCAGGCCTGATGAGCAGAGATACAGTCCTAGCCAGGCCTGATGAGCAGAGATACAGTCCTAGCCAGGACTGATGAGCAGAGATACAGTCCTAGCCAGGCCTGATGAGCAGAGATACAGTCCTAGTCAGGCCTGATGAGCAGAGATACAGTACTAGTCAGGCCTGATGAGCAGAGATACAGTCCTAGTCAGGCCTGATAACAACATAAACTGACGTCCTGTCTCTCTCTCTCTCTCTCTCTCTCTCTCTCTCTCTCTCTCTTTGTCTCTCTCTCTCTGTCTCTAATTGTCTCTCTGTCTCTGTCTCTCTCTCTCTCTCTCTCTCTATGTCTCTCTCTCTGTCACTCTGTCGCACTGTCTCGCTCTCTGTGTCTCTCTCTCGCTCTCTGTTTCTCTCTCTGTCTCTCTGTCTCTCTGTCTCTCTGTCTTTCTGTCTCTCTGTCTCTGTCTCTCTCTCGCTCTCTGTCTCTCTCTCTCGCTCTCTGTGTCTCTCTCTGTCTCTCTCTCGCTCTCTGTGTCTCTCTCTGTCTCTCTCTCTCTCTCTGTTGCTCTCTCTCTCTCTGTCTCTCTCTCTCTCTGTCGCTCTCTGTCTCTCTGTCTCTCTGTCTCTCTCGTTTAGATCCAGTGCTAGCTACAGTCTGAAGCACAGGGTGAGTCTGGAGGATCTGTGGCTTTATGGCTTTGAGGACGAGCCCGAAGAGGAAGAGGGAGGAGGGGGAGAGATCGATCTTAGGACCTCACTCGTCTTGGCCTGGCCACTCGCCTTCTGTGTGGTGTCCTTCTGGTGAGCAACAGCCATCCTCTGTCTGCATGCATGAGTGCCCACTCATATATCTGCAAACACACACAGACACGTAGGCAGACAGGCGCACACGCACTCACACACACACACACACACACACACACACGCGCGCGCGCACACACACACACACACACACACACACACACACACAGGTGGAAACACGTCTCTTTTAACTCAATGAGAAACATTTCTCACTCATCGTTCTCAATGTAGTAATAACAAATAACAAGTGATGTTTCTCTAGGTTTCTTCTCACTACTGACATTACGGGACAATGAGTAATTCTCTGAACATCCAAAGCTTAAAGGTTAGAAACCTACACAATGAGCCACTACTGAGCAGTAAGTTCAGCTTAGTGGCATTTCAAAGTACAACTATTACAATGTGAGGATAATAGAGTCAACCTAACTCTAACGTCCATAAGTTCATATTCAAGATTCATATGAACAGTTCCTTTAAGTACATTTTTACTTATTTGGTTTTCCTGGGAGATATACTGTGTCCTTGGATTGACCTAAAAACATATTGAGTTCCTTCAGAGATGCTTTCCATAAGGTCTTGAATGAAATAAGGAAGTTAGAAAAATCTGCACCATCACAAGGTAGTGGCTGGTGAAACAGGAAGTGTGAAGCTGACCATCAGATCTCAGGTCACGTGTCAGGGGCTTTACAGCAATGGACTTCATCGGGAAACCTGGGTCTTTCAAATAAAGAGAGATGGTGGAAATTACATGGTCACAAATGGAGACAAACAGACAAAACATTCAATGGAAAAAATTAAAGGGGATTGAATAGTTATTTAATAACAATCAGTGCCTGTTTTGATCAGGAATGATAGCTATCCCTTGTTGGTGTAGATGGCTCATTTATTCATGTTATTGGGGTCTGAGTCATGGACTCCCACGGTTTCTTGTCAAACAAACTAGTCAAATAAGTGTGACCGTTATTGACTCGAGTCATTCTTAGAGTCTGGGGTTCGCCAGTTTATCAGCCTACTGTTTACCAGTAATCACCAACTGTACATGAGCTGGTCTGTTGGGAAAGTCTATGTAATAGCCTCTTTTACAGTAATCCAAAAGTATGGGCCCTAATGTAGGTCCTTGTGTAGGCCCTAACGTAGGCCCTTGTGTAGGCCCTAAGGTAGGCCCTTGTGTAGGCCCTTGTGAGCTCCCAAAGGGTGCAGTGGTCTAAGACGCTGCATCTCAGTGCTAGAGGCGTCACTACAGACAACCTGATTCAAATCCAAACTGTATCAAAAGCGGCTGTGATTGGGCGCCGCACAATTGGTCCAGCGTCGTCCGAGTTTGTCCGGTGTAGGCTGTCATTGTAAATTTTTTATTTTTTTTTATTTCACCTTTATTTAACCAGGTAGGTCAGTTGAGAACAAGTTCTCATTTGCAACTGCGACCTGGCCAAGACAAAGCAAAGCAGTGCGACAAAAACAACACAGAGTTACACAGTAAACAAAACATGGTCAAAAACACAATGGAAAGTCTATATACAGAGTGCAAAATGTAGTGCAAAATGCAGTAAGGTTAAGAGGTAGGACAATAAATAGACCATAGTGGTGAGACAAATTACAGATTATCATCATTAACACAGGAATGAAGGATGTGCAAATTATGATGTGCAAATAGAGATACTGGAGTGCAAGATTTGTGAAAATAACAAAAATAAATATGGGGATGAGGTAGTAGTGTGGGCTATTTACAGAAGGGCTATATACAGGTGCAGTGATCGATAAGCAGCTTTGACAGCTGACGCTTAAAGTTAGTGAGGGAGATAGGAACCTCTAGCTTCAGTGATTTTTGCAATTCGTTCCAGTCATTGGCAGCAGCGAACTGGAAGGAAAGGCGGCCAAAGGAGGTGTTGGCTTTGGGGGTGACCAGTGAGATATACCTGCTGGAGCGCATGCTACGGGTGGGTGTTGCTATAGTGACCAGTGAGCTGAGATAGGGCGGGGATTTACCTAGTAATGACTTATAGATGACCTGGAGCCAGTGGATTTGGCGACGAATATATAATGAAGGCCAGCCAACGAGAGCATACAGGTCGCAGTGGTGGGTAGTGTATGGGGCTTTGGTAACAAAACGGATGGCACTGTGATAGACTACATCCAATTTGCTAAGTAGAGTGTTGGAGGCTAGTTTGTAAATGACATCGCCGAAATCAAGGATCGGTAGGATAGTCAGTTTTACAAGGGCATGTTTGGCAGCATGAGTGAAGGAGGCTTTGTTGCGAAATAGGAAGCCAATTCTGGATTTAATTTTGGATTGGAGATGGTTGATGTGAGTCTGGAGGTTGAGTTTACAGTCTAACCAGATGCCTAGGAATTCAAATAAGAATTTGTTCTTAACTGACTTGCCTAGTTATCTCTTGTGTAGGCCCTAATGTAGGCACAACCCAAGGTGAAGGAAAACAAAGTACATGAAAACAGATGCACTTCTAAAGGCCTCACTTCCACGCTTCCCCAGAGTCAAGTGATTCCCTTTTACAAATAAAGTTATTACTATCATCTAAATAGGTGAGTGTGGGTTAGAGTCTCTCGTGTGTCTCTGTCGACACGCCGATGACAGCAGCAGCCCCAACACAAAAGGAAGTGGTGTGTTTGGTTAGGAGCCGCCATGACGCTGCTTCCTGTCCCCATGACTGAGTTAGAGTTTCCAACTCTGTAGTTAAAATAGCCCGAGGGGCATGCTGTGTCTCTTCAGTCTGTTAGTCTGTCCGTCCGAGCGTTTGGTTCGTTCCTCTTTCACTGTGGATTAGTAACTCACGCCACACTGTTATTTTACCTGCAGCTTGCCTGAGGTGAAAGAACGCTGGCTGGATACTCTTCACAGGTAAGCACTACTAATTTTTGCAGTTTTTATTGGACCTTTATTTAAACAGTGAGTCGCCATTGAGACCAGGGTCTCTTTTGCAAGGGAGCCCTGCACATACAATTCATAGACAAAAACAATAAATACAAAAAAAATAACTAACTAAAATCCAGCACTATTAACTCTATACATACTGTAAATGCCACTTGATTGTGCTGCAAATGGTTACCGTGGTTACTGGGTTATAATTATATCATGGTCATTATTTGTATTTTTTCTATTTTTTTTAAGGGTCTCAGCTTAAATATTACAGAACTATTGTGGGATCTATCAATGTATTTGTAATAGCTTGCAGTATCAATGGGACTGTACTGTCAATGTCATTCAATTACATAAAATACATAAATATGTGCACGCTTGACTGTAAGTCTCTTTGGATAAAAGCGTCTGCTAAATGGCATATATTATTATATTAGTTAGTATTGGGCTATGTGTGGAATTAGTATTGAAGGGTAGTATAAAGACATCTGTGATGGAGATAGGAACTGTATTTTAGTTAATATTACCATATTCTTCATGATGTCACAACTTATTGTATATAGTTCAAATACTTTTTTCTATCATGCAATTATTAGTGGTAATCATCCTTTTCACTAATAATCAAATGAAGATTTTATCATATTGAAAATATCCATTTGATCCTCTTTTAAAACTTTTAAAACGCACCCCTCATCCCACTTTCTCCACAGCCTAAACAGGGGCTAGTCTCTCTCCACAGCCTAAACAGGGGCTAGTCTCTCTCCACAGCCCTCTAAACAGGGACTAGTCTCTCTCCACAGCCCTCTATCCAGGGACTAGTCTCTCTCCACAGCCCTCTAAACAGGGACTAGACTCTCCACAGCACTCTTAACAGGGACTAGTCTCTCTCCACAGCCCTCTAAACAGGGACTAGTCTCTCCACAGCCCTCTAAACAGGGACTAGTCTCTCTCCATAGCCCTCTAAACAGGGACTAGTCTCTCTCCACAGCCCTCTAAACAGGGACTAGTCTCTCTCCACAGCCCTCTAAACAGGGACTAGTCTCTCTCCACAGCCCTCTAAACAGGGACTAGTCTCTCCACAGCCCTCTAAACATGGACTAGTCTCTCTCCATAGCCCTCTAAACAGGGACTAGTCTCTCTCCACAGCCCTCTAAACAGGGACTAGTCTGTCTCCATTATGGCTCACCAGAATAACTAGGGATTTACTTGAGATCAATCAAATATTAATAGTTGTATGTATGTATTTTAATAATTCCAGGAAAATAAAAGCAGCAACAGAGAGGGCAGGTTCTATCACACCCCTCCCAACTGTCCTGATGAAGGTGCTGAGCAACAGTATCACAGTAAGTTTCTCACTTAGGGCCCGTCCCAAATGGCACCCTATTCTGTATACAGTACACTGCAAAAGTAGTGAACTATAGGGAGCAGGATGCCATTAGGGATGCAGATTTAGCTTACTCTCCATTGTGCTAAATATACAGCAATAGCTATTAGAACACCTGAAACAGAGAAGAGCTGCGTGATTTATTACCATAGCACATACTGTGTCGTATGTAGACATACGGTATTCCCTGATACCTCACTCAGATTCTTGTTACCAAAGGTGGTGATTGTACTAATAGAATTTGAATGAGCATATGTTTACCTTTACTCTCTCTCTCTCTCTCTCTCTCTCTCTCTCTCTCTCTCTCTCTCTCTCTCTCTCTCTCTCTCTCTCTCTCTCTCTCAGGCTAAAACTCTAACAGGAAGTAGCATGGAGCCGTTTATTGAGTCTACTCGTAATGTGAGTACCGTACAGTACAAATCCAGCTTCTGCTTCTCCCATTCATGTGTCAATTGTTCTGGAATCAACACGTATTGGCAAACACCTTTCGTTTCCCTAGACCTATTTTTAGGTTTTGAACTACTGCAATCTGTTGCTCAAAATGATAACTTATATAACTTGATACTGTACAGTGATAAGGAGGGTTTGTGTTGTTTTGTTCAAATGGAGGACCTTGTGTTGATGTTAAGGGCATATTAGTGTGAAAGTAGAGGATGTTTTTGAGGGGTATTTTTGCGGGGTGTTTTTTAGGGGTATTTTGGAGAAGTGTTTCTAAAGGGGTAAATTGTTTGTGTGATGGACGAGTTTGAGGAAGGTAACACTCTTACCACCCTGCACTCTCACATGGAAACAGGCGTGAAGACACAGGGTGTGTGGTTTAGGGGGCATAGAGCAGAGGCTCCTACACTCCCTCCCCTGCCACACGTTCCTCACACATGCTCATGACAACATCTCCTGTTTTGCATTTCCAGGGCGACACAAAGATCCCCAGCCTTCCCAGGGAGTTGTGTAACGCAAAAGCAACACGGCCCATTGGTGAGTTTGAACATCGCTGAAAAACAATGACATGGTATCAGTTAGCATTACTGTATACTGTGCCCCTTATAATACCTCCCATATAATACTCAATACTACATACTACATGTATACCTACACAAGTTATCTAATCATTTGCCTTCTTTCTTAACAGAAAATGGCGGCAAAAGTAAGAGAAGCATCAGCATGTTGAGGAAGTTGAAGAGTTCCCCCCTCCCCAGTATGTTCTCCCATCCAGACACAAACTCCAAGAGCCAACTGTTTGGACAACCTCTCTCCAAGACATGCCCAGAGGACGGGATGCTTCCCAAGCCTATCACAGTACGTCAGTCTACCACATCTTTCTTGGTTCTATACTATCTTGGTTCTGTACTATCTTGTTTTTTTACTATCTTTGTATGTCAGATTGCCTTCATTTGTACAAAATGTGTGGCTGTGGGCATTGAGTGAGAAAGATTGTATTCATTGTGCGACATAACATAACACTTTCCTTTCATGAACTGAACTGCCATAATGAGTCATAGTGACAGCTATTGATTTGACCAAGTGTCCGCTCGGTAGCGTCCGCTAATGTGCATCCTAATAAAATAAAATAAAATAAATAAACCCTTTTAACTAAACACCCTGGTAGAATGAGGTGCATTTCAATTCAATAATTGTCACTAGGACTCATTACGGCAGTTGATTAGGGCACTTGATTAGTTGATTAGGGCACTTGATTAATTGATTAGGGCACTTGATTAATTGATTAGGGAACTTGATTAATTGATTAGGGCACTTGATTAATTGATTAGGGCACTTGATTAATTGATTAGGGCACTTGATTAATTGGGGCACTTGATTAATTGATTAGGGCACTTGATTAATTGATTAGGGCACTTGATTAATTGATTAGGGCACTTGATTAATTGATTAGGGCACTTGATTAATCAGGTCATTCAATTGTCACTAATAAGTGCAGTTAGTTAACAAATCACTTGACGATGGTTGCTAAGAACCTGCCTGTCTGCAACCCAACCATATATTTAGTCTACATGTGATGTTCCAGTTTATAAACACGCACAACGCACCAACCGCCTGTCTCACTCTGACCCTCCCCCTCGCAGAACACATGATGTGCACACACACACACACACACACACACACACACACACACACACACACACACACACACACACACACACACACACACACACACACACACACACACACACAGTCACACACACACACACACCACATGTGTATGTTCATGCCTTTTCTCAGCCTGGTCTGACCTCTCCTTGTTCCTCTCTCTCCCCACCAGGAGATATTGGTCCTTCTGTGGAAGAAAGGCCCCTCCACAGTGGGGGTGTTCAGGACGCCATGCAACAATAAGACCCTGAAAACCATCAGGGAGCAGCTCAACAGTGGGATGGAGGTGGAGATGGAGGCCCTGCCCGTGGTTCTCCTGGTGGGTCTGCTCAAGGTAAAGAGTCATCCATCTGGTCACTCTGCCCGTCCGTTGGACGCTCTCGCTACTTATCAGCAGTCTTCTATTGTGTTCTAACCTCTGACACCTTCCTTTCTAATTACAGAGTTTTCTGAACGAGCTCCCGGGACGCCTGCTGATGTCCGAGCTGTATGAGACCTGGATGAAGGCCCTGGAGTGTAAGGACGACCACCAGAGAGGCTTGGAGCTCAAGAGGTAAGCTACCAAACACTTACGAGCTGATGCTAGCTAAAAGTGGCATCAGCTAAACATTTCTAGGACCAACTGCTAATGCTATGCCGTGGCATTAACGCTAGCTACTATAGCTACTTGCTACTATACCACCCTGTCCAGTCACTCCCATTGGTGACCTGTAAAACTGTAAGGTACTCGAGAGGCCGTAGACAATCCTAAATGCTAATGTAAGACTAGTGTAGGCGTTTGGTTGAATACAAAAACCCCTGAACTTTTCCATTGCTGTTGTAGGTGTAGCAAATCACATATTCAGGGGGCTTTTGAATGGAGTTTTTCAGAGATTCAGACAAAGAGGAAGTAGTGCTACTCAACCCAATGTGTACTTGGCACTTCTCTTTTTTTAGTTGAATTCCCCTCTCAAAAAAGAGAAGCTAAAAAAAGAGCGGCAAACTGATCTACGTTTTCTTCCTGTTCTTTCTCTCCTCTCCTCCCTCCTCTCCTCCCTCCTCCACTCAGGGTGGTAGACAAGCTACCAGGCCCTAACATCCTCCTGTTGCGGAACATTCTGTGTCTGCTCCACCACGTCACGAAGAGCAAGCACGCCAACAAGATGGGCGCCAAGAATTTGGCGGTGTGCATCGCACCCACTCTGCTGCAGAAGGACGACATGTCCTTAGACGTGGAGACTGTGAAAAAGGTGAGAATACGGTTCAGACTGGACTCTTTGAAGCTGCCAATGTGGTTTTCATGCACTGAAAACCACAGTGTGTGCATGTGTGTTTTGTGTGTCTGTGTGTAGGCCTATGGTTTCACAAGAACATTACCCTACTGTAGTCTGCACTGAAACAGGACTGAGTTGTTCAGCGAAAGGAAATGCCAAATCGTCACGCTTTAAAACAATATTACTTTCAATCACTCAACCCTCTTTCTAAGTAATGTTGATCTTTTATGTTCTTTGTGATTCCTTTAGGCGGCAGAGCTGACAAGGTTCCTGATAAAGAATTGCAGTGAGATCTTTGGAGAAGACATCCTGAGCCTTTTGGGAGGTCACGATGAGGTTAGCTTAGGTAAGCGAACTGGGCTGCTTTAGGCGCCACTCTTTGCAGTGCTAAACATTGTTTCACAGAAAATGAGAACATTCTGTGAACACATATTTATGGGAACACAATTCAAAGTGCTTGAAATCAAGTAGAACAATGGGAATGGGAAACATACACTGCAACTGATCAATGTTCTGCCTCTTTCTCCGCAGATTCTGTGTCGTCACAGCGGCACGACTCTGCGTATGACAGCACCGACCCGGACTCTGAGGGGGACAGCCTGGGGTCCATGCAGGGAGAGGGTGAGGGAGAGGGGGAACGTGGCGCTGTCCCCTCGTGCTCCTCCAACGTCAACTTCCACACCTTCACCAACAAGAAGCCCTTTAACCGCCGTTGCTCGGAGCCAATCATCTTCCCCTCAAGGAATCTGGCCCGTAGCCATGACGACTTCTCCGTGGAAGGCCGGGACTTTGAGGAGCAGCCACTCAAAAAGCAGATCTCTAATGACTCCTTCCTGCTCCCTGGGCATCATGCCGCCACCAGGCCCGACGTCACGCTGTCCCTTCCCAAACTTGGCGGCAGCCAGACAATGACTTGGTGGCAGCTTGACCCGTCATGCTCGTCTTCCTGCTCCCTAGAGAGTGCCAACTCCAACGCATCGGAAGGCTCTGTGTTCACCAGCTCGCCGCTGGCCTCCCCGGGCTGCCCACGCAGGGCCCAGTCCACAAGTGCGAGGGTGGACACGGTGGAAGTGGCCAAACGACGCACCCAGTCCATGAAGGTGGACAGCAAATCCCTGATGATGACCAATAGCCTGGGAATCTTTGGCTTCTCCCGGATCAGTCAGAAGAAAGGCGACCTCCAGAAGGAGAAGCCTTTCCCCTGTGGAACCCTCCAGGAGGACTCCCAGAGTGAGGCAGAGGCCCCGGTGGCCAAGGCCCCTCTCAGGCAGAAGCGGCCCCTGTCTGCCGTGGAGGTCTTCCAGCAGGTGGACAGCAGACTGACACAGCCCCCCTCGTACGAGCAGGCAGTCCAGAGTGCGGCTCAGCCCGCCCTGTCACATTACGGCTCCATGACTGTCAGAGTCGCAGCCGCCACTCTCAGCAGGAAGTCCCGCCCAGCCTCTATGAACGCAAACTTCCTGTACTCCTGTGCCATCAATCAATACACAGACTGCTTCTCTCAGGGGACAGACAGTGATGATGTCACCGCAGCCCAACAACATTCCGGCGGGTTCCGCCAGCGAGCGATGTCTGAGTCTGTGTCAAGACCACGCCATGAGACCATGTCACAACATGAGACTGTGTTACGGAGGTGCAGCCAGCCTTTGTTCGAGGAGTATTCTTGCGCCAAGGAGTCCTACGTTTAATTGCCTTTTTCTGAAATTATTTCTCACTTTTCACTTTTAATGTACACAAATGATAATGTACAACTGCTAGGTTGAACTTGCTGAGTAGTACTGTTTTAGAGTACAGAATAAAAATAAAGATATTTCACCTGAAAAGCTGTTAATGAAGGTAGATACTACTCTAGTCTAACTACAGCAAAGCTATGTAAATAATCACAATCTGAATTTCTCTTACAGTTTTACATAATTTACTGATATGTATTGTACATAAATTGAACCTTGTGAAAATGTGTGTCTTTTCGTGTATTGATTCTACAACATATTTCCTTCCACTACAATAAAGCACCTTTATGTTACATTGTGACTTTGTTCTCCAGTTATTAAGGTCTTTACACTTCAGATGTTGTCTAGGAGCACTCAAGTCCTGTGACTTTTATTTGACCTTTATTTAACTAGGAAAGTCAGTTAAGAACAAATTCTTATTTACAATGACGGCCTACCAGCTTCGACTAGAATCGTTTGGCCGTTGTAGTCCCAAGCACACAGTGCCACTCAAAAACAACCTTGTGCTCATGCAAGTACAAGAGATGAGCTCCCATAAATACACAAACTATACTGCTTGCTCCGTTCATCCCATTGGCTCCACCCACGTTAACACAGCCATTTCAGAAGGATTGTAGGCTTGTAGATGTAGCCTGGTCCCAGATCTGTTTGCGCTGTCTTAACATTGTCACACTAAGAACGCACAAACCAATCTGGAACCAGGCTAGGTTAGATGGACTTCCTCTCACCATTCGGCCATTAGCAAATGCATTAATGAGGAACTAATATGGGCATGCAGGGTCGGGGCGGTGAGCGTAAGACCAGTTAGGCCCGGCTTGCTTCTGCTTTTTAGGCCAGTTATGCAATCTAGCAGCCTTCATTGAGAGAACAACATGTTCTGGCTGGTGGCTCTCGGAAAAGGAAACCAGACGCTGATCACGTGAAAGGATTTGGTTTTTCTCTGAATTGCTTGTTGTCGTGGCTGCCTTGATAAGCCACTCTGATGCCACGGCTTCCCCTTCCTCTCTCGACTTTTTTGTTTGACGTTTCCTCTCTTAGCGTTGGTCTCTAATTAATTAATGGTGTTCAGTTAAAGTAGGCTTTAATTTGCCTGCAGTGCAGACACCCTTAATGGACTAAAGTATTCATATAACTGTGATTATTAAGGCCTTACCAACTCATTACTATTCTCACCAAGGAGGATTCATTTCCTAGACTTCCTAGAATCTTTACTAGATTAATTTACTAAAATCCAAGAAGCCTGTTAGGCCAGTAGACGTGATGAGAAAATAGTGTAACCGACCTAGGGCAACGTGCTCGTCCATAAAAATCTGTTGATGTGCCCTTGAGCAAGGCACTTAACACTAATTTCTCCATGGTCATGCGTATTAATACACACTTGTACATGTGTGAAAGAGGACAAATATAAGCACCCACCAAATTATTATTATTATATAAACTAAAGAGCTACTTCCTAAAAACCCAAACCTTGTCCCGGAAAATGTAAAAAACTATCGACCTATATTAAATCTCCCATTCCTCTCAAAAATGTAGCTCACTGCCTTCCTGAAGACAAATAATGTATACAAAACATTTCAGTCTGGCTTTAGACCCCATCATAGCACTGAGACTGCACTCATTAAGGTGGTAAATGACCTGGCCTCCACAATCAACCGACCTCAACCCAATTGAGATGGTTTGGGATGAGTTGGACCGCAGAGTGAAGGAAAAGCAGCCAACAAGTGCTCAGCATATGTGGGAACTCCATCAAGACTGTTGGAAAAGCATTCCAGGTGAAGTTGGTTGAGAGAATGCCAAGAGTGTGCAAAGCTGTCATCAAGGCAAAGGGTGGCTACTTTGAAGGATCTCAAATATGAATTGTTTAACACTTTTTTGGTTACTACATGATTCCATATGTGTTGTTTCATAGTTTTGATGTATTCACTATTATTCTATAATGTAATGTCTGTTTGTGAGTGGTGGTGATCAGAGAGCCTAGAGGAGGAGGAGGATAGTGATAGAGGAATTTGTATGTTAAAGATAATGACTAATGTATTCCACCAGGAAACTGTATAACTGGTTGAAATATGTTATAAGACAATAATCTAATAATATGTGTGACTGGACCTTTTAAGACTAGGACATTGTGTTACTATTTCGCAATATGAGCAGGGTATAGCTGAGACAACAGAAGAGGAGTAGAACTGTCAACAGGCGACTTGTGATAACTATGACAGAACGACAGATATATGGGACCCAAAAGCGGACACGGAGGCAGAGATATGATTGACTGTTTAATAGGAGATATGGGGCAAGACAGGCTCGTAGTCAATGACAGGCAGTGTTCGTAACAGGGAATCAGAATGGCAGTCGTCCAATAAGGGGAGTCAGGCTCGTAGTCGTAGTTCAGGCAGAGTTCGGTACCGGGAATCAGAAGGATGGCAGTACAGAGGAGTAGACAGTCTCGTAATCCGTAATGCAGGCAGAGTTCGTTTGGCAGCAGATCAGATGGTCGAAGGCACATGAGGGGGCTAGACAGGAACGTAATCCAACAGGCAGGTAGAGGTCCAAATACCGGCAAACAGACTGGCAGAGTTAGTAATACGAGATAGAGTGCTGGAAACGACTGACTAGGCAAGACGATCTGGCAAAACCCTAACAGAACCCAAGGGACTAAATACCCAAACTGATTGACGAAGGAGATAGGGTGCACCTGGTGTGGGGAGGGGACAAACACAGACAGGTGAAACAAATCAGGACATGACAGTACCCCTCCTCCTACGGGCGCCACCTGGCGACCGACCCGGGTGCATACCTGGCTGACCGGGATGCCGTCGATGAAAGTCGGCGATGAGCTCCGGGTCGAGGATGTCCCTGGTAGAGACCCAAGACCGCTCCTCTGGCCCGTAGCCCTCCCAGTCAACCAGGTACTGGAAACCCCGGCCCCGGGGACGGACTCTCAGGAGGCGACGCACCGTCCAGGCAGGTTGATTGTCAATAACCCGAGGAGGAGGAGCAGGCCTAGGAACAGGAGACAAAGGACAATGAGAGACAGGTTTTACACGGGACACATGAAAGGTGGGATTAATGCGGAGGGACCGGGGCAACATGAGGCGTATGGCTGAACGGTTGATAATCCGGGAGATCTGATAGGGACCGATGTAACGGGATGAGAGCTTGCGACTCTCCACCCGAAGGGGCAGATCTCGGGTGGACAGCCACACCCTCTGGCCCACACGATAGTGGGGAGCCGGGGTCCTGCGACGGTCAGCCTGCCGCCGATACCTGGCATTGGTGCGTAGTAGAACCGCCCGGGCCTTTCTCCATGTCCGACGGCAGCGCCTTACAAACAACTGGGCCGACGGAACGCCAACCTCCTCCTCCTGCTCCGGAAACAGCGGAGGCTGGTAGCCCAAGGAGCATTCGAAGGGGGAAAGCCCAGTAGCGGAGGAAGGCAGGGTGTTGCGGGCATATTCCACCCAAACGAGTTGCCGGCTCCAGGTGGTGGGATTGTCCGAAACCAGGCAACGTAGAACAGTCTCGAGATCTTGATTGGCCCGCTCTGATTGGCCGTTAGACTCTGGGTGGAAACCTGAGGACAGGCTGATAGAAGAACCAATAAGGGTACAGAAAGCCCTCCAGAACTGGGAAGTGAACTGAGGACCCCGGTCGGAGACGATGTCAATGGGTAATCCGTGGATTCTAAAAACGTGCTGCACCATCAGTTGGGCCGTTTCCTTGGCCGATGGCAGCTTAGGCAGGGCGATGAAGTGTGCCGCCTTCGAGAACCGGTCCACAATGGTGAGGATAGCGGTATTGCCGTCGGATTGCGGCAGGCCTGTGACAAAATCCAGGGAGATGTGCGACCATGGACGATGAGGGACCGGAAGAGGCTGTAGGAGACCAGCCGGGGCCTGGCGGGGCGTCTTGTTTTGGTTACACACTGTGCAGGCAGAGACAAAAGAGGGGACATCCACTCCCATGGTGGGCCACCAAAACCTTCGACGTATAAATGCCAGGGTCCGGCGAGAACCGGGGTGGCAGGTCAGTTTAGATGAATGACCCCATTCCAGGACTCGGGATCGGACAGGGTCAGGCACGAACAGGCAGCCTGGCGGACCCCCTCCGGGGTCAGGGCTCAACTGTTGTGCGTTACGCACATCCTCTTCAATACCCCAGACCAAGGATGTAGCCAAACAAGAAACTGGGAGAATGTGCTCATTACCTTGGGCAGCAGCAGGACTGAACACACGGGAGAGGGCGTCCGGTTTAGTGTTCTTAGAGCCGGGTCGATAAGACAGGGTAAAATTAAAGCGAGTAAAAAACAGGGCCCACCTGGCTTGTCGGGCATTGAGCCTCCTGGCTGAGCGTAGATACTCCAGGTTCTTGTGGTCTGTCCACACAAGAAATGGTTGTTCCGCTCCCTCCAGCCAATGTCTCCACTCCTCCAATGCAGTCTTGACCGCCAGCAATTCCCTGTTGCCGACGTCATAGTTAACCTCAGCAGGTGTCAAACGATGGGAGAGGAATGCACAGGGGTGCAGCTTCTGGTCGCTGTCCGACCTTTGTGACAACACAGCCCCCACGCCGATGTTGGAGGCGTCCACCTCCACCACAAACTGCCGGGCCGGATCTGGGTGAATCAGAATGGGGGCTGAAGTGAAGCGCTGTTTGAGGGCAGCGAAGGCCTGGGCTGCTTGGGAGGACCATACAAAGTTCACTTTAGTCGAGGTTAAAGCCGTGAGTGGGGCTGCCAAAATACTGTAATTACGGATGAATCGCCGATAAAAATTGGCAAACCCCAGGAAACGTTGCAGATCCAGGCGTGAAGAGGGCTGTGGCCAATCAGTGACGGCTTGGACCTTGCCTGGATCCATTCGGATGCTACCTGCAGCCACTATGTAACCCAAGAAAGGAATGACAGAGCGATGGAACTCACACTTTTCTGCTTTTACAAACAGTTGGTTCTCTAATAATCGCTGGAGGACCTGTCGTACGTGTGCCGTGTGTTCCTGGGCTGAGTGGGAAAAAATCAAGATATCGTCCAGATACACAAAAACAAAACGATTAATCATGTCCCGGAGTACGTCATTTACCAGAGCCTGGAAGACAGCGGGAGCGTTCGTCAATCCAAATGGCATCACCAGGTATTCATAGTGTCCACTAGCAGTGTTAAACGCAGTCTTCCATTCATCCCCTTCTCGTATCCGTACCAGGTGATAAGCATTTCGGAGATCCAGTTTCGAGAAGATCGTGGCTCCTTGGAGCAACTCAAAGGCAGAGGCAAGCAGGGGAAGTGGATAACGGTTTTTCACCGTTATGTCATTCAGGCCCCGGTAATCAATGCATGGGCGTAGAGTTTTATCCTTCTTGGCCACGAAGAAAAACCCAGCCCCAGCAGAAGAGGATGATGGCCGAATAATCCCAGCCCTGAGGGAGGTCTCCACATAATCCGCCATGGCCTTAGTTTCCGGACCGGACAGGGAGTACAGACGTCCACGGGGGGGTGGTGTACCTGGATGGAGGTCTATGGCACAGTCGTATGGCCGATGAGGTGGTAAAGAGGTAGCCCGAGACTTATTGAACACCTCTCTTAGATCCCAGTATTCGGGAGGAACAGATGACACATCGATGTTCTCTGTGGAAAGTGGAACCTGTCTGTTAAGAACATGTGGTGCAGCCCTCAGGCAATGAGCAAGGCAAAAAGGGCTCCAGTTAATAACAGAACCAGTAATCCAGTCGATGTGAGGGTTGTGTTTGACAAGCCAAGAATGGCCTAACACAATCGGAGTGTTAGGAGAATGTAAGGGCAGGAACTGGATCTCCTCCCTGTGGTTACCAGACAGGATCAGAGTGATGGGCACCGATATCTGAGACATCCGTCCAATAGAACGACCGTCCAGGGCCGTGGCCTCGATGGGTGTGCTTAGAGGACGTGAGGGAATGCCTAACTTAACCAGAAGTGAATTATCAATAAAGCAATCGTCCGCCCCTGAATCCATAAGGACATTTACTTTCAGGGTTTGGGAACCCCAAATAATAGTGGCCGGAAACTGAAAACGAACCGGGGATACCCACGGGGTTTTAGTTTGACTCACCCGTATTCCTATTTGCATGGGTTCAGACATAAGGACCTCGGACGCCCTCGGTGGTTCTCGGAAGAATTCGGGTGGTCCCGTCAGTCCCAGTGACGTTCTACTACCCGATCCACCGAAATGCGGAAGTGCCTGAGCAGGACGACGATTCTCTATCTCCTGATTTCGTTCCTGAAGTCTACTGCCTATACGCATGGCAATGGAGATGAGACTATCTAAACTGGGAGGCACCTCTCGAGCGGCGAGCTCGTCTTTAATGGAATCACATAATCCATTGTAAAATGCATCGAGCAGAGCCTCGGAATTCCATGAGCACTCCGTTGCCAGGGTACGGAATTTAATGGAGTAATCCGACACGCTGCTAGTCCCCTGTCTTAGATGTAACAGCTGACGTGCCGCTTCTCTGCCAGATAATGGAGCATCAAAAACCTTTTTTACCTCCGCAGTAAACGCTGCCAGGCTGTAACAGGCTGGAAGTTGCTGGTCCCAGATCGGCGTAGCCCAGGTCAGGGCTCGCCCCGTCATCATGGTTATCATATATGCGACCCGTGACTTCTCTGTGGGAAAGGAGGATGGCTGCAGCTCAAAGATACGCGAGCATTGGGACAAAAACGGACCACAATAACTCGAATCACCCGAGAACCGTTCGGGAGCAGGTAAGTGCGGCTCTCTTAGGGATACCGGGGAAGGTGTTGGGTTGCTGGGTATAGATAGGACAGGAGACGGGGGGAAAGCGCTCTGTGCCGGTAGTGCCAGTGTTAATCTCTCCAATTGTTTGAGCAGGCATTCGGTGGCTCGCTGCTGGTTCTCTCTCTGCTCACGGAGTTCTTCTGCTATTGAACGTAGCACCTCCTCGTGCCGACCCACAACAACCCCTTGGTGGGCTATTGCGTTCTGTAGATGGGTCAACTCCGCTGGGTCCGTCATGGCCAGATCGTTCTGACAGAACGACAGATATATGGGACCCAAAAGCGGACACGGAGGCAGAGATATGATTGACTGTTTAATAGGAGATATGGGGCAAGACAGGCTCGTAGTCAATGACAGGCAGTGTTCGTAACAGGGAATCAGAATGGCAGTCGTCCAATAAGGGGAGTCAGGCTCGTAGTCGTAGTTCAGGCAGAGTTCGGTACCGGGAATCAGAAGGATGGCAGTACAGAGGAGTAGACAGTCTCGTAATCCGTAATGCAGGCAGAGTTCGTTTGGCAGCAGATCAGATGGTCGAAGGCACATGAGGGGGCTAGACAGGAACGTAATCCAACAGGCAGGTAGAGGTCCAAATACCGGGAAACAGACTGGCAGAGTTAGTAATACGAGATAGAGTGCTGGAAACGACTGACTAGGCAAGACGATCTGGCAAAACCCTAACAGAACCCAAGGGACTAAATACCCAAACTGATTGACGAAGGAGATAGGGTGCACCTGGTGTGGGGAGGGGACAAACACAGACAGGTGAAATAAATCAGGACATGACAAACTATGAAACTAAGTAACGGGAAAAGGTCTCCCCACCCAGGGAGGGGAGAAACTGTTAGGCTTGCAGGAGAGTATGAAAGACGTTGTAGAATATGATAAACAATGCATGTGTACCGTGGAAAAATAAAGTTTTCGACTGATGTGTGTGTATAAAAGATGGGCTCTGAACTTAGAGGACAGAGCTCTCTGAATAAAGAACTGACCATTGCAAGCTGGGGCTCTGTCTGTATTATTAAAAACTGAAGCCTTATAACCTTCAGGATACAGATAGAGTTATGAAATAGTTCATTTAGAACATTGAGATAAAAATTCTCGTGACAGATGTAACCATACATATAGCATTATTACTGTTTGTACAATCTTGCATAGTTGCAGCCAATCACGGCATGGGACAAAGGCATAGAAATGCAAAGCATCTCATGCAATGTTTACTTGTATCACCTTTGTCACTACATAGATCTAGCCTGTGTCTACTTCCTGTGGCATATATTAATTTCTTTCACTTTCGGGACATTTAAGCTGTGTTGGGAAAATAATATCAGAATTGGGCTGCCTGTGTAAATGCAGATTAAGGTCTGTCTCATGCTTTCCATTCGAAACAGTTTGCACATATATTACGATTAACTTTTTGGATGTTTTTGTAGTTTTGGTGTTTTGGCTGTTCCAACGAACACATTTTTTTCTTGAGGCAAGTCGAAGTGCGGTAGTAGGAATGGGAACTATGGAAGGGATTCTTCAATTCGTGCACATTTTTTCACTTGAAAAATACTGCACCAAACAGATGTAAAATTGCCAATGAAGACCTTGGCAAAAATGTCTAAATTAATTACATATTTATTGATTTATCTTAGATTAATTCAGACTATTTTGAGGAGGTGTTAAGGCTATTTTGTTGCTACGGTGGCTGAAGAAGGAACTACAACAGTAATATTGCCGCTTTTTTCTAATTATTCAAGGGAAGGTCTTTAGGGAGTATGCGAGTACAGACGTTTGCCTCGCCTAGCCAAGTTCTGCTAGGAGCAAACCAAACCTATGTACGCAGACGCCTTTAGATAACTGGTAATGCTGTTTGTGGTTGACATGTACATTTTGTGTTAAAGTTTCATATAGTTTAGTTGTTAAGTATTCTTTTGTGCCCGAGTTTTATCGCCATATAAGCAGAGCAAAATAAGAACATTTCAAATGTGGTTTCATGCCACTCACGCATCGACTAGTGTTCTCTCTGTTCACTATGAGACCACAACTGCTTCCTGGTCACAGTGAGAATGTTTAGAATGCTAAAAGAAAAGTATTAGGAACAGAGTGTGTCAATTCAGGATACAGTATACCACTTATGTACCATCAGAAAATATCCACACCCCTTGACTTTTAGCACATTTTGTTGTGTTACAAAGTAAGATTAAAATGGATTTAAATGTAATTTTGTTTGTCAACAACACCTGCAAAGCAATTATTAAAAATAAAACACTAATATATCTTGATTAGAAAAGTATTCAACCCCCTGAGTCAATACATCACCTTTGGCAGGGATTACAGCTGTGAGTCTTTCTGGGTAAATCTCTAAGAGCTTTGCACACCTGGATTGTGTAAAATGTGCCTATTTATTATTATTAATTGTATTATTTTTTATTCTTCAATACCTCTGTCAAACTGGTTCTTGATCATTGCTAGACAACCATATTCAGGTCTTGCCATAGCCTTTCAAGCAGATTTACACTACCGGTCAAAAGTTTTAGAACATCTACTCATTCAAGGGTTTTTCTTTATTTTTACTATTTTCTACATTGTAGAATAATAGTGAAGACATCCAAACTATGAAATAACACATATGGAATCATGTAGTAAGCACAAAATATATATTATATTTGAGATTCTTCTATTATATTTGAATTGACACCCTTTGCTTTGACGACAGCTTTGCACACTCTTGGCATTCTCTCAATCAGCTTCACCTCAAATGCTTTTCCAACAGTCTTGAAGGAGTTCCCACATGTGCTGAGCACTTTGTGGCTTCTTTTCCTTCACTCTGTGGTCCGACTCAACCAAACCATCTCAATTTGGTTGAGGTCAGAGGTTTGTGGAGGCCAGGTCATCTGATGCAGGTAAAAAAAAAAAAAATGAAGGCCTGATTCACACAGTTGATGTTGAGATGTGTCTGTTAGTTGAACTCTGTGAAGGATTTATTTGGGCTGCAATGTCTGAGGCTGGTAACTCTAATGAACTTATCCTCTGCAGCAGAGGTAACTCTGGATCTTCCATTCCTGTGGCGGTCCTCATGAGAGCCAGTTTCATCATAGCGCTTGATGGTTTTTGCGACTGCACTTGTAGATTTGGCCTTGTGTTTCAGGTTATTGTCCTGCTGAAAGGTGAATTAGTCTCCCAGTGTCTGGTGGAAAGCAGACTAAACCAGGTTTTCCTCTAGGATTTTGCCGGTGCTTAGCTCCATTCCGTTCCTTTTATATCCTGAAAAACTCCCCAGTCCTTAACAATTACAAGCATACCCATAAGATGATACAGCCACCACTATGCTTGAAAATATGGAGAGTAGCAATCAGTAAAGTGTTGTATTGAAATTGCATGTGTGGGGTATAGAGATGATCAATATTAGGAAGATGTTCTTCAAGTTTTGTTTACTCAGTGTATAATGTGACTTGGCAAGCTGGCCATCAACATAGTATCCTTCCCCAGTCTGCACTTCATGCCGATGTCTATGAGGGAGGTGGACGTACAGATGCTGGCCATTCAGAACAAAAATAGCAGCTACTTTGTGGATTGAATCCCCAACAACGTCAAGACTGTTGCCTGTAACATCCCACCCCCTGGACTCAAGATATCCGCCACCTTCATAGGCAACAATACAGCCATCCAAGAGCTGTTTAAGTGTCTCTCTGAGCAGTTCACTGCCATGTTCCGTCACAAGGCCTTCCTACTGGTACAGCGCGGAGGGCATTGATGATACAGAGTTCACAGAGGTTGAGAGCAATATGAACAACCTGGTATTGGAGTACCAGCAATACCAGGATGCCATCACTGAGGGGGAGGTGGATGAGGATGAAGAGGAAGAGTCTGAAATCCAGAGCCAAAATGTAACTTTCTTAAACCATCAAATAATGGGCCGTACCAAAACCAGCAAATACAGTACCACATTTATTTTTTGCTTTTTCTGTATATAAACTATATTGAAGCCCCTTTGTAATGAGCCTTTTCTCCTGAATGCATTTTATTAGGCTATACTGTACTGCATACTGCACAGTGCATGGGATTCTATGTAATATTGAACTGTACATAAGGGTCCATAAGAGTGGAGTGGAAATGAAAAATAAAATTACTTGAGCTGAATATATGTCAGTCTTACATCAAATGTCAATGACTTTCTTAGCTACCCCCCCTCCAAAAAAAAAACTACAATCAGGCAACCGAGGAAGTGATGTAACAGCAAAGTTACACTTCCTGGATACTGTCCGTTGCTATGACCAACATAAACAACTAGACACTCGTCTTCGCTTTCATTTAGCAACCAGTTTTCATGTGTTTATCAAATAATACGGTTTGTTTTCATTAGAATAATTTCGCTAGTTAGATATTAGTTCATTGCTAACCGTAAGTCAAAGAATGACATCCGTTTTACAGCCTCAAAAAGAGTCTCCAAACGGGACTTACACATTCGCCAGTCGTCCAAGACCTGTTCAAAACCGCACCAAATACAGGGAGCCCGCTGCAGAGCAGTAAGTTTGATAGACATCATTGGTTTGATAACGACATATGCTGTCAGTAAATGACAATTTAACCAAAGGCATAAAAAAGTAGACTTTTGCATAATGAAATGAGTAGCTAGCAAGTAACCAGCATAGATTCCTGTCAGTTGTACTGTGTGTGCAGAGTCAGACAGCTGAAATGGTGTTAGCAAGTGTTCAGGTTTTCAATAAGTAGGCTATCCGTCTTGATTGATAAAAAACAGGTGCAAAACCAGGTGCATTAATTTAACTGCAGTAAAAAATATGTGAGCGTCTGTTTCCTTGCATTGCAGAAGTGATGGACAGAGCAATTATGGAAACATCATGTATGACAGACGTGTTGTCAGGGGAAACACATATGCCCAGAACATCCTACCAGTGGTGAGTATTCAGTGAATCCCTCCAGCTCACCATGTCAGATATTGAAGGTGATAACCACATTGGAAAAATGTTTCCATTACATCTTGTATCGAACAGGCAGCTCAGCCTGACCCTATTGAGGTCCAGAGACAACAGGAGGCCAGAAGGAGAGCCGTCACTCGGAAGCGTGCCATGGAGCAGTACAGGCCAAGGACTCCAGAGGCTCTGGAGGGAAGGAAGCACATAGATGTACAGACAGGTAAAACCTACATCTATGGATAAAACAGTACAGCAATTCAGCTGCCTACTGTAATTTTTTATTTTTAGGACAACACATAGGTTTGATTATTTCCAGAGCTGGAAATAATTACTTGGATTATTTCAGAGCTGTATCTTGAGGAGCTGAATGATCGCATAGAGGACACCAGTGTCGAGTGCCAGACCGATGCCTTCCTGGACAAACCGGCCACCCCCCTCTTCATTCCTGCCAAGTCCGGTAAAGATGTGGCCACACAGATAGAGGAGGGAGAGGTATTACACCATGAGAGAACATCTTTTTATTTTTCCCTATCTTTCAACAGGTTGAAAACACATTAGGCGTATATTTGTATTTGTATTTGTATTTATTATGGATCCCCATACTCTTCCAGGGGTCCAAACAAGATTAAGGCGATTCCATCACAAAAAATATAAATAAAACAGTATATCATACAACGCATTATTTCACCATTACTCTACCACTACATATCTACAATACAAAATGTATAATACAACAATATTATAATGTGTGGGTGTGTCTCTTCACAGTCCGCATTGTTCCATAAGGTGTAGTTTCATCTGTTGAAACAGTATATTTGAACATTTATTCAACAGACTTTTTAACCATCATTTTTAAAGCCACTCTTTAACCACTCCCTGCCCATGTCCCCTGCCTGGCCCTGCAGCTGTTTGACTTTGACATGGAGGTGTGCCCGGTGCTGGAGGTGCTGGTGGGGAAGACCGTGGAGCAGGCCCTGCTGGAGGTCATGGAGGAGGAGGAGCTGGCCAGCCTGCTGGCGCAGCAGCGGGCCTTCGAGCAGCTCCGCAACGCCGAGCTGGTGGAGGTGCAGCGGCTGGAGGAGCAAGAGAGACGCCACCGTGAGGAGAAGGTACAGGACCACCAGACATGGCTGCTGCCACACGGATACATGTAACCAATTCTCAGGCCAAAGATAAATGAAGGGATAGATTAGTTTTAAAAAGTAAATTTTTACATTACTCTCAATCAATTGTGCTACAGAGGTGGTTTGTTAGGGTGCTGAGTGGTGGTCTGCTTGCCTGAGACCTGAAAACATTAACAGGAAGCTAGTGGCAATTAATCAACCTGCAGGGATTGACATTAAGGTCTGAAAGGCACTCGCCCATTGGGCAAGTCAGGAGTATTTTGGGGTTCTCCAAAATTATGATTACTTGCCTGAACATTTAAAGTAGCTATTTTTACCAACACACAGAGGAGGAACCAGAAAGACCAGACTAGTGGAATTCTTTGCATTCTGGTTGTTATCAGTCAAGTAAAATAAAACACCTGACCAATGTAGCAACCTCAGAGCAGGTTCAACTTGTGCAACTGCTCAGGTCACTTGGCCCAGGCAATAAGGCGACCCTTAATGTCAATCCCTGACCTGGGTTAGATACCTGCTTGGTAACCATAGCATGAGGTTCCAGACAGACTCTTTGGAGGGAAACAGAAGTGAACCATGACTTTCATTATCTCTCTTTGAACAGGAGCGTCGGATCACCCAACAGCGAGAGGTGCTGAAGAAGGAGATGGAGACTGCAGACAAGATTGCGGCGCGGGCGTTTGCCCAGCACTACCTGGCCGACCTGCTCCCCTCGGTCTACACCACGCTAAGGGACCACGGCTACTTTTACGACCCTGTGGAGAGAGGTCAGTCCCTTAACCCTTTCCTCCAACAACTTCCTTTAGACTTAGAGAATCCAGTTACATAAGAGGTTGTGCTATATGAGATGTTCAATGCACAAGAAAGGCTGTTCAGTTTCAGTGAATCAGTGTAGTGGTGACCTTTGACTCCCACCAGCCAAGACTGGTATTATTTTGGTATTTTATTAGAATCCCCATTAGCTGTTGCGATAGCTGGTCTTCCTGGGGTTCACATGAAGATCCATGGGAGAATCTCAATGTATACTCCTTGCGTCCTTGCACCTTGCCTCCTGGAGGAGAAGTTCAGAGGGGAGGGACATGGGCTCCCGAGTGGCGCAGCGGTATAAGGCACTGCATATCAGTGCTAAAGGCGTCACTACAGACCCTGGTTCGATCCAGGGCTGTATCACAACCGGCTGTGATCGTGAGTCCCATAGGGTGGTGCACAATTGGCCCAGTGTCGTCAGGATAGGATTTGGCCAGGTTAGACCGTCATTGTAAATAAGAATTTGTTCTTAACTTACTTGCCTAGTTAAATAAAAGTTAAATCAACTTTTTTTTGTTAATCTGTCTTTCTCATCCAATGGGTTTTGAGAAGTAGGCAAGGAGCGAGGACGCAAGGAGTATGCAATTGAGATTCTCCCTGTGTATACTTCAAGTGCCAACATATTAAGCATTTGGTTCTAAAGATGCATGGATATTTACAGTGTTTAACATTCAATGTGTCTTTATTGCGTGTGTGCTCTGGTCTTCTCTAATGTCCAGATATTGAGACTGGCTTCCTCCCGTGGCTGATGACTCATGTTGGTAACACTTTGGAGAAGAGATACGTGGCAAGAGCAGTGCTGGACAGTAAGTGGATGGATGCACTTCTGAGATTTTTCAAAGATCAATACTTTACATCAATAGCTGTGCCGTTATCACATTCAGGTATCCTAGTGGTTAGAGCGTTGGGCCAGTAACCAAAAGGTTGCTGGATCAAATCCCTGAGCTGACAAGGTCAAACGCTGTCGTTCTGCCCCTGAGCAAGGCACTGTTCCCCGGGTGCCAAAGACGTGGATGTCGATTTAAGGCAGCCCCCCCCCCGCACCTCTCTGATTTAGAGGGGTTGGGTTAAATGCGGAAGCCACCTTTCAGTTGAATGCATTCAGTTGTACAACTGATTAGCCTTTCCCCAAAGGCCTACCACAAAAGTGCATTTGCTGTGAGGCCCTCTTGAGATTTAACTGGTCATTAACATTGTTTTGGCTCCATCTAGTGGCTATTGTTTAATACTACAGAGGCCATTGTAATTTAGAGAACCAGCCTCCCTGGCATTAACAGTGCTGCGATTCTAAACTCAAATATCCTACAAAGACCAATATGCAACAGCAACATATAGCATGCCATTTCAAAGACACATGTTATACCTATGTTATATCTGTGTTATGTCCACAAGGGGTACTAGACCCACAAGGGTTAAACCGACCAGGGCACTCTGACCAACAGAGTTATAACATACTCTCTCCATCTTTGTTTCAGTGCTCATCCATGATGTCACCCAGAAGAGGCTGGAGCTTTTCCAGCAGATGCGGCCCCTCGACCACTCCTCCCAATGAGGGCCTGTATCACTATGGGGGGACATACAGGTAACATCAGCAAATCCGAAAGAACCAGCATTTGTTGATGGTATAAACAAATGAATAAACCCACTGCCTATATGCTTCTAAAGGTTAGTTATTTTATATTGGAGCCAGAACCATTGATGCTGTGAGTGTGTTAGTTTGAATGAAAGAGACCTCCCCATTCTGTCAGGCCTGAATCCAAAAGGGTAATTTGGCTGTCCCCATAGGAAGTTGGCTTAAGGACAACAAAGTCAAGGTATTGGAGTGGCCATCACAAAGTCCTGACCTCAATCCTATAGAACATTTTTAGGCAGAAATGAAAAAGCGTGTGCGTGCAAGGAGGCCTACAAACCTGACTCAGTTACACCAGTTCTGTCAGGAGAAATGGGCCAAAATTCACCCAACTTATTGTGGGAAGCTTGTGGAAGGCTAACTGAAACGTTTGACCCAAGTTAAACAATTTAAAGGCAATGCTACCAAATACTAATTGAGTGTATGTAAACTTCTGACCCACTGGTAATGTGATGAAAGAAAAAACAGCTGAAATAAATCATTATCTCTACTATTATTCTGACATTTCACATTCTTAAAATAAAGCGGTGATCCTAACTGACCTAAAACAGGGATTTTTTACTAGGATTAAATGTCAGGAATTGTGGAAAAACTGAGTTTAAATGTATTTTGCAAAGGTGTATGTAAACTTCTGACTTCAACTGTAGATATGTTTTACTGTCTAAACTATTTTCATCAGATGGTTGTTGTTGGTCCTGGCTAAATGCAAAAAATCCATCAAGATTATGCATTGGGCATTCCTCTCCATTCAGACAGGTCCATCACTCCTATCTGGTCTTTCTCCAAACAAAATCCAATCACATTATTGGTTGATATTCTGAACAAACACCAATTTATTATTTTAAAGTGTTGAATCTACACCCAGGCAGCACAGCACCTTTAGTCATATGCACTGTACATAATGTAATCCATTACAAAGTTAATCTCTGTTGCTGTTCCTGTGTCCAGAAAGTTAACACAAACCATATTGTTATTTTTTTTTGTCTGTTTTCTTTACAGGGATGCATTTCAAATGAAAAGTTGGGCTGAATGGCGAAAGGAAAATCTCTACATATCTGTGCAACACAGTACATTAAATGCTTATTGAAAAAATATACTCAACATTTATATTCATGATTTCAAGATGGAAAATCTCAAACAACTGTCTTCAATAAAGATTATTCTGGACTATAGATTTAACTGTTAGCATTTTCCATAAATCACATTAGTTTCTGGTTTCATGAACAGTGCTTTTATAGTTTCCTGTCCTTACCCTTACTGTGGTAGACAGAGTTTACTGACTTTTGACGTGTTGTAGGCTCGTGTTTTAGTAGAACATAATCTGCAATTTGTTGCTTGTGTTATTTTCCCCACTGGTATAGTAATTTTCCCAAAATTCTGTTTGTATGTCTTTTGTTTACAAAAAGTCACAACCCTCAACAACAATTCTATAGTATTTGTGCTAGCGCCTTTACTTGAAAGTAATCTGCTAAAACAAAAATATTGACTCCTTAAGTGGTTACAAAACCAAATCAAACCTTAGCTCTTGAGGTCATACCGTTATGCAAAAAAAGTATCATTTTCAAAACCCATAAGACAAATGCTGGAAAGTACAGTACATCTGTGTTTCAGGACACATGTACACTATCCTAGTTGTTTATAAATAGATGTATAGATTTAAATAGATGTATAAATAATTTCCTCAAAGACCCGTTGAAGTCCAAAGGACTGCATGTGATGCGCTCTCACCTAA
This sequence comes from Thymallus thymallus, assembly GCA_023634145.1. NCBI lineage: Eukaryota > Metazoa > Chordata > Actinopteri > Salmoniformes > Salmonidae > Thymallus > Thymallus thymallus. The sequence goes on along the minus strand of CM042411.1, from coordinate 24,470,092 downwards.
AGCGCGCTTTTTAGTGCACGCACTTCAGCGTTTATCTCTGATATATACCGTTCTATTTTAATCCTGCTCAACTATTGGTCCGTTTACAGTTATGAAACCTCCCCAACCCGTTCACAGCGCTTCGTAGGTTGAGGTCACAGGGTGTGTGCTTCTGACGCGGGCGCTATTCCTTAACTATACAAATAGAAACAAAAGTATGGTAATCCAAACAAATATACACGTGCGTCTATTATCTTTCGTTTGTTTGGTTATGACACCATAGTTCTTTTGTTAGAATGATTTAGTATGCTATTAAATTACCACTTCCCAAGAGAGTTAGTCTCTTGTATAGCAACAGCAATGCGTAAAATACTCCGATTAAAATTAAAATACTCAGTGTCTTTTTAAATGTAACGTACATTAATTTCGTTTTTTTTTTTGTAGTTGTACACCATAATTTCAAAATACATTGAACCCAATGAATCATGTTAAAGCTACTCTGATAATACGTTTATGGCTTACATAATGCTCTCATCTTAATGCTCTTATGATGTGGCCTCTTGGTTATCTCAAGGTCTTCCCTTCTGTACAAGACACTATTCCATCTGGTCTGTTTTATCTTCAAGGTCATAGAGTGAAGCCATAGCATCGGTGAAATAAATCTGCTGTTTAGTGCCTGTCTTATATAATAGCCAAATATAATAGGCTATAACTGTATAATTGTTTGATATACCTAGTCAACAATGAGCAGCATGTATTATTAAGAAAACAAAGTCATATTCTATTCTATTCTGGCCTGGTTGATATAGCGAGACTATGATTCAGTGTGAAGTGACATGTAGGCCTACTGAGTGGTTTTAACGGTGATCATTTACATAGGTGCCCCATAAAGGGTTGTCAGGGTACCAGAAGCAATGTGCCCATAAACAGTGATTGACCACAGAATTGGGTGCCACTTTTAATCACTGGTCCTTCAATGGTCAACATTTTGCTATGATAATTTTAAAGCTATGCCATTTGTTTTCACCACAAATTACTTATAACAAATTAGGCTACTAATTTAAAATAATGTGTCCCCATAATAAACATACCGTTTTAACACTACAGTAGATCAGTTGGGGTTTTTATCCCGTATGTTGCACTTTTCTACAAGCTTGCTTGAGTTCAACAGGTTTTAGTATAAACTACGTGTCGCTGTTGTACAGCACCGGTGACAAACAGGAACTCATGCAAGCAGGCGGCAATAGTCGGAGCGCTGAAGTGAGCGGAGGGTCAGCCATATTGCCGCGCTGTTAGTTCTGTAGAGGAGGAGTGTCCGAGGCTGTCCTGCGGTAGAACAATCTCAAATCACACCTGCTCTGGTAAGCCATTCTACCTATTAATGAATAGGGTGTATCGAACATTTATATGACCGTGAGACTGTTGAGCAGAATAGGGATGCTCACTACTTTGTTTCCGCACTTGTTGCACCACTTCTGCCGCAGTTTCCCACAAAGGAGTGGAAATATAACAACAGGTGTCTCTGAGATTTTTGTAGTGGGTCGTGGTTTGGTAAAATGCTTGACATGTGTAAACATGTATCCATGATGCAACGGCTATTTTATTCGAATGTTTGCTCCAAAATGCTAAATTAAAGCCTATTCGAGTAGGTCAAATAATAATCTTGGATAATAATAATAATAGTATGGCATTAGACAACAAAGAAGCGCCTATGACAAATTCACCGATTAGCCTAGTAGCCTATGCTATCGGTTGTAGGTAAACTGCAGATTTAAGTTGGTAGGTGGACTCAATTTGTTTCCTTTGTAGGCCTGTTTATTTCTACACACGTCGTGTAACATAGTAGGTTTTGTTACATTTTAATAAATGGCGTTAACAGTGGGCTCCCGAGTGGCGCAGCAGTCTAAGGCACTGCATCTCAGTGCATGAGGTGTCACTACAGTCCCTGGTTCGAATCCAGGCTGTATCACATCCGGCCGTGATTGGGAGGTTTGTCGTCCAGGTTTGGCCGCGGTAGGCCTTCAATTTGAATTTGTTATTAACTGACTTGCCTAGTTAAATAAATAAACATTGTTGCCCTAATGTGTATTTTCTTCATAAGTGAATCAAACTCGTGGCTATTTTGTAATCCCAACTGAGCTCGCGCTCTGTTATAGACAAGTTGTTACATTTTAACAGAAGGCGCAACAGTATATTTCATACAATATAACATTGTCTGTCTGTCCCTGTGACGGATAGGCTACGTTGTATCGGCTTCACATCACCCAGTAGTAGCCAAGATGAATAGATTCTGAAAATGTATCCGCAGCACACCGTGCAGCATATAGGCTACATCGAACGTCCCCTCATAATTTTATCCGAGCAAAGATCACACCTAGTAGTGATGCTGAAGTAAGATGTTCACCTAGGGTGGAGACTCCTAATTTATGACGGTGTTAAAGCCCGACTCTCCTTTTTGTGGCTGTTATGGGTGAGGCTCGTTAAATCTGAACTCCCATAGACTATTTATAAATACATATTCATACGGCTATACGACGGCTGCGCCAACCAATCTCTATTTCGCACCCGCGTTTAAAGAAGGAAGGGTTTTCCCGTCTGACTCATTATCACCGGAGTGGCTGAAACGCGTGTATCCTATTTCGCTCTCTCTGACAGGGAGGCACTGACTGTGGAGACGTCATCTAGTAGGCTATCCGAAGTATTTGGAAACCAACTTTACAGCTACGCGCACGGACCCAGGAAAAGGACACAAAAATGCCTAAAGCTGTAAGTATTGCAGTGATTTTATATATTTCAAAGATGTTCATGTATTCAGCCTTTTACTGGTTTGGTAACTAAAGTGATACGTTGGCAGTCCTGAGTCGAGATCCAAGTAGCCCAGATAGGCAATATACATTATTGCCACGGTGTCTGCTCATGAAGAGATGTGGTACTATAGGCTATAGTCTATTCGTGTTGTAATTACCACCTTACACCAAAGATGTATTATGTTTCTATATTTTAATTTTTAGTTTCACTTGTAGATGAAAATACAAACGTCCTCACTTATAGGAATACGATATCTTTAATATGAGAATGTTTAAAATGAGAATAAGAAGTCGGCCTCTTGTAAGCGGTCACACTGTCAATGTTGGCTTTCTCACATGAAGTTGAGTCATCTTCATTAGTCTTACCCCCCTTGTCTCTCATCCGAGACACTCCGCCAGCAGAAGACTAGGAGTCATAAAGTGTTGTTAGAAGCATCACTGGAAGGTCACATCATCATTGTGCCACTGACTGTCTTATCTCTATATACCGTGATTTAAGAAAGACATTAAATATTGCTGAGGTTTTTTAATGAACTTTACCACTTTCTTTTATTTTATTATAGCTTGTTTTTTAGTTTTTTTTATCTTGAAGGCAATCGTTTTTCGAGTCAGTTGGTCAAAATAGGTGTTTATGTTAGGCTGTGGCTGCTACACTTTGAAACTTACGGGTAGAGTTTCACTGACATGATGATCAGCCCTTATTGACATTCTCTATCGTGATTTGTGATGCAAGACTATCAACCATTTAAGCCAAAATGCAATTTTACTGTGAAAAACACGTCAACATGGTAGAATGTATCTATCATATAAAGAAAGGAAACTAGACTAGAATGTATTGGTTTAGCAGAGAAATAAAACTAGACTAGAGTTTATTGGTTTAGCAGAGAAAGAAATCTGACAAGAGAAAGTTGAGATTTGATTAGCTGAGATTGAGATCCTGGTTTGGTGTCCTCTCTCTCTCTCTCTCTCTCTCTCTCTCTCTCTCTCTCTGGCTCATCTTACACTTGTCAGAATGACACATTGTCAGCAGGTTGACGTTTAATAGGATGAATCTTGTCCTGGAGGCAGAGCTGAGTGATTTCCACTAGATGGGCCAGCTGCAAAGCCAAAATTGGATATATATATATCATAATTGAATTAATGTGTATTAATTTAAGGTTAGGGTTAGGCATAAGGTAAGCAGTGGGGTAAAAGTTAGTGTTCGGTTTCAGATTGTATTACTTTGTGGCTGTGTCAGCTAGTGACTACCCTGCACTGCTGCCTCCAGTACACGAGTCATCCCAATAAATGCCAACCTGCACATTGTCATCAAGTGAATCATGGTGTTCCCTCCTTGGCTCTCCCTGAATCCTGTTTCACGGCCCCTTGAACATCCATTTGACAGTAAAACAGAACACACGCACACGCACACACACACACACACACACACACACACACACACACACACACACACACACAAACACACGCACACGCTCACAGATGGTGGGTGTTTCCTTCTCATGTCTGAAACCCATTGTTAATAAAAAATTTTGGTGTATAATTGATAACTCAATAATATGATGATGCCTGCTGTTACGCCCTCTGGGCGTGTCACTCCGAATAGTCATCTTGTTAGCACTTATCACGTCATTATATATTTAGACATCATTATATAGTCTTTAGTTGTTAATAAAAGTTAATACGCTGTGCTTCGTCAAACAAGTTGGCCAGCTGAGGTGTCCCAGTCTGCAAAACGAATCCACTATTAGAGGTCTCAGTCCTAAATACCTTATTGAAAGGGGTGCAGCAGGGGTGTATTCTACCCCCTCTCCAGTCTCCATGAGACCTTCAGCACGTCAGCAGGTAACACCCAGCCCAGTGGTGGTTTATGGCTATATGGCTCTGTGGGGAATTTCAGACACGTTCCCATGACAACCCCACATTGCAACAGACTCCTTTAAACCATACACACCGTAGTTAAATATTGAATGGGAATGCAGCCCATTCTGTTGAGCCACTGTGGTGAGATGATCAACATCGGAACCAACTCATTAACCAGTGAAGGGTGTTGTATACAAGACCAGAGGTTCTCAACTGGTTTTTCCTCGGGACACAGAATGAACCAGGTTGTCTAAGTCTCGACCCAATATTAATATCTTTTGGGCCGAAATGCAATCTGGAAAAATATTTTTAATGCTATATTGACCGTAAATGTAGCAATTATATTACACAAGTGAACAACATTACTACCCTTTTCATTGTCAATAATTCCATATTGATCATATTCTTGATGAAGAATGTTGGCAAGCTCACTTGTTTGAGACCACAAAATATGCTAATTGGTGCTGCTAATAGCTACATATTGAAAATATAAAATAATACATTTTCTACACACTTTCTACCTGGTATGTTGTTTAAATTCAGACTGGAGTATTTTTTCATCCCCCAAAAATGTATTATATTTTTTAAAATATTAGTTTTTAACCTACCTTTTAACCTCATTTGCTTAGACATCCGTGATCTCGCCTTCAGTGTCGAACTAAGCATGTAATTGTGTTGACAGTCATTGATCTACAAGTAATTTTGCATGCCCAACAACCCCAGGCACTATCAGTAGGCTAGTCAAACTGCACGCTATGCACAGCTTTGCACACTGACCAAGTAGAGCTTTTTGGTTTGGTTCCTGATTATTCAAAAATAATCACGTTTTTTTCTATTTTTATTTTAAACATTAAACACACTATGCATTATGTGGGTTGAATGCTGTAACAACACAGAATAAAACAATTAATACAAGTCCCATGAAGGTAGTGACTATTACACTTATTAACCATCATTTATTCACATTACTTTACTTTAATAAAATATTTCAGTTGTTGTGTAATATTACATTTGTTTTATTTGATTACTTTATTTCATTCCAAGTCATCATCTCATCTCTATAGAGCTGCTGCCTAAGCTGTCTGATAACATTTTTGTAGTTCTTGAAAGTAAATAAGGCATACTTTTATAACTGTTGAATACCAACTATCAACCACTTCGATCATGTATTTTCAGGTAGAGATACTGTACCTCGCCAAGCAACAGCTGCACTCTATATCCCCTCACGATCTTATGTAGCTCTTATGTAGCAGGCGTAAAAAGAAACACAGACCGGACTAGTAGATGCGCAGTGGATTATGGTCAGCGTAGTTAATTACCACGTTTAATGCGCTAAACTATGTAGAATATTGTCCTGTTGGAAACTACAACTCCCTACTACATCGCAAAGTTCAGGCTGGATCTGAATTATCTGAGCTCACAGAATTTTTTTTCACAAAATGGAAATAAAATAATTGAACCAATGTTGGTCAATTAGTTGTTTAAAAAAACGGAAAAATAACCGACATTTCAGTTAATCGCTCATCACTACTGATCTGGCACCTTCAGCATTCAAATGTTTGTAAAATGGCAAGCAAAACTAATTTTGGAAGTTTTGCTTGAAACAATCATTTTGATGATCATCTTTTGATATACAGTGTATAGTTGATCATTTCATACCATGGACAGCAATCATTTTTGTTACCTGCACCGCATGGTAGAAGCAACTCACTCCCGAGTGTCAAGTTGTATGCAGATAGGGGACAGATGCAGGAATACGTAAGAGGGGTTTTTATTACTCCACCCAAAATAACATACATCATGTAAAACGACAAGGGGCGAAGCACAAAACAAATATATACTGTATATTATATATACTTGTTATTTCGGGTCTCGTCCCGTGTAATATTTAGAGGTTTACCCTTTTGTTTGGGTACATCCCTGTGTGTGTGTGTGTGTGTGTGTGTGTATGTATGTATACAACAGAGCACAGGTACTCACAAGACCAACGGACAATAATCAACAAGGACAATGGGGAACAGAGGGCACATATATACACATACTAATCAGGGGGAATGGGAACCAGGTGTGTGTAATGAGACAAGACAGTCCAGGGTTGGTGGTAATGATCCAGTTCAGTGACGCCTAGAAGGCCGGTGACATAGACCTCCGGAGATGGTGAACGGAATGAGCAGCAGTACCGGGGGGGATCCGTGACACCGAGTTTGTCAATACTTCCAAACAGTCTAAACTATTCTATTATGAGACAGGGGGTGAAATCCAAAGATGTGCTATATATTAATTGGCTATACACCCTCGCCCCTCCCGCCAACTGATATTGGGGTGGTAGATGCCCAGCTTCCCTTAAGGCTCAGCTCAGGTGTCTACATACACCATGGACATACACACACACAGTTCAGACAGATTCCTGTTCAGAGAGGCCCAGCTCATAAGCTCCATCAGCAGCAGATATGATTTTAGAATGGAAAATGAGTGTGTTAGTGCATCGAAACGTATCGCACTGAGCTGAATTACGTTTGGTTTGTTGAATAATATACAAAGGACCATTTCGACTCAGTAGGAATGTTTGCTGTAATAAGCATATGTGTACTTTCTTGCGGTTTCAGAATAATAATTATAGTAATTATCGGCAGAGTTGCATATACTGGAAATGTAGGTCTTTGCCCAGTGTATTTTTAGCCTTAATGTCATGTTATCTGGTAACGTTCTGACTGAATAGCTTCAGTGACTTACCGTTGGTCGAATCGCATGAGATCAGATGTCACTCACCCACTGGTTTTTGTGTGTGTGTGTGCATGTGTATGTGTGTGTTTGTGCGTGTATGTGTGGTGGTGCCCACTCACTTGTTCCACCTTCTGTTGGTCTGGGCGTGTTGACTTAGGTGGCCCGATTTAGTCATTACTGTAGGTTTATTACTCAACGATGTGGAGGGATAACATTGTGACGTTTACTGTCCATTTCCTCCACTCAGCTGATCCGAAGTCAGTTTAACTCCGTCGTCACAGGGAAGAGGTCTGTCTGGCTCCCTCACACAGCTGATCTGGAGTCCGTTTGATTGTGTGCAGTCGGGGAGTTAAGGTCCATTAGAATGCATAGTGGTACAGGAGAGAGGCCACTGGGGAGGCCCAGCTGAAAGGGGATCTTTGTTTTTCTGTTTAATGGAGTTTTTTCTCTCTCTCTTTTTTTAACCTACCTTTTTTTCCATGCACATGTTGCTTTCCACAAGTGGGAGCCTCACCTTCAGGTTTGGTGGTGATAATGTCAGGCTAGGGTTGTGTTCAATAGAGAGAAAGCATTTAGAAATGGAGTCAAACAAGGAGGTACTCGCTAAATTTGTGCCATACTGAACATCCCCTCCTGTTGAACTCCTACCGGACTCCCACACTCAGACTGGCCCAGTCACAGCTGCCCACAACATTCAATATCTCGATTATGAGGCTTTTCCAATGCCAAAAAGAAACAGCCTTTCATGCTACCTTATCTTTTATCGAGCTTAGTTGAATGCACTGACTGTAAGTCACTCTGGATAAGAGCATCTGATAATGACCTAAATGTAAATGCAATTTTCTTTAGTAGTCAATTCACATTCCCTTTGTTCTGAAAGGGTTGAATTGTTCTTTCTATGGAATAATATCTACTGCCATCGTCACGTAAGTTATTCCGTGTAGGCTCAGTATGTAGCCTATGAGGCAGCTAGGGAGTATGGCTGTGAGTCAACAGTCAGTCAGTCAGAGCCCAGGCCCCAGCCCAGAAGACATCCCGTTTGGCCGTTTCCAGTAGGCGTCATTGAGTTTGCTCACTACAGAGCCTCAATGTCATTCACAATGACCAGGAGATGACAGATTACACCAAAGGCTCTGATAACAGCAGGCTCCCTCTCCCTCATCTCTAAGTCCACACGTCTTTATAGGGTTGTGAGTCAGGCCACACCAATAACCTGGGTCAATACTGTAGGCCTCGTTCTGACCTAGACGAGAGAGTTGGAGGACTAGTGTGTGTTAGAGAGCTCACAATGTAATGAATATTATGTATTTTAGCAGGACTTTAGTCAGTGAAGTGGTGATATCATATCATGTGGGGATAACTTGCCTATGTGGAATTCAGTCTATTTTAACTAGGCAAGTCAGAAAAGAACAAATTCTTATTTACATTGACAGCCTACCTACAGGGTCAGCCCCTGGAGCAAATGAGGGTTAAGTGCCTTGCTCAAGGACAGGTTTTGTCACCTTGTCAGCTCGGGTTTTCGAACCGGTGACCTTTCAGTTACTGGCCCAACACTCTAACCACTAGGCTACCTGCCTTACACAGTTGATGTCATGTCTCATTTATGGAAATCGGAAGATGCTTCATTGCAACTTATGAGGCTGGTGTTTTTCTAAGTTATACGTATTTTCAGCGTTTTAGTCGTTTGAATCATTTTATTACCTCAAACTAGGACTTGCCCTGTTTGTGCAGCGTAGGTCAGCCTTATCAATCATTAACCGAAGAATGGAAAGGCATGCCTTTTCTCTCAAAACGGCGGTGAATGGACATTGTCAATACAGGCTAACTTTCCTGCCCACCCACACTATCCTGATAGGCTGGTCTATGTCCACCTATGGCAATCTCCAACAGGGGCCCCTTCTGAAGTCAACCATGTGCTTTTATTATAACTAGCTAACTACAGATGATATGTTACTAAAGGCTGATGTGAGATAGGGTGGGTTTTTTTTCTCACAACCACACACAATTTACTTTAGAGTCAAACAGAGAAGTTTACCAGACTAGCTTATTTTAAGTGAAACACATCGTGAACTCAATTCCCTCAGATCAGTATGCCTGTCTATTACAAAGCATGGATAAACAAATACATGGTCTGTTGTGTTTACTGTCTTTACATACAGTATCATCCACTTTGAAGTACACGTCTGTGTGACATGTACATTGCTCCTCAGCTGTTCTGTCACTGTTAGTTCCAATAGTGTTTGAACCCTCTCTCTCCTGACTAAATAGTAAATAGTCATGTTTTTGTGTTACTAATGTCTTTCTGTCATGTATCTCTCTCTCTCCACAGGTCAATGTTCGCGTCACCACCATGGATGCTGAGCTGGAGTTTGCCGTCCAGCCCAGCACCACTGGTAAACAGCTCTTTGACCAGGTCAGTGTTTAGAGTACCCTTCTAGCTGTTATTACCAGCAACAACAGAGCACCTACAGTATTTACAATACGTTTTGGGCAGACATTTTTGCCACTTGTACACACAAACTATCCTGTTTGTGTGTACAAGTGTGAGTGCGTGCAACGTGCGAATGTGCATATAATGTGTTTATCAGTTGCCCTGCTCCAGTGACCCAGCCCCAAGCCCACTCCCCCACCTCTCCATACCTCCAGGCCTGTCCTGTACCCACTCACAGCCATTTATATGTTATCTAAGGGAGGGTTTCAAGAGATTTGAACTGGAATTGTTCTTATCAGGCCCTCTCTCCTCTTGTCCTCTAACGGCCATTTCCAGGAGGGGTGTTGTGCTAAGAGCCAAGAGGTTACTGAAACTGATTACCAGTAGTTTGAGGTTACTGAAACTGATTACCGGTAGTGTGAGGCTACTGAAACTGATTACCCGTAGTGTGAGAAAAGAGAGTCAAGAGGTTACTGAAACTGACTACCAATAGTATGAGGTTACTGAAACTGATTACCGGTAGTGTGAGAAGAGAGAGTCAAGAGATTACTGAAACTGATTACCGGTAGTGTGAGGTTACTGAAACTGATTACCAGTAGTGGGAGAAGAGAGAGTATGATAAAAGCCTTTTTCTTTTGATCAGATTACAATATATATGACAATGTAAAACTTACATTATTTATGGAAGTGAATCATCCGAACCGTTGTCCTTCCCACGGAACCCAGAAATACATCTGTTTGAGCAGGTCCCTGACATCAATGTTTTCTGTACAGCATGTTTGAATACAGCATGTTTGAATACAGCATGTTTGTACGGTAAGTATACAGGGACAATAAGACAATACTATTGTTCTCAGATTACTGTACATTGACAATAACTTTTATTATGTTGCTGCCGTAACCTCTTGTTGGTTGGTTCATTATTGTACTGTAATGTACTGTATACAGTGGGGAGAACAAGTATTTGATACACTGCCGATTTTGCAGGTTTTCCTACTTACAAAGCATGTAGAGGTCTGTACTTTTTATCATAGGTACACTTCAACTGTGAGAGATGGTCACATTGTATGATTTTTTAATAATTCATTTGCATTTTATTGCATGACATAAGTATTTGATCACCTACCAACCAGTAAGAATTCCGGCTCTCACAGACCTGTTAGTTTTTCTTTAAGGAGCCCTCCTGTTCTCCACTCATTACCTGTATTAACTGCACCTGTTTGAACTCATTAACTGTATAAAAGACACCTGTCCACACACTCAATCAAACAGACTCCAACCTCTCCACAATGGCCAAGACCAGAGAGCTGTGTAAGGACATCAGGGATAAAACTGTAGACCTGCACAAGGCTGGGATGGGCTACAGGACAATAGGCAAGCAGCTTGGTGAGAAGGCAACAACTGTTGGCGCAATTATTAGAAAATGGAAGAAGTTCAAGATGACGGTCAATCTCCCTCGGTCTGGGGCACCATGCAAGATCTCACCTCGTGGGGCATCAATGATCATGAGGAAGGTGAGGGATCAGGTCAGAACTACACGGCAGGACCTGGTCAATGACCTGAAGAGAGCTGGGACCACAGTCTCAAAGAAAACCATTAGTAACACACTACACCGTCATGGATTAAAATCCTGCAGAGCACGCAAGGTCCCCCTGCTCAAGCCAGCGCATGTCCAGGCCCGTCTGAAGTTTGCCAATGACCATCTGGATGATCCAGAGGAGGGATGGGAGAAGGTCATGTGGTCTGATGAGACAAAAATAGAGCTTTTTGGTCTAAACTCCACTCGCCGTGTTTGGAGGAAGAAGAAGGATGAGTACAACCCCTAGAACACCATCCCAACCGTGAAGCATGCAGGTGGAAACATCATTCTTTGGGGATGCTTTTCTGCAAAGGGGACAGGATGACTGCACCGTATTGAGGGGAGGATGGATGGGGCCATGTATCGCGAGATCTTGGCCAACAACCTCCTTCCCTCAGTAAGAGCATTGAAGATGGGTCGTGGCTGGGTCTTCCAGCATGACAACGACCCGAAACACACAGCCAGGGCAACTAAGGAGTGGCTTCGTAAGAAGCATCTCCAGGTCCTGGAGTGGCCTAGCCAGTCTCCAGACCTGAACCCAATAGAAAATCTTTGGAGGGAGCTGAAAGTCCGTATTGCCCAGCGACAGCCCCGAAACCTGAAGGATCTGTATGGAGGAGTGGACCAAAATCCCTGCTGCAGTGTGTGCAAACCTGGTCAAGAACTACAGGAAACGTATGATCTCTGTAATTGCAAACGAAGGTTTCTGAACCAAATGTTAAGTTCTGCTTTTCTGTCATGCAATAAAATGCAAATGAATTACTTAAAAATCATACAATGTGATTTTCTGGATTTTTGTTTTAGATTCTGTCACTCACAGTTGAAGAGTACCTATGATAAAAATTACAGACTTCTACATGCTTTGTAAGTGGGAAAACCTGCAAAATCAGCAGTGTATCAAATACTTTTTCTCCCCACTGTATGAGAGTGCGGCAGGTCGCTTAGTATTTAGAGCGTTGGGCTAGTAACCGAAAGTTTGCTGGTTCGAATACCCAAGGTGAAAAATAGATAGATAGATAGATAGGTACTTTATTGATGCCCAAGGGGAAATTTCTTCGTGAAGCAGCTACAAAAAAACACAAAAAGTATAAACAAAGTATAAACAACTGTACATGAATATGTATTTACCGACCTGAATGAATAAATTAGTCCTGAGTGAATGAGTGATTACAGACCAGAGTTACTCACGGATGGATGCCTAATTGTTAAACTAGGTCCTAACACCCCAACAGTTCCAGGTCTATGTTGCCGACGGCACCCCGGGGAGGCATTAAATAGTCTAATAGTCGTCGGCAGGAAGGACCTCCTGTAGCGCTCTCTGGCACACCGTGGTGGGATCAGTCTGTGACTGAAGGTGCTCCTCTGCGTCATAACCATGGCGTGCAGAGGGTGGGTGACGTTGTCCATGATGGCCAGCAGTTTTGCCAGGATCCGTCTCTCCGTCACCTCCACTAGAGTGTCAAGGCTAATTGCCAGAACAGAGCTAGCCTTCCTGACCAGCTTATTTACCCGAGAAGCATCACCGGCCTATATGTTGGCGCCCCAGCACACCACTCCAAAAAAACTGCATAGTTTCTACCACAGACTGGTAGAAACTATGCAGTTGTTTACTGCACACGTTGAAGGACCTGAGCCTCCTCAGAAAGTAGAGTCGGCTCTGGCCCTTTTTGTACAGAGCCCCGGTGTTACCAGCCCATTCCATGACCCAACCATTTCCACATCCATCCCCTGTATAGGGACATGGAATGTACAGTACAGGTGTAGGATCTTAATTTGCTCACACTTTTCTTGCTGAGAATGTTCCTGCACAGCAGGAAATGCAAACTTGTAGTTTATTCAATTTTTAAAAAGACTTCTAAAGTTTGTAATTTCCACTTAAACATTTCAGACTTGATTTGCCCTAAATAAAAATGTATCAACCCTACAATTTCCATTAATTTTAATCCAGATAATAATTCACATTTCCTGTTGCTGCATGATTATTTTCCTGCTATATCAAACTGGCTCAAATTAAGATCCTACATCTGTACCAGGCCTCTATTCCACTACGCCACAGAGAAAGGAAAGGCATTGTCTTGACTTGGTTTGGCATAGCCTCTTCCTGAATAACTTGTTTGTGTGTGTGTGGATACATGTCTAGGGAATTTTTCCTTCAGGCTCTTTGCAGAGATATTAGCATTAGATTCAGATGTTCCACTTCCATGTCACTAAGGCCTCAGTGGGGTGTGTCAGACATTGTCGTGCACCATTAGCCAAAGTTGAAGTCTACTGACGTTTAACTACTGTTGAACTACTGCTTCCTCTGGTTAGCAATGTGTCCGTCTGAAGCCTGTGACCTAATTGAATCAGAATCTTGGCCTGGACGGGTGAAGTCAGTAGCAGAAATCCCCTGCAGAGAAGGACACAGACATTCAGACAGAAGCGTGCACATGCACAAACAATCAAATTGACAAAAAAAGGATCCAAACATGTCAAAGGTCCATGTTTGCATGGCACTCCAGGGTACAGAAAGCACCTCCTTCTCTAAACAGCTAGGCTGCCCATGACAGCTGAAACAGAGCAGTACCTAGCCAATTGCTTTGCCCTGGTTTTTGTCAGGCCAACAATCTGGAGGCCACGCACGGCAAGGAAATCAGAAGATTTGGCACTGCTATCTATCTATCTATCTATCTATCTATCTATCTATCTATCTATCTATCTATCTATCTATCTATCTATCTATCTATCTATCTATCTATCTATCTATCTATCTATCTATCTATCTATCTATCTATCTATCTATCTATCTATCTATCTATCTATCTATCTATCTATCTATCTATCTATCTATCTATCTATCTATCTATCTATCTATCTATCTATCTATCTATCTATCTATCTATCTATCTATCTATCTATCTATCTATCTATCTATCTATCTATCTATCTATCTATCTATCTATCTATCTATCTATCTATCTATCTATCTATCTATCTATCTATCTATCTATCTATCTATCTATCTATCTATCTGGTGGTTCAAGCTGGTTCTCAATAGGTTTTCCCCTCCAGCTTTATATACAGTATGTAGATGGTGTATGTAGTATGTAGATATTATTCATCTTTAATCCTTTGAATAATACTGCATATTTAACAATGATAACGATAAAGAATGAGAGCTGTTTAGATGTCCTGCATGACAGGATTCTTGGATCCATTCTGGGACCTAGCTAGCCTAGGCCTTTTGTGTTAGGAGAGAACAGCTAACATGTAATCTACAGTTTGAGCTTCATTGACTCAACTGAAAATGTTTGTCTTAGAGCTGTTTAATTATTGGCTGATGGAAGTGAGTGGCACACCCAGTTTGTAACTATTTGGTCCAGCACTTTGCAGCCTTTTAACTCTTGGAATGTCGATTAGTTCATTCCAGTACTCACAGTGGGGTTTTGTCTTTAATGCAGGTATCGCCATCGATCACAAATACTATTATTATTTTATAAAAAGCCATTTGACCCATCCCTAAATAGGTAGGTAGGAAGGTAGGTAGGTAGATACTTTATTGATCCCCGTGGGGAAATTACTCTATCAAGCAGCTACGAAAAACACAGGGCAGGTGCAAAATGCCAGAACGAAATACATAAAAGACAGATACACGATACATGATACATAGTGTGGCAGTATGAAAAAGTATAAAAATACACAAAGTCAAAAAGTTATAGAAATGCATTGCATAGTATGAGTGAATGACTGAATATGTACACTATACATTGTTATAATGTTAGGTGAAAAAATTATACAATTATTGCACATTGATATAAATAAAAAAATATTTGCATGGTTAACTATACAGGTCGATCGTAGAGAAAGATACTTAAAAAGTTAAATGCGCGTATGATATAAGTGAGGGTAATAATAGTTGACTTAATATACAGTCTGGTTAAATGTACAGGTAAATTAATATTTGCATGGTTAAATTAACTGTACAGGTAAATGACAGGAAGAGATACTTAAATAGCTAAATGTGCGTATGATATAATTTAGGGTAATAATACTAATTCCCTTAAAATACAGTCCTTAGAATAGGGTTAATTACAGATAAATGCACGTATTGCACATTCGATATACTAAATGCAATGAAGAAAAAAATATATACTACTGACAGGATACTAGTATACAGTCCTGAGTGAATGACTATGCAAGTTCAGTCCAAGAATTACTTGCAATATTGCATGTGATATGATATAACTGTACAAGAATATGTACATACAGTCCTGAATGAATGAGTGCTGAATGAATAAGTCCTGAGTGAATGAGTGATTACAGACCAGAGAGTTACTCACGGATGGATGGATACATAATTGTTAAACTAGGTCCTAACACCCCAACAGTTCCAGGTCTATGTTGCCGACTGCATGGCACCCTGGTGAGGGTTAAATAGTCTAATAGCCACGGCAGGAAGGACCTCCTGCAGCGCTCTCTGGCACAACGTGGTGGGATCAGTCTGTGACTGAAAGTGCTCCTCTGCGTCATAACCATGGCATGCAGAAGGTGGGTGACATTGTCCATGATGGCCAGCAGATGGAAATTTTCTGCTTTTGCAGACGAACAAATGCCTCTAGTTGTACTAGAACCCCTGTAGCTTATACCCACTTGGAAAAATAAAACCCTCTCTCCCTCTCCCCCTGTCTGTGTGGTTCCTGGTCCCAAAGCCCCATGAAAGGGGCCATTTGTGTCCTGAAACCCCTCAGGACTTTCATTCCAGGGGAGACAACGCAGTATTCTCTCATTTCAGGCCTGACCAGTCAGTGCTTGTTGTGCTAAAATACAATTTGGAGAGAAAAAACTCCACCTGAATCAAAGTCATTAATCTCCAGCAACCCCGGCAGGTTAGCCCAGGTCCTTATTAGGTGACGGCTAAGTAAGTGCTGGGGCGCATGATTTTATGTTAACCTTGGCCACTGCTTATCGGATAGGAATGGGTTTGGCTGGAGTGCCTGCTGTGTCTTTGTGTGTGTGTGTGTGTGTGGTGTTCACTCAAGCTGCTTCACCCACCCAGCCAGCTAAGCACCCCACATGATGATTGGGTGGGGAATCTGGTAGCGGCACAAACCGGACACAGAATAACCCTAGTCCTGAACTAAAAATCATTTTCGATGGATATTTTCCATTGGAAGAGATTTTTAGTTACGGGGTAGACTTATTGTTGTCTGGGAAACCTACCCATACACACTAGTCCCTATAATGCACTCTTTTTTGACCAGAAGTAATGCCCCTAATAGGGAATAGGGTACCATCTCAGACACAGCTTATGCTTATTTTATCTACGTTGCAGTCATATTGGAAAATCGTTTAAATACCTGGAAGTCAAAAAAGTGATTCCCAGACCTGTAATCGACTACTCTTCCCCCTCTCTACACTAATCTCCTATTGATGGGGGCAAAAAATCAATACAGTTATTTATCAGGATATTCTTTTTTACGATATATCATATCTTATCATTTTGACAATAATTCTTGTGGTAGAATGTGAAAACAGCAGCTACTCTTCCTGGGGTCCACACAAAACATAAAACATGACATAATACAGAACATTAATAGACAACAACAGCTCAAGGACAGAACTACATACATAGGCTACATATCAATATGTACACAAACTATCTAGGTCAAATTGGGGAGAGGTGTTGTGCCGTGAGGTGTTGCTTTATCTGTTTTTTGAAACCAGGTTTGTTGTTCCCTTGAGCAATCTGAGATGGAAGGGAGGTCCATGCAATCATGGCTCTATATAATACTGTACATTTTCTTGAATTTGTTCTGGATTTGGCAACTGCGAAAAGACCCCTGGTGGCATGTCTGGTTTGGTAAGTGTGTGTGTCAGAGCTGTGTGTAATTTGACTGTGCAAACTGTTTGGAACACATTGTTTCTTATAAAAAGAAGAAGTGATGCAGACAGTCTCTCCTCTACTTTGCATATTATTGATAGATACACGATATAAATTATTATTAACCGTCTGATTACAGGGAAGAGCAAGATGTGCCGCTCTGTTCTGGGCCAGCTGCAGTTTTTCTTTGGTCCTTCTTTGCAGTGCCTGCCCATATGACTGGACATTAATCAAGATAAGACAAAACTAGAGCCTGCAGGACTTGCTTTGTGGAGTGTGGTGTCAAAAAAGCAGAGCATCTCTTTATCACGGGTAGACCTCTCCCCATCTTTACAACATTAATTGTTTTGACCATGACAGTTTACAATCCATGGTAACATCAAGTAATTTAGTCTTATCAACTTGCTCAATAGCCACATTATTCATTTTAAGATTCAGCTGAAGTCTAGAATTTAGGGAATGATTTGTACCAAATACAATGCTCATAGTTTTAAAGATGTTCAGGACTACTGTACTTTATTACTGGCAACCCATTCTAAACTGACTGCAACTCTTTGTTTAAGGTTGCAGTGATTTCACTTGCCGTGGTTGCTGACGCATATAGGGTTGAATCATCAGCATACATGGACATACATGCTTTGTTAAATACCAGTGCCATTAGTAAAAATAGAAAGTAGCTTAAGCAGCGGATACAGAGGAAGAAAAGGTAGAGAGGAGGGAGTGAAAGAATGTTAGGTCCTCCGTAAGTTATTCCATTTTCGCACAGCTACCCACAGCCCTGTTCGGTAAGCTCGCAATGAGTCACTCAGCCACAGAGCGGGAGGGGAAGGCTCAGCCAGCCGGGGGGAAAGGGGGCAGTGCGAGTCATAGGATGTGGAAAGGGAGGAGAGTAGTGTCGAAGAGGCGGAATCAGGAGACAGGAGGGAGAAGGATTTAGGGAGTGATGATAGGATAGAAGATGAGTTGGTAGGGTTGGAGGAAAGGGAGACAGAAAAGGAAGTAGTGATCAAAGACTTGGGAGGGGTGTTGTAGTTAGATTAGTAGGAGAACAGCATCTAGTAAAGATGAGGTCAAGTGCATTGCCTGCCTTGTGAGTGGGAGGGAAACTGGGATAGGGTGATGTCAAAAGAGGAAATTAGTAGAAAGAGTTGGAAAGAAATTAATCGGAGGTAGACGTCAGGAGGTTGAAGTCGCCCAGTACGAATAGCAATGAGCCATCGCCAGGAAATGAGCTTATCAAAGTGTCAAGCTCATTGAGGAACTCAAAGGACACCTGGTGGGTGATGGATGACAACAATGTTATGCTTGAGTGGACAAGTGACAGCGACAGCATCACATGCAAATGAGGATATAGACAGGTGATTGAGGTAGAAAAGAGAAAACCCCCACCGTGACAACCAGATGCACTGCGACGACCAGATGCTCAAGAATCAGCTGCAAGTTATAAGCAGCCAGCAGTTTACACACCAAGTAGGCTACTTGGAAGACAGACAACACTTAAAGTAAATGGCACTAGCTAGCAAAAAGACAGTACTAGACAACAACGGATTAGGACAAATAATTTACTTCAAGCTATAGATTGAAGCACAACTGAATATATATGACGTTGTTGTGGCTAGCTACTCGCTGCTTTCAGTCAAAGGCTGGTCCCAGATCTGTTTGTGCTGTCTTACCAACTCTGGCAAGACAGCACAATCAGATCTGGGACCAATGGGAGTTGGCAAAACAGCACAAACAGATCTGGGACCAATAGAAGTTGGCAAAACAGCACAGACAGATCTGGGACCAATAGGAATTGGCAAAACAGGACAAACAGATCTGGGACCAAAAAGAGTTGGCAAGATAGCACAAACAGATCTGGGACAAATAGGAGTTGGCAAACGGATCTGGGTCCAGGCTAGAAGGAGCCAGTCCGTATATCCGGGCTAGAAGGAGCTGGGGCTGGGAAAAGTGTAATCCTCTGAGGCCTGACCAGATTAAAGCCTGGTACCTGAGTATGTCATTTTAAGGGCAGGCGTTCCGGGCCGTGCCAACATAATGCCACAGGGCTCAAAGGCCTGTTTATAGAAGACGATATGCTCTGCTTTTGATCTTGCAGCACTGGTGGTACAATCTAGTTTATTTTACACAAATTACTTTATTGTTTTTTATGGTGAGAACGAATAATGGTTTGAGTGGATTCTGTTGACTTCTTTCCCGAATGTTACCTCATCTCTGTGAAAAATAATGTTGTGGTTTGGTGATAAAAGCAAGTTCTGTATTCCAAGATGTTCTTGGATGTGTACACTACTGCTGTGTAGCAGTTGTGTAAGCTAGTGGATTTAATATATAGAGGTACTATACATTGTTTACTTATATCCATTAATTTAGGCCTGGAGATCTGCGCAAGTAACTTGAGTTTTCACTCAGATCTTACTGACCGAGTTGATTCATGGTACTGTCTCTTTCTCGTTCACAGGTGGTGAAGACCATCGGCTTGAGGGAAGTCTGGTACTCTGGTCTTCAGTATGTGGACGGTAAAGGATACCTCACCTGGCTGAAGCTTGACAAAAAGGTAAGGTTAATCTAGGACTAACAATGTTATAATTCCCCTGTATTTTGCCTGATGTAGTACCATATAAAAATATTTGTTAATATCTGCTCAGGCGTTCTCAAACCATTTCCCGCTTTATTCTTAAATAAAATAGGCCATACAAAAAGAGCACATTCTTTTAAAGGTGGAGTCAAATCATTCCACACTATATCTGCTTACCACTCACTCAATCAATCAGTTGCCACTCACTCACTGCATGATTGAATTCACGTAATGCATTGGGGCTGGCCAATGGTCACCCTCTCTCAGTCCTGTGCAGGCCGGCGGCTAATTCTTAATCTCCCTTCTCTTATTTTCACATCCTGTCAGTGACTGTCTCAAATAGCACTCTTTTCTCTATTTAGTGCACTACATAAGGAGCACCACGGGGCTCTGGTCAAAGGTAGTGCACTATATAGGGAATAGGGTGCCATTTGGGAGGCAAGCAATCTCTAGTCAAATCCACTCCAATTAAATTCCTGTGCAGCCGGTAGTGTGAACTCTTACTAAAATACTAGTTCTACTTCACTCTTGCTGTTGTTCCTGAGCAAACAGAAATCTCACACTGCTGTGTCTTCATTACTTCATTAACTTGTAGACTCTGTAGACTCTGTACTGACAGTATAGCTACAGTATAGTTACATTATAGCTACGGTATAGTTACATTATAGCTACGGTATAGTTATAGTATAGCTACAGTATAGTTACATTATAGCTACGGTATAGTTACATTATAGCTACAGTATAGTTACATTATAGCTACGGTATAGTTACATTATAGCTACAGTATAGTTACATTATAGCTACGGTATAGTTACATTATAGCTACGGTATAGTTACATTATAGCTACGGTATAGTTATAGTATAGCTACGGTATAGTTATAGTATAGTTACATTATAGCTACAGTATAGTTACATTATAGCTACGGTATAGTTACATTATAGCTACGGTATAGTTACATTATAGCTACGGTATAGTTATAGTATAGTTACATTATAGCTACAGTATAGCTACGGTATAGTTACATTATAGCTACAGTATAGTTACATTATAGCTACGGTATAGTTACATTATAGCTACAGTATAGTTACATTATAGCTACGGTATAGTTACATTATAGCAACGGTATAGTTACAGTATAGCTACAGTATAGTTACATTATAGCTACGGTATAGTTACATTATAGCTACGGTATAGTTACATTATAGCTACGGTATAGTTATAGTATAGTTACATTATAGCTACAGTATAGTTACATTATAGCTACGGTATAGTTACATTATAGCTACGGTATAGTTATAGTATAGTTACATTATAGCTACAGTATAGCTACGGTATAGTTACATTATAGCTACAGTATAGTTACGGTATAGTTACATTATAGCTACGGTATAGTTCCCTTGAGCAATCTGAGATGGAAGGGAGGTCCATGCAATCATGGCTCTATATAATACTGTACATTTTCTTGAATTTGTTCTGGATTTGGCAACTGTGAAAAGACCCCTGGTGGCATGTCTGGTTGTTTCCTCCGACACATTGGCGCGGCTGGCTTCCGGGTTAAGCGTGCATTGTATCAAGAAGCAGTGCAGCTTGGCGGGGTCGTGTTTCGGAGGACACACGGCTCTCGACCTTTGCCTCTCCCGAGTCCGTACGGGAGTTGAAGCGATGGGACAAGACTAACTACCAATTGGATATGACGAAATTGGGAAAAAAATCTATAATAATAATAAAAAAATACAAAACGAATGTGCACCACAGTCCTTTTGAAATTATACTTAAACTACTACTAATGTTTTGATGGTTGTAGACATCAATTGTCTCATTAACAATCACCCATATTTGCAAACTTATCATTCATTTCAAACTTCACATTTCTTTAGTATAGGCAACTTATCGTAATGAACTAATCAGCAAAATGCCTCCGATAAGTGATCGGTATGGTCGGTTTTCAGTTTATTGTACCAGCTCTAGAGCTTACAGTAGAATTGTATAATTTCCTGACAACCCAGTGGTCCATGAGAGAGAGAGAGACATGTTGGCCTTACTTCCCTTCATACAGGCTGGCCAGGCCAGTTGAACTGCAGTAAGCTGTGTGCTGACTGCGCTGCTATACTGTACCGTAGCTCTATCAGCACAATGCTCTAATGGGAATATTCCAGTCGTTTCACACAGCCACCCCATTCGCTCATCAAGACCTTTTGGTTCCTGTTTTGGAGCCAACACAGAAGAAGAGGCCAAAGCCAGTAAACAAACAATGTTACAGAGGATCATTCAGGTTTATCAGTACCATGCATTTTACACATCCCTCTTCTACAGAGGACAGTGCATTTTTTTAACACTGCACTTTTGCGTCCAACAGAATTGAACCCCCCGGTAACAATAAAGTTGATCCAATCCTATCATTCTTTGCTACTCGTGAAACTAGTAGGCGTAGGGCTACGTCCCAAATAGCACCCTATTACCTTATAGTAATGTACTACAGGGCTCTGGTCAAAAGTAGTGCACTATATAGAGAATTGAGACAAAGAATGCATCAATCATCAATTCATTAATCAATCAATCAATCGGTCGTCTCTCCGACCAGGTGTCGTCCCAGGACGTGAAGAAGGAGAACCCGCTGCAGTTCAAGTTCCGCGCCAAGTTCTTCCCCGAGGACGTGTCGGAAGAGCTCATCCAGGACATCACCCAGAAGCTGTTCTTTATGCAGGTAACACACACACACACACTGTCATACTATTCTTTGTACTCACAATGCGTCATTGCTGGTACAAACAAAGTTGTTAAATGTGTGTGTCCAGGTGAAGGAGGGCATCCTGAGCGATGAGGTGTACTGCCCCCCGGAGACGGCCGTGCTGCTGGCCTCCTACTCCGTCCAGGCCAAGTTCGGAGACTATACCCGGGACCTCCACCGGCCCGGCTACCTCACCTCAGACCGTCTGCTGCCCCAGCGGTGAGCGTCGACCCCCTCCCAGCCCACACTATTTCTGCGTCCCAAATGGCACCCTGTTCTCTATGCGGTGCTCTACTTTTGACCAGAGTCCTATAGGCCCTGGTCAAAAGTAGTGCACCATAGGACTCTGGTCAAAAGTAGTGCAATAGCCACACTAGCATGAAGCATACTCCTTGCTTCATATCAATGTATTGAGGGTGCATTCTGGTGGTATGCTAGTGGTATGCTAGTATCGACATTGGAACATAGGAAGCCAGGAGTACAGATATCAGACAACAGCTAAGTGTGCTGCTGTTATAAACCGGAACAGTTTTGTGTTCACGTGCATACATAGACACAAAGAAACCCATGCCATGAGAAACCCAATAACATGATTAGCCTTTATTCAGTGTATCTTCTCTTTGTTTACCCCTCTTCTGTTCCTCCTCCTCCTTCTTCCCCTCTTCCTTTCTGTCCTACCTTCTTCTCATCCTCCTCCCTCCTCTTCTTCCTCTTAATCTTCCTCCTCTTCATCTTCCTCTTCCTCATTTCCTCTTTCTCATCTTCCTCATCCTCCTCTTCATCATCCTCATCTTCCTCCTCTTCCTCATCTTCCTTTTCTTCCTCCTCATTGTCTTCCTCTTCCTCCTCCTCTGTAGGGTTCTGGAGCAGCACAAGCTTTCCAGGGAGCAGTGGGAGGAGAGGATCCAGGTGTGGCACGAGGAACACCGTGGAATGCTCAAGTGAGTTCCTGTCTGTTTTGGTTTGTATGAGTCTATGTTACTGTACCTGTCATAAGGAAACAGGTGCATTTGCTGTACCTCAGAAAGCAATTTACAAGTAACAGAATGAATAGTGTAGAGCAGTTGAGTAAATAGTAAACCATACCTTCATTTGTCCATGTATGATCCTGCAGGGAGGATGCCATGCTTGAGTACCTGAAGATCGCCCAGGACCTGGAGATGTACGGAGTCAACTACTTTGACATCAAGAACAAGAAGGGGACTGAACTGTGGTTGGGAGTGGACGCCCTGGGACTCAACATCTACGAGAAGGAGGACAAGTAAGAAACAACTTCCTCCAGGGTCCTGTTCAGTAGGTCACACCGTAGCAAAATGTTTTGCAAAGAAAAATTTTAATGTCCAGGTAGTCCCTCCCCATTTTGAAAACTTGTATTTCCTACTGGACACCATGTAGTCCATGGCCCTGAAGTCACTGACCTTGCTAGATGGGTGGGGTTTGCACTTTTGGGACTACTACATTCAATTAAGCACAGCTAAAAACAGAGAAAAGTGTGTCTGGAAGACATGCCAAAGTAGTGTTTTGAGTGCAGTGCACTAACCTCTTGCTGGGTTGTGTTGTTGACAACGGCCATTGCTCCCTCTCTAGAGCTCCTTGCACTGTTTAAACTCTCCATGCCAAAAGTCTATTGAAAGCAGTGTTGTCCAAGGGCCCCCAGAAGACTTTCTGGACACAACTGCTAACGCTGTGACTCTGTAACTTCAGTGGCAACATATGGTAGTGCTGTGACTCTGTAACTTGGATCTTTTGGGATTCCCCATTGTCTTACTCTCTACCCACATTATTGTGGCTTGTGTCCAAATTGTCTTGGGTTTTATGTTTAGTTTTAAATCCACACAAAACACAAATTGATGGTTGTTAGAGTGTTCCATCAAAGTGTTTATTTACAGAAACTATTGTTCCATGGAATGGCTTTAAAGTGAATCTAATGCTCTTATTTTTATTTAGTGGTCTGATACTTGTAAATCTGGCGAACCAAAGAGAAGAGAAAGACACTCAAACACAGGGCTCTGTGTGTGTCTGTAGGGTTCTTAGTGTCCTTGAGAGTGTGTGTGCGTGTGTGTTTGTGCACGCTGGGGGTTCGGCTGTAACCATGGCAACACTGACTGGTTTTTCAAGCTGTGCGGTTCTTAAGGGAGACTAACTTAGAGCGCAGGCCCCTCGACGAGGGTTCCAGGCCACAGACAAATGTAGCACTATTACTGCCAAGGCCTCTCACACACACTAGCGTAGCATTGCGCCTTTTTGTATCAGATATGGCCATTCTGCCAAGGTTTTAGTCCTTATTCAGCACAAGACATATAGCTAGTTAGCTATCAGGACAGGATTCCACTTGGACCCTATACCACACCACTGGAACTTTTAGTTTGTAGAAAATAGGGTCTATTTTGTGTTTTTCTGTCTTAAATTGTCCCTGATTGCTGTATAAATCCATACAAATACGTGTTTAAATTTCTATGACATTCTAAATAACCCAGAACACACCATATAATCTATAGAACGGGCTAAGAGCCTCTGGTAATCTGTTCAACCTCTGTGGGTACTGTGGATAACAGTCGTTAGGGGTCATTGGGAGGGGTTACCTTATACAATGTCTTATCTAGCACTTAGACATGCCTCTAAATAAGACCTTGATCAGCGTTATGTCTCGGTCCTCCTCTATCTGATCCACGTCTACCACAAACAGGATAACCAGGTTCCTAAAGTTAACGCCTAGCGATACAATGGTAACCTCTCCCAAAGACACAGCAAAAGCACTCGAGATCCTAACTCAAACTGGATGTCAGCACTTCTTTTTTTTTAAGATAGAGCACTTTCGGTACAGAGCAAAAACGGTGTAATCCATCATATGGTCTATCCCTTTAAGTTAACAATGTTCACTAACATTGATACTAAAATACCCTGTAGAGTTCAGGTTGGGATCCCTATGAAAAGCGTGTTAAAGAGCAAACTGCTCGGATAACCTCTAGTCTGGTACCAGATCTGTTTGTGCAAAACGTGACAAAATGTGACATTGGTGTTAGTAAGACAGAACAAACAGATCTGGGATTCCTCAGGTGTATGTCACCCAGGCTCTGTAACTAATTGAAATACCAGTTCAGGCAGCAGCAGGGTTTCACTGTGTGTCACTATAAGGCGGATCAGACAACGTGTGTGCGCGTGTGTCTGTAAAGTACCAAATGAGATTGACATCCAGTCAATGTGTCTCTCTGGTACACAATGCACGAGCCCCGCCCGAGATTCCTCCCACCTAACCCTATTGATACATGAACAATACAGTAGTACACACCGTCCTACCTCAAACATGGATTAATCATATCCTATTTGCACTTCCCTACCACATCCCAGGCTGCGTCCCCAATGGTTCCCTATATAGTGCATAGCCCTATGGGGCCCTGGTCAAAGGTAGTGCACTATATAGGGACCTTAGGAATAAGGTGCCTTAGTGTTTCTCCTAACATAGTATGGATGGGGCAGGCCCAGCCACCTAGCTCTGTTCCTCCTGCCTAAATTCAAAGATTCGGGTACAAAAA